>VWZS01005315.1:1279982-1659133 GCA_013397075.1 Rhabdornis inornatus | reverse complement strand
GCCCTTGGACCTTTTTCTCTGGAAAAAGGGAGGCCTTGGGGCCGTCAGGATCACTGTCAGCGGCAAGCCGGGTGCGGGAGCGGGGATCCCGCGGGCCCGATGGTAACGAGTCCATGTGTTCTGTAGAGAAGGGGAATGCCCTCGTGTGTTCCAAAAATCACAGTAGGAAAGGTAAATGCACGAAAAGGGTTAATGAGTACTTCCACCTCCCCCTCCTTCCTCTCCCCCCCCCCCCCTCCCCGCTGGATAAAGATGGTCTTGGATACCCTTTGTAAATAGGAATGTGGAGGTGGGAGGGGAAAATCAGCCGGGCTCCGAGTACTCGGCTGCCTCGGTGGGTGAGCAGGCGGGAGGAGCCGGTGCAGCCCGGGCGCTCTCCCGGGGAACGCGCGGGGGACGGACGGGCACCCGCGGGGCGGGCACGGCGGGAGCGGCTGCTGCGCGGGGAGCGGGAGAGGAAGACAAGGGGCTGACATGCTGCCCAGCGGCTGCCGAGCGGTGTATTGAAGAGTTGGGGGGCTTTCCCCTTTTATTTAAATTTTTTTTAAACGTTTCTCCTTTTTTTTTGTACTCCGCCTCCTTGAAGCCAGCAGCAGCAAGGAAAATAAGCTGAGGACAGAGAAATAAGACGGAGATGGTGAGCAGATCGCTGGCTTGGGGGGAATGAATGAGGTTGCCGGGCTATTTTCTGTGAGGTTTTTGCAGGGTGTAGTACGTTTTGGGGTGATTTTGCATCGTGATACCGGGCTAGACTTCTTTGTTTGCTAAAGGTTGCTGGTTCAGGTTTAACAGCGTTCATCAGTTTATTGTGAGATGCGCAACGAGGAGTTGATGTATGCGAATGCCTGAATTACATACGCAAGCCAGAGACACAAGCAACCCCTAAACAAACCAACATTGTAATAATCCTGCAATATGATGGGCAGCTCGTGGTGTGGAGGGAAGTCATTGCTCAGGTTATTTGTGGCGTGCATAGGAGATGAGCCTCTTTGTAGCAAAGACCAAGCATAACTAACCTATTTTTTCACACACGCGACATCCATTAGAGACTTAAAAGCCAGAGTTAGGGGTTATTTTTTAATTTTCGCTTTCCCTGCGGTATTGAGGTCCACGGTTAAAATCTGACGTTTGTAGAAGTTGAAAAACTCTTTGAAATGTTCACTTCTAGTGAATATGGAATAGTAAA
Organism: Rhabdornis inornatus; assembly: GCA_013397075.1. Taxonomy (NCBI): domain Eukaryota; kingdom Metazoa; phylum Chordata; class Aves; order Passeriformes; family Rhabdornithidae; genus Rhabdornis; species Rhabdornis inornatus. The sequence continues at coordinate 1,657,947 of VWZS01005315.1, read as the reverse complement.
GACTGTAATTCTTGCTTTTTCTCTCTCTCTTTTTTTTTTTTTTATGTAGGCACTTGTTTGTGTGTGTGAAAGGGGGAATTCTTAAAACATGCACTTTGCTTGTTACGCTGTACTGTTGTGCCTTTAGGTAGGTCACAATGCAAAACGTGATTCATAGCATGTTAAAAGCTGAGCAGATTTTTTTATCAAGTGAAGACCTGTTACCGTACCAATAGTTTAAACCCCAGGCACAAGTTTTGTGGGGGGGAGGCGGGAAACAGCTCTGCTGATTTGTATTAATGGGAATGCTTTAAGGTGAAAAATGCTGCTTCTAAATGACAGAATATTGACATTGGCTGATTGTAACTTCCTGTGCATAGGGTACTGCAGTCTGCTGAATACACTAGTCCTTTAAGGCTCCATAAATTTAGACATATTTTGTTTACAAAATTATGCAGGACTGCATGGTGCAGTAGTAAAATCTGAAATTTTAGTGATTTTAGAAATGTTGCAAGGCACTGCAAAAGAGAAAAAATGCAGCCTCGTATTAAATCTCCTATGGAAAAAAAGGAAAAGGTTTGTTGCGATAAAGTAATGCAGTGACTAAAGTAACTGCAGGGCCTGGAGAGTTTGGAGTTTGTATAGAAAAAATAACTTGTGGACTATGTTGAGGTCTTCATCCTGGAAGGTATTTGGATGGATGATTCTTAAATTTATTTTAAGCAGCATCTCTGTCAATTCTTGTCTGAAATATTTAAATTATATGCTCCATTAGGCAAATGGGTTTATCTTCCCATTGCTTGGCTAAAGGAATGCATTAGGAAGGCATGGTTTGTAAGAACAATAGTTTGACTGCATAGTTTCACTGCATGGTTTATCCTTGTGTATTGTTCAGAGGTCATAGATTGTATTTTATTTGACATTGGTGATCTTTATAAAATGGACTTTGCTTATTTTATTTTAGTGCTGTAGTTGCTGTCAACATAAATAACTGAATTTTAATTAATATAACCATAGTTTTGGCCTACTATTTGGCTAAAATAGATGAAAAATAATTCCCTTCTTTGAATTTCATGTATTAATTCAAAATCTGTGCAATTGAGTTCAGTGTCAGAAAGTTTTTAATATTGGAAGAACCAATAAGAGCTACAAATAGAGGGAGTTTCCCATTTTATTGAGTTAGGACACTACTAGAAATGGCAAAATTCCTGCCTTTTGCTTATACTTCAATTTTTGTACAAACTAGTTTAGATTAGATATCTTGTCCTGATGACCATCTGTATGTATATTACAGTTATATAAAACTAAGCTTCTGTACTTGATTTTATGTAATGCAACACATTATATCTGCAGTGCTTTTGGTGGATCTTGGGTAGTGTCAGAATTGATACACTGCAAGGGAAAGCCTGTTAGAATTCTTGTGCTACCAGGTTTATAGTTTGTTGCTCTTAATATTTTATTGTGTGAGTATAAATCATTGACGTAGACATTGTAAACAAATGCTGTAGCAGCTAAGTGTGATTTTACATTTGGCTCATGTCCTTCCAGGTTAACCGGAATATGACAGTATTCTGTCAGATGTGGGGCATCCTAGTAGCCAGCAGAGTTACCTTCAAAGCAGTTAGGTCAAATTTTTTACTTTCTTGTCTGCCTATATGGAATAAGGAGGAAAAGGCCTACTCTAGGGTTACACCAATATGGCTAGGGAAGGAGTTCCACATGAGTTGCATGCAGTTACCTTATTCAGACTTCACGTGTGTCTCCTGGAAAAAAGCAATGAGATTTTTAAGATTAAAATCCACCTATTACTAGAAAAAGTGTTCTTTCCATAATGCAAGACATTTAGAATATACATATAATTTGACAAACATGTTTTCTTCAGAGAAGGACATTAGCAGTATCATGGGTTTAAACTTTAAGAAAAGCTCCCTGCTCTTATTTTAAATTTCAGGTAGGATGTGGTCTACCTGTGAGCTGGAGCAAGGCAGGTAATCACCTAAACATCTGAGAAAAGAAGCAATCAACTTAGATAATGAAGTGGCTTTTATTTTTTTCAGCTAACTTGTGTAAAACAAAGCCAACCCCAAAAAATATTTTGTTTTCACTCCTACCCTTGCATTTCACAGGCCGTCCAAAACAAACTGCAAAGCTGCTTCTGGTGCAGTCTGCTGAGGTTCTAGAGGTCTACATTTTCTCTATTATCTTGGGTCACATTTGTTTTATGTGTGTATGTAAGAGAAATAGCTAAATCTACTGAATCCAGTTATTTTTGTGACTGGTCTTGTGCAACATTCTAAGAACAGACAGCTTAATTTAGTAATACCCAGTCTTTTGAAAGCGTGACAGTCAACCCTCTGGCATTCACAATTTCAAGTAGCATTTGGTGTGTTGTCTGTAAATGGCTAATAATTTAGTAGTAAGTGGACAGCATCTATTGCTCATCATGAATTTATTTACAGTGATCAAACAAAATAATATTTTGGAGTCCTGATGAGACTCATTGATTGCCGCTGTTTCAGGGTAGTTTGACATTTTGACCTGCCAAAATAAATGGTTTTCTTGGAATATCATTTAATATTATGGATAAAAAATGTGTAAGATACCCAGTAGGAATGTATATATGGATGGCATTTTAAAATATTTTAACCTGTTTGTAGAGTTTTAGTTAATGAAGCTCGTATCTAGTTATTCCTCATCTTTTCTTACAGTATTGTCCTGACTGGGAGCTTACAATTGTTGGAACAAATGTTCCTTTCTGAAAATAATGAATCTTAACTAAGGTAGTATTATAACCTTGAAGTGATTTGCTCCATTTTTTTAGCAGGTTACTTTATCAAAATCTGTAAAAATCTACGCTGCATTTATATATGTGTATATATGGATACATTTTTATATATTTTGCTTTGTAATTGCATGGGTTTTGTTCCATCTAGATAGACATCTCTGTGAAAGGTATCTTGGTCTGATTCTGCAAGACTTAATGCTCTATAATCAACTGATGTTAATTACCATGAGATAAGTTGAATGATTTTTGACTATAGTCAAATGTATATTTAGACTATATATTTAGAAGGAGTAAAATTGTAATATTTAGATCACAGATTCCACACGAAGTGGTCCAAGAAGGTAATTCTAATTCTCATCCACCACTTGGGTAGTGGTGATGCTGCTGCTGGCAGTGTTACAAGGTACTGAGATCCGTTGACAACACATGGGCAGGATTGTGCCTCTGTCTCGCTCTTCAGTTTATATTGCACTGGGAAGACCTTTCTGTTCCTGAGCTACATGCAGTATATGCTTCATCTCTTCAGATGTGATGGCTTTCTTAGACAATTTGGGATTTTTGTTCCATAAGGTCCTTGACTGGGTTGTCAAAATCTTCTGTGCATGCTTCAGTTGATGTTATTTATAGTTATGCTTTTTCTGCATCTCAGAGCACATGCATTTTGTTTCAGAAGCTGCGACAGGGTTTCCATGAGATACTGTGCAGATATACCAGTGCACCACTAATCTATTAGCTTCTGATTTGTATGTCAGGGAGGAACTGAGATTTTGCTGTCTAAGCAGTATCACCTCTTTGCTGCTTCAGTGCTTATATGACATCTCAAGTTGGCTGAAAATTAAAAGGACACTGTCAAGGTATCTTTCACTATTTCATTTTTATTATTTATTCTGTTTGCCTTGTTATTGCTGTCATAAGCCATTAGAAACTTGAAGTCTAGTGCTTTAGCAACAGGCCTTGTCCTCCAGAACAGGTGCTATTTAGCTGCTTATGGTTTATTTAAGAGTTGTGAAGCATTTACTGTCTTCTGAAATGCATTATTGAAGAATTACGCCTTAAACATTGCAAGCAAGTGAGAGGAAAGAAGTGAGTAAATCAGTTTGGGGTAAGTCCTGACATTTTGTTGTTATGGTAAAATCCAAATATTTATTATTTTCCTTATTTCTTTCAGAACCTAGTAATTTGGAGTCTAGAATTAGGCATCAGTGCTTCCTTTGAACTGTTATCCTTGACAGTGGACTTTGATACCAAGGCCTGCATTCTGGTTGGATGTAGTTGGAATTACCTGATGAAGTAATCTGTGTAAGAATTCTTACAGGTGCAGTGATATTGACTGATTGAGGTGCTGAGCAGTAGCTTTACAGAAGCCAGGCTTTGTGTATCACAAATGCCTTTTTTCTGTTCTAAGCTTAGTTACCTTCCCCTCTTATTTCTGCTCTCATAAAATGAATGATCATGGGGTTTTTTTGTACAGAAAAATGTTGCCTTAACTTGTTCCTGTATGAAAATGTCTTTTATTAACTGATCTACATTCATTGCAATGTAAAGTTAGTGAAACTAGACCTACTGTTTCCAGTAATTTAACTGCCTCTTTGTCTGCTCTGGTGATGGAAGTTCTACCCGTGAATTGGAATACCTCCATGGAACCTTCTCATTACAGTAAATGTTCTCTGTTTAATTTGGGTTATGTAGTGATAAAATTTTAAGTAACTGCTATTCAGACCAGTGATAGAAGTGATGGCACAGACTTTTCTACTGGATTATCCTGTTGGTGATAAACTGTATTGTGATGTTTCACTATCAACAGTGTCCATGGCTACTGGATTCACAGCTTGATGAGAGCTGAATGTATATAATGATACTGGATAGTCTAATTTTTGCAGGTTTTAAAGGGGAAGATTATAATCTTTTTAACAGTATGCAGAGTAGCAAAGCTTGCAGAGATTGCCTAGAGGAAAGCAAATTGCAGAGTGACTTAAAATATGGTTCATGAAGTGCTGACTGTCTTGGGGAAGGAGAATCGCAGATGTGACGCTTAAGTTGGGGTAGCTACAGTGACTTTAGGCATGTCAGTTAGGTGCCTGATTTAGAAAGCACAGCCACTTTGGCTGTGGGTTAAAACAGTGGATACAGACAGACTACTCTGGAGACTGATCCACTCTATGAGGTTGAATCAAGCCTTCTGACTGGCACTTTCTGAGCATCTCTGCTGAGTGGCAAATAAGGGTGTTTTATGGAGACTGTCTTCCAAAATTAGGAATTTAAAAAACTGAGGTAATCTAACATTGCTTCTACAATTCATAATCTGATGTAAGGAAGCTTCAGTCAAGTTCATCAGGAAAATGTCAATAACCACTCATAAAAACTTTGATTCAGTTTTGCATAACAGTCCATCTATTCTGATGGTCCCACGGTATTGAAAACTGTTATTGTATGCAGGAGCCATAAATCTGGAAGTTTTCTGGCATGTTTAAGTCATATACTCTTTTGTCCTGAATAAGGATCACATTTGATTTTATTTTATCGCTGTAATATCAAGTGAAGTTTCAAACACAAATCGTAGCTTAAACTGGCAGTGTTTTGCTTCTTTGCACCACAGGCTGGGTCATGCCATGCTGGTATAACTTCTCCTCATATTTTTAGACTGGTTCTTTTTTAATTCAGTGTGACAATACAAGTAGTGAGTTATTGATGGCAGCTAAAGTGAGACCATTATGACTGTAATCAATAACATACCTGCATAGAATAACAACTACTACTGGGGACATATTTTGTATTGATTCAGAAATTTATGCTGTCTCCACTACACCCAGTCTGCTACTTCCATAATTTATGTAATAGAATCTCTACTTTAGAGAAGCTGTTACTAAGTTAAATACCAAGAAATGATGACATATCAAGATGTAAATTACATATTGAAGATTTTACTACAAGCAGAAATAGCACTTGCTAAATTCCTGTGGGTTCTGATTCAGGACCAAGGCACTTCCTTGCTGCAGGCTGGAGGATAATGGAAATCAAAACAGTGTTCCCTCTCCTGAAGCAGTATTTTAGAGGTGGAGGGTAAGGTGCTGTTTTTAATGCGGTGTGACGATGGAAGATATTGAATTGTACAATCCATAAGTTTGAAACCTCTGTAGGTTACAACGTTTTTTTTTCCCTATGTTTTATTGTGTTATGTTCCTGCAGGTGATAAACAATCTTCAGCTTTTACAGACTACTTACTATGCTGATGGTGGGGTTTCTGAGTCCCAATCCAAGCTTGTCTATCTAGTCAAGGAAATAACCACCTCATTTCATTTATGATGCCACAAACCACTTTCCACTGTGTTAGAAGCAGAGAAGCAGTATGATAACTCTGATTTTTAGGAACCTTTGAATTAAAGGTTCTGAAGAACTAATGTTAAACAGAACTGAAGCTTGTTATATATCTATGAAGTAAAAAAAAAAAAAAAGCTTGTCATATATTTATAAGTAAATTTATACCTTGGCTGAGACTTTCAGTGATCTGTTAGGAATTTAGGCCCAAACTCTTAAAGGGATATAGGCACCTAGTGCCTGTTGAATTCCATTATATTTCTTTACAATATTGTCACTGAAACCGAGGGTTTAGGAATCCTTTTGAAAGCTTAGATCACAGGTGCATAAACCTCTTTGACTTGGTTCTTTCAGGTCTGAGTGATTGTTACGGCTTTATTTTCAAATAAAGATGGATTAATTTGGTAAGACATATTGATGTATATTTAAATTATTGCAACTATTTTAAAAATGCACTTACAGATGAACTTAAGAAAAGTGCCGTTCTCCACAGACTACCAAACTTAAAGAATCTCTGAGCATAAAACTTGATTTTTGATGTTTTGATATGAGTATTTGTATACATTTGGATTTGAAAGACACACTCATACAATAAACACAAAAGTTTAATGGCCTTTCTCACCATCCTTGTTTAAAACTGCACAGTTCTGAAGGCATTTAGTACATTCCCAAAACCTGAGAAAATAATTGAGGTACATACAGCTGTGGAGAGTTTCAAAATACAAAATTTCCATTTGTACTGATGTAAACTGTGTAATTAAGTCCAATCTCCAGTTGAAGTTGTATAATTCAGAGGCTATTGAACATCCATACTTGCTTCAGGCTATCTGGTGGACTATATTGCCCACAATTAAACAGATGAATGCACAAATAAGGATAGGCATCCTTCCAACCAGTTCTAGCTATATTTAGCAAATTCTTCTCATTTCCCTCTCTGTAGGAGGGTTATGTTGGTAACCTTAACATTGGCCAAGGGAACTGTCAGTGTCTTAAACTCTGCCCTACAAGGTGTTTTACTTTCCCATACTGTTTTGACCTTGTATTCGCTCCCTTTCTTTTGGATTAACCATTTATATGTCCTAAATTAAAATTTTGCTTTGCATTGTGCATCTTCTTGTAGAAAGAAAAAGTTGTTCTCTGTGCCACAAAGGATTAGGAAGATCTTTAAAGTTTCACAAGTTAAATGTTCTGAAATTCATTAAAGATATAACCAAGGCAGGGGAGCAACGCAGAAAAATTTCCTTTTTATGGAAACCGAAGGTATAGATTCTGTAATTTTTTACATCATTTTTATGTATCACTATTTCAAGAACTACAGTGACTCATGTTAGAATGCAGTAGCCTTTCTATGTAGTATTACCTTTAGAAAATACAGAATTGGTCTGAGAGATGTCCTATAATTGGCAATAGACAATTTAAGCATAAATAAGACCGCGTATTGGCTTATTATAGTATTTCCTATGCAATAATGAGTAAATACTGCTGTGTTTTGAAGGTGCAGTGTTCAGCCAAAGAAATTGGCTACTGATCCTGGTGGTGAAAGAACTTAACAAGTGCCAAATGCAGATGTGGCTGTCGCAGTAATGCAGTTGGGAAGAGGAGGCTGTGGGCAGGGATTTGGTGTACGTGGGATTAACTGTGTGATTCCACTAGTAATGCATGAAACAAGGTCTGAGAGCGAAGCCTTTTAGCTCATGATTCGCTAAAGTAATGTGGGGTATAGTTGGTCATGGTACCACAAAAACAGGGAAAGACTAATAAGAATTACAGGATAAGCACAACTATTTCTTGTGAAAAGAGGTTGAGGTCTAGGGGAAAGCAGCTGGTCTCACACAGAGGGAGGGATATCTTAAAAGTTACTTTTTCTTTGATGTGCCAAACCAACATATTTTAAAACTGTGAAAGCTTCAAAAACAGTAATACAGGTATTTCTGTTGTTTCAGAAATGGACAAACTGTGGAGCTGTAATCTGTAGAAAAAGTACTGATTTGACAGTTTCTGATTTTGGTTAAATAGGATAAGGCATGTAGAGATTTCAGAAGCTTTAATGTCTACATAGTAGTTTGACTAAGAAAACTGGAATTTCACATAGTGTCTGATTTAAATGAGCTGTCTTCTCTCTGTAATCTGTTAAGTATATCTGCATGTACCCATGAGACTGCTATACAGAGGATATAATTATTTTGTTTACCATTTTGAGATTGATGTGAATGGAATCAATGCCAGCTACTTTGCTTTTCATTACTGAAGGCATCTGAAATGTTGACCAACCTTATCTTCCTTGTGTCAAATGGATCACAAAGCCCTTATATACACACTATTTGACCTTCTAGGACATTCTTCAAAGAACTGGCAGGCTTAGCATGTCACTTTTTTCCTCACTTGAAGAAATTAAATCTAATTAGGAGGATCCTACTAATACAATGTAGATACAGATTACAGGTGCACAGTGTGTGTGGAGAGTCCAGAATGAAAATAGCTATAATGAAGAAGCTGGGGGAGGGGGAGACACTGAAATAGGCTGACTTAATTATAAATCTTGTACTCTAAAATAAGAGACTTTAGTAGCTGCACGGATATAAAGCATTAAAGAAATCTGGAAAATTCTATTGGGGAAAAATCTCTCAAGGTATTTTCTTTTAGAGAATATAAAATGAGAAGGGCGTTATGCACAAATGCAACTGTTCCACAATTTTAGTATTAGTGATTAACACTTGATATTTATGTCCCTCTTCTTCACCCAGGTGTGGTTTGACTGGATATACCTGAATTACTTAAGTGTTTTAAGAGTGGGAACATGAACAGAATTGACTTTTCCTTGGGAAACCTTTGACATTTCACTGACTGTTAACATTGTCCTTCTTACAGAAAATGTCACTTGAGACTTTAGTAACAGAGAAGAATAAAAAAAGCTTTTGCATGCTTGTCATTTCATATGAAATCAAGTGACTGATTTCTGATTGAAATCTCAGGAGCATTGAGTTCATACAAGTTTTTCACAGATCCCCTCTGAAAAACTGGTTTTTGAACATATTTTTTGAGGCAAGGAGTATTAATAGTAGATTATCTGAGAAACTATTTAAAATACCTTTGATACTATGAAATTGAGAGAAACTTACCGAGTATATACAAGACCAAATCCAACTGGTTTAAAGTAGGTATCATATCTAGGACTAAAAAAAAAAAGTGTACTTGTTTTGTGTGTCCTTGTGTGACTGGGGAATTTAGAGCAGTCATTGGAAGATGAAGGAATCCAACTCTCTGCATTATTGGACCCAGAGGCCATACTGTGTGATTACTAATGCATGCAGGCATGGTCAATAAATTTCATGGTTATACATCTCGTTGTCATTTTTGGAGCTCATTGATTTAAGCAGCTTGTGCTGATTAAAAATATTACAACAGGCAGCACAGCCTCATAGGCTGACAGGTACAAAGTGGAGGAGTCTTATTTCAATCAAAACTGGGGAAAAATTTGCTGTTAAGTGTGAACTGAATGCTGGAGCAAGTTGGCTGGAGATTGTAGCAGTCATGTTCCTGGAGATTTTTAAAACCTGACTGGAAAAGATCCTGAGCAACTTGCTCAATTTGACTCTAGCAGGAGAGTTGCCAGGTGATATCCAGGGGTATTTCCACTCTCAGCTGTTCTGTGTCTCCTGTGAAAAACCAGAAAATAGTTCCAGGGTTGCAAGACAATCTCCCTTTGTATTTCTCACCAGTGGGGATAAGGCATCAGTGAATCTCCCCTTGGCTGTGGAGGGGGAGCTGCATGGACAGAGCTGAGTCAGGCTGGGATGTGGCTGCAGGTCTGAGGGCACCATTAGCAGATGCATTTATGAGACTGCAGTTTGTGTTTTTTAACCAACTTGGTTGTATCTATTTGAATTAAAATTTAAGGTCAAACTTCTGCCATTAGTGCAATAAAGAATTTTAAGAGCTTTATTCAAATTTAACGCTTCCACTGTCGCTTTATACAGCTGGCTTCAAAGCATATTGACTTACATTGAACATAATCTTCTAATGAGTTTTGTTTCTGCCAGGAGATACATGTTTCTTCCATTATATATATTCTTCCATACTTGTTTGCTTCTATTTTGTACTTTTTAAGTAATATTTGTAATTACTTTTCTACAATGCTGGCAACAGCAGCAGGAAGCCATAGTTAGCTCAGCTGGAACATTTTGGCCTCTGGAGTTCTTGTTACTGCATTCAGAGTAAGAAATAACTGCCTGGTTATCTTTGTGGCATTTGGATACTCTCATCCCCTTTTTTGTTCAATATTTCTTTATTGGTTAGACTTAGGACAGCTGGTAGGAATAGTAAATCCAAATTGATTGTAATAGATATTGTCTTACATTGGCATGTCTGTAACTAGGAAGATGAAAACAATGTGCAGTAAATATTTTGGACAGGCTGAAAGAAGTTTCTAAAATAATTCGTAATTGTCCTGCCTGCTAGACTGGATACACAAAGTGAAAATTATTTCCTTTTATTTGTGCACATTTTTGAAGAGCCTCAGAATTGCTGTGGTGGTGTAATGAGCTGTGTGTTTGCTCAGTGCTTTTGTGGACATATTTCATGTTACCTGTAACTTCCATCAGAGCAGTGTTCCTGTGGAGAACTGTGGCAGTTGTGGGACTGGGAGAGCTGTGCTCGGTTTGCACCTCAACAACTGGTCTGCATTAAAGCACCTTGAAGACATATTTGTAATATTAAAATAAAGGTGCTTAGCCTTTGTTTAAAATCCCATCTCTCTGGAAGCAGGTTACTTAATGAGCATGTTTTACTCATCTCATGGGGACAAAGCCTGAGCTGTTAAATTTGTGGCAGCAAAATGAAACAATTTTTGAACCAAGTCATCATTTTCAGCATCAATAGAAGGTGATGCCCTTGTCAGCTGGCATTGGTTCAGCATAAGGTTCAGTCAGAATTGGCTGTGTTATGCTTAGAGCTGCTCTTTAAGAGACCTTCACCCTTCACTCTGTTTGGAGCTGCTGCCATGGTGGATCTGTTGAATATTTATAAGAAACTATTGCAAGACTCCTTCCTGCAGTCACAGTGTAGACTCGTTAGTTCTCGTCTGGCAGAACAAAGCTTGTTCAAACTCATGACAGACTCAACTTCCATCATTTCTTCTCTGCTTTCTGTTGTGTGTTAAGCCACATACTGATTGAAGTTCGAAATACAACTCCACTTGTACTACTACAGTAGTTTCAAGGTTGGCTTGGTTCCTGAGAAATTCAGGCCTTGTGGGACCTGGAGTTCGGCAGACTAAACTTTTTAAACAAGGTTATGAATGAAGCCTGGAAAGCTTGTCCTCTTGCTCTGCTGCTTGACTTAACTAATTGTTTACTCAGCTATGTACAGAGATATTCAAAATCACACTGAATCCACACCCCTGGTAATTTTAAGAATATGACATTGCAAAAAGTTAGGAATCTGTTTTAATAGTAGGTGATCTCATAAAAAAATTTTATGGTACACTTGAATTTGTCTTCCCATGAACATCTTCAGATGCTGGAAAAAGACAAATTTTTAATTGAATGTAAATTACCAGAATGTCAAACACACTTTTTGAGCAAAGTTGCTCATAAAAGAGAAAAAGTTATACATAACTGTAAATTATGAATAATTTCTTCCTGAACTCTTCTTAGGTCTTACAGACATGTGTAGGTAGCAGGGTATCCAGATTTGTAGCTCAAGTGGTACCTTGATTTATTGAAAACTTACGTTCAATCAGCTTACTGTCAACTTCTGTTTTTCTTACATCATCATTAAGAAATTCACTCATTATTTACTTTTATAGCAGGCCACAATTTTCCGCTTGTTAGGAGAGTAGAAGCTTTTAAAATGGCTCATACACGATTGACATATTGAATTAAAAATAATTTTGGAAGTGCAGTTTAGGATTTGTTGCTATGTTTTAAAATCTAATCAAGCTACTAGTTGCATTTTTTTAATATGTAGTATTAACATACTGATGTATTTTTAATATTATTTCTGATTATTATTATAACTGTGTTTCTTTGGGTTTAGAGGAAATTCTGTGTTCATTTTTTTTCTTTGGAAAAATGTTTTTAAAAGGGCGTGCATTGGCAAGATTTTGCTTCTGACCTCTGGATTGAATTGCTCATCAGGCAAAGTCTGAATTGCTAATAAAAATGAAACTTTTGAGGAAAATTCTTGCCTGAGGTTGGATTTGTACTGATTCAACAGATTTTTTATGATTAGACCATCTCCCTCAGTGCTGTTTCTGGAACAATGTGACCCTTATAATGAATTTTATTTTGTGACAAACTGAATTTCCGCATACGTGCTCTACTTGCTTGTGTGTTTCGTGTTTGTGATGTGGTTTCTCCTTTGTTCTGCAGCACTTAAAAGCATTTACTTATCAGAGCTGAAGATAAATAAAGCATCCTGTTAGTAATTTGCTAGATTTTCATTGTGTCATGGTAAAGGCCCTGGAATTACTGTGTCGAGACATAGTGTTGTCTTACAGCTTGTAATTTATGAAACGAAACGTAAAATTTCCTGTGGAAGGTGATGGCACCTGGGAAGAAGAGATTTTGGGAGGCAGCCAAGTACTGACTTGCTTACAAGAACTGGGGAACAAACCCCAAAGTCTTCTTTCATAAAAACAGTCTGCAGGTAGTTGTGTTCATATTTTTTAGATCACTTAAAAATCAATTTCTCAGATATAAGAAGCTGTTTTTCCCATTGAGTTCACACACGTCCTTTGTGGATCTGAGCGTTAGTTTTGTCTGCTGTTACTGGGTTCATGTGAAGCGTTGTGGGTGAGCACTCTTCACCCAGATCAGTAACCCCCCAACTAAACAACCCCTATTTATTTGTGAGATTCATTACTTAAATCACTGCTGTAAATCCCTCTGCATCAGTGTGGCTGTCCTAGAAATCCAGTGTAGGCAGCAATAGAAGGGTCAATGGCTAGTGGTGCTTTGGCATTATAGTGCTGTAGCTACACTTGGGCATTTATTGATCAATTGATCGATTTATGTATTTATTCCAATCACAAATGATTTTTGGATTTTATGATCCAAAGCTTTAAGTAGAAACTTTTCCACGTAGTAGGGAATTCAAACCAGATAGATCTTTTCAGCCTTGAACTTTGATTTTGGGAGGTAAGAACTCTAGACACTGATGAAAGCCTTGACTTCAGCTGTTTTGAAGTAGGGGTAGCAGTGCAGTTTTGACAGGTGTTTGGGCTGTGAACTGTATAGGAAGCTGTCTCATTCCTCAGGTCAACAAGCCATTAGTCACACTAGTTACAGAGTTTATTCAGAGTTTGATCTGCCTCTTATGTTTTCCAGGGACATCCATAACTGAGTTGTGCTTTATGAACAAGGGGAGGGGCCTAACAGCTCGCCTGAAAGGGTGGTAAGAGTTGGCAATATTTTTTACATATATTTGTATTTCTTTCATTATTAAATGTTTTTGTGTATATGAAATCTAGAAAGCACAATTGTCTGGGACAATAAATAGATTTAAAAAGTAGCAGTCTCACAGTTGACATTTTTTAGCCAACAATAAAGTGATAAAAGGCTAAATTCTTTTTATAGTAATAGCCTGTAGTGACCTTTCTCTCAAACAGAAGGACTTTTGAACTGAGTGTGGCTAAAATATGCAAGAGTTTGAATTAGCCTGCTTGGAATACCAAATCACCAAATAAAAACAAATGTTTGTTATAATCAAAATGTAGAATAATCAACTGCATATAATGTAGCTAATAATAAAGCTTCCAAAACTTTATAAATGGGCCTTGTCAAGATGTTTTGTTCTGCTGCTGTCAGAGGTGAACTGACTTCCCACCTCCTGACTGCCCTTTCTCAGCCCCTCGGTTTTGTGTTCTGGGAGCTCTCTGTGCAGGAGTCTGTGGCATGGGAATGTTGCACAGTTCTGAACTCAGTGGTTACCTCCAGGCGTGGTGGGCTGTGGGCCTTGCTGCCCCAGAGCATCTCTGATGTAAGAGAATGGCCCTTGGCAGAGCAGCACAGTCAGTGTAGGCAAAGAGCAAGCAATTCATTAATTTGTATTACTTTCACTGATCTGAGAAGTTATTCCTGAGACCTAACGAGGCAGAAGCTTCCTTACTCAAGGAAAAGTAGTATGCATTGGTATAAAGGAACATAATTTAAAAAAAAAACTGGTCTCTTAAATGACTAAAACCAGAAGATGGCTGTACTTGCTAAATGAATAAAAATGATTGAATAATTGAAACTTCTAAAAGCTTTCATTTCATTTTATTAGTCTCCTTTGAAATTTGTTTTAGGGAAAGTAGATTTTTGGGTAAAAGATGGGAATACAGTTTGCACAGTACAAGCACAACTGAAAACTACTGCTTCTGAATATCCTAAGCAGTATAGAAGAAGTAGGAGGTTTCTTAGGGGATTTTTCACTATGATAGTCAGCCTGAGGTGAAATTTGTATTTCAGCAAAGTATTTAGAGCAATAGAAAATTATTATAGGGGTGAAAGGGAATAAAGTAACAGGAATAGAAGGTGTTATTTTTCACCAAACAGCCTCACTACTTGTTCAAAATTAGGTAAAAAGGTATAAGGCAATCAAATGAAATGCTGTTTGTAGAGACATGACAAGCATGTATCTGTTTTTATTCTGCAGTATATTTGTGAAGGAAAGGAATGTACAGCTTTGAAAATCTTCCTGCTTTTTGTACTCTGAAGATTCAAACAATACTAATTGTCCTATCATTACCAAAGGGCTTTTTTTTACAGAGTTCATGTCTAAGACTGATTTCTTGTTTCAGAAGTGGAATATTCTCTGTATTCCTTTTAAAGAGTGTGTCACCCTTAATCAGGAGAGCCATATATTTTCAGAATGATGGTGCTTTCAATTTATTGCTTGTCAGCCCTGAAGAATGCTAGTCATTTTCTTTACAAGTGCAACTCATTGACTGAGACTGCTAACTTATAAAGCAATTTTAGGTTTATTTTGATTGGTTATTGGTTTGTGGCTTTTAATGATGAGATTGAATTGCATTTCTGTGCAATAGACATTGTGGTGGAAAATCTGGAAAGTTGGAGCCATTTGGAACTGCTCTTATTCCCACTGAGGTCAGCAGTAGCATTTCTGTGGCTTTCAGTGGGAGTAACATTATACTGTCTGAATGTGAAGAGTTTTCTTTCAAAAAACACTTAAGTCTGCTTTAGTTAGGGTTACATGAAAACTAAGTAACAATTGCACTACTTGTTGATGGAAAAAAAAAGTATTTCCTAAGTAAGAGAAAGAAGTTGTAACCATTTCTGTTGTGCCAGCGTATTGGGTTTTTTAATACCTACAGCTGTGGAAGTCATTGCACCACAAAAATTGGTTATCTAGAACAGTTTTGATTATATCCTCCAGTGTGTTTTATTATGTTGTCTGTGGGAGTAGATTTGAGCAAATCTACTGAGTGCCTTCTCACAAGGCAGGGAGTGTTGCAGAGTGAGTCCTTGCAGGTATTAATGGTCATGTAAACAGGGAATCTGGATTGGAGAGGAAGCGTCATCTCCTGAATACATGCAGTTTTCAAAACTGTGTATTAGTTCTCAAGTTCTGTTAAAAGTTAATTATTAATAGTGGCATTTTCACAGATGTCATTTAAGAAAAAGGTTATTTTCTAGAAAGGTGAACATTTCAAAAAGTGAGATGCTACGTTCGCTATGCAATAACTGTCATAAGACTTTTTTTTTAAGCCCCTCTATGAAGATGCTATTACAAGTGAACTTGGCATAAAAGTTTCTAGCCCATAGTTGCCAAGAAATTATTTCTTAAACATTAAAAATAAGTGCCTTTTCAGAAATTAATACTAAATAGTCATTTCCAAAACTGTAGCTGTGTGATTTAAATGGTAAGTTTTGCTTACAGTATACAAAATGGAGTTGACTTGATTTGAAATGTGTTCCTGGGTTCTGAAATCAGGCTGCCAGATTTCAGGCCTCAGCCATCCAGAATGGGTGTTTTTAAGCTGTTAGGAACGTTTTTTTTCTTTGTAATTAATTTTCTTTCCCTAATTCATTGCTTGTAGATTTATGGCTGCTTATTTTGGGTTTTTACCATATTTTCTGGAATGATCAACAGTGATGAATTAATCTTAATTGATGGATTACTATACATTAATCAAACTGTTACTTAATGTGCTTGATATTTCTTGCGAGTAAGCTATTTTTTAAAAACATTGTCTGTAGTTAAGTTTATTAAATTAAGACTTGAGCAAGTAAGTCTTTGTCACATATGGGAAGCACAAGATATGACCCAAATACTCAAATTACCGAAAGTTAGCATTTTGTTTTATAAGCATTTGCAGCACAAACAAATCTGAACCGAATAATTTTAGAAAGGCATTTCCCCTCCAGTGTACATTATATGTAGATGTTAATTAGGGATTTTTCATCTGTGGCTCTTGGAGATTATTTTTGTCTGGTTTATCTGATGACAAGTCTATTTATCTCGAATGGGAAGTTTTACTATTGTCTCTGCATGACAGAGTTTACAAACTGAGTCTGATGACTCTGTTGTGTGCCTGAGAATTTACCTCTACATATTGTCTTTAGTTAATGATCATACAAGCTTTCCAGAATTGTTGCTGAGTCCTAATTTTGCCTTCATTGTTATCCACACCACTGTAGTGCCTTTGGTGGTGTTGAATAAATATAAAAAATACATTGGATTCTCATGTACAATATGCATGGATTTAATAAATTGTAATTTTGGGAGCATCAGAACTACTGAAATACTGATTACTGAAACAGGAAGATTTTTTTTTTGGTAGGATGTCTGCAAAGTGTTTGCAAAATTCTTAACATCTCTGAAGTAGAATTTCATTGGATTTCCTGGCTTAGGTTGGCCTTAGAAGTCTGTATGATACATCACTGTGTGCTGCCCTGCTTTCTGCTTCATAGCTTGGAGAAAAAACCTGCTTCATCTGAAATGCATTAGTATTCAAAACTTGCATGCTTTTCTGGACTCAAAGGACTGATAATCTGTATTTGGGATATGCTTGTGGAAATATGCTAATGTACACCTATCAATGGAGCTGTACCTCTTTGCACACATTAGTATTAAAACAAATATGTAATTTCTGATCCTTGAGATCTAACTGCCAATGGTTGTGTTCTGGTTGAACGTGTGATGCAACTGCTCAGTCATTCCTAGATGCCATACCCAATTTCCCCATATGGAGCCAAGGAAGAGATTATAAATTTAGAATTGAATCTGTGCTTGCATAACAAGAGTCATGGTAGGCCTTTTTTCATTCAGTGTTCTTAGAGACATCTCCAGCAAGATGGAGTAAGATGGGCATGGTCTATTAAAACTACAGTGGATAAAACTTTAAAACCCAATCTCTTGATTTACATTTCTTACAGCAACAACTCTATAGAATTGACAAGACATAAATATTAGACAAATTTTTTCCATTTATTTAGATCCATTAAAGGCCTTTCCAAGTGGATAAAGGAAACTTGGATGATGAAAATAATAAACAAAAACCATAAAGCATTATCTTAGAAAAATGTTACAATACAATCCTTACCTCAGAATACCTCAGAAACATCCTCACAGAAGAGGTACAGATGGAATTCGAATGCAACCAATTTAGTTGCTGCACCATCCCATAGTGACTCTTTTTAACTTTTTCTTCAGATGTTGAAAAATATACTTTATAAAAGCGGACAGGCAATTTTACTTGGCTTTGGGCTACTTTCTTGATTTCTTGTAGTTTCAGTATTATTCTTCTATTGTAAAGTTTCAAGTCTTATGGTAATGATTGATTTTTTTTTTTTTTAATTCTTTTTTTCCTTTAGAGCTTTATATGGTGTATAAATCGGTGCTGGGCTTCAACAGGGGTGTACATGAAATAAGTCTTCTGAAACTGATTTTCAGTTTTGCTATAGAAATGTGTTGGAAATTGTCAGGAAGAATTTTATGAGACTTTTTTATCTTGCACGACTTAAATAAAGGGCCTTCCTGTTAAAAACCTCATGACGTCGCTGAATTTTGAGATAGGTTCTAAAATACCTGCATAGTGAAGTCAGGAGCATTTGGACTCTAATAAAGCAGTCCCCTTTGCATTTTAGATTTAAAGCTGAGTTTTTCCTCCATCTGGAGGGTTAGGCATGAAGAACTGCAGAGATGTGTTGCCCCATGAGTGTTCTGGCAGGGATTGTTTCCCTGGAATGATGTATTCAGGAACAGAAGCGAAACGTGCCCTGGTCTGTGTCAGAAGCTTAAGGCATTGCTTGTTCCTCCTCTCCTTCCTGACTGGAATTCCAGTAATGGTTGTAGCTTTAGCATCGCCCACATCAGTAGAAAGAAAGACTTTGTTTCTTGTCACTGCTCCCTACCACTGCCAAGATGGACCTTGGGCATTTTTGACTGGGGATATGAGGACATATTTATCTCATTAAAATGATCATTACCGTATCCTTTTGTTGACATTATCTTCAGTATGTTCTTTCTTTTAATTAAATTGTAGCTTATTGTATGGTAATTCTTTTGCTTTCCTGAAGTATTTCTTCTGCTTAAGATAGATACCTGTACAGAATCTAAACTGACAGCTGACAGAAGATTGACTTCATAATGCTGTAATGGATTGCAGTACTTCTTGTTTTGAGCATTTCTTCTTTTGGCACTAGGTGTTTGTGAGAATATTTGCTGGGAGTTTTTTTCACATTTTTTTATATGCATGTATAGGATGATATTTTGACACAAAAAATGTAGCACTTCATTCAGTGACAAAGAAAATTTTCAGCATTCTTGGAGGAAGTTTGTATGTTTGATAGTTGCACATCACTCTCAGGGTATTTATAGATACAGGGGGCAGCACAAAGATTAGATGCTTTCCAGCATGTGTTAATGCAGTATTATATCTTCAAGAAGTTTTTTTATGGAGCTGAGTTTAGAAGTATGTTTGAAAACAGCCTTGTCACACATGTCATCAAGGTCAGAAGGGAGAGAAAGCAGACATTTTAACGTTCCAGCTAAGTTTTGTTAAAGGACTGTAGAATATTAGTGCTTGCTAACCAGTGAACCAGTCTCTTCATACCTCTCGAACAGTCCTGCAGTAGAGGTTGTGCAGTTTATCCTGTTCCATGAAATTTTGAGCTTACACTGCTTGGGACTTGAACGTTAAACTTTCAGGTACTGTAGTTGATAAAAGCCGGTGGTTGATTTTGAACCCCAAGTGGCACTGTATGAAAGCCTGGAGTGCAAGGTGTGGAGAAGTCCCCAAGTGAGGTTGGGAGTCTGATGTCTGTACTTGGAGATTTTCTAATGGTTGATGTAGTGGAGGACAGCAGTTCATTCTTGGTATTTTTAGACAGTGGAAGGGTTCTTGGCATTTTTATCGTGGTTCTCCACCATCAGTTCTGGAGAAACGTGAACAGTTGGTTCCATGTTGTAGCAGCTCATTGGTGGTGAATGCAGTTCATTCCTTGGAGTGCTGCTTTAGAACATCTTTTAATTTCAACATCCAACTGAAAAACACTTCGCTGAGCACTGGACCTAATTAAGACTATCATTACAAGTTTCTGCATTTAGTAACTTAAGCTTATTATTTACAGTTTTGGGAAGCTGACATGCATGTTGGTAGCATTCAGTTGATAATTAAACAACAATTAGTAAAATCAGTTAGAATAATATTATGCCCCCTGACCTGGAAATGTGCAGCCTCATCAAAAGCAGACTTTCAGTAATACCCTTTGTGTGCCAATGACATTGAAGGATAATGCTGCTTTGTATTATTCTTACAACTTGAAACAAAATTATACTGATTTATTGGATTTATTCCAGATTTAAGCCGCTGTAGAAGCATACTACTGCTGTGTAAACCCTTTCTGCCAGCAGGTGGAAATATATATACAACTCATCCTTTGACTTATGTCTTTCACTGGCTGATGTTTCTTTCCCAATCACTGAAGCTGAAGGTTAGTAAAAATCCTATTTAAAATTTCAACACAATGGATCTTGCTGTGCCAAAATGTCCAAGTTCTTCTCTTTAACAGAAATTTGAGAGTGTAGACTTTCTGAAAGGTAGGAATACTGGAATAGTGTTCTGTATTACCCAGTGCAGGTAATTAAAAGCTGTGAACATTGGTTAAGATGTCTGTAGTATGTTTCTGGAATGATTTTCTGTGGAATGGAGGTCCTCTGTTGACCTTGGGACTGTTGTATTGCAGTAAATATTGTGCTGTAGTACTAAGCACATATAAGCGTGGTCTTGGCTAATGAGTTTGTAGTTGACATAAAGCTTCTCTGGCTTTTCATGGCAATCTTTGCTGTTTGGAATTCAGAACTAGTCATGCTATTCTGGCACAGTAGGACATTTAATTGAAAATAACATCACGGAAGTAATTTTTCCTGTTAGAGTTTACATAAGATCTGAATTAGATCCTAGCTTTGTATTTGAGATTGAAGTTTTGTACTATTTCCATTACTATATAAATATTATATGGTAAAGAGTTGCTATTATTTATGCCATTTCAATGGAAATTCAGACTTTCAGGTCAGGTGGAGTTGTGGTATAATAAGCTTGACAAGGCACTAGGTGAGATACTGTTTTTAAGTAGTAAAAGACTGAGGAAGAATGTATTTAAGTCAGTGAAGGAGAAGACCTTAGATGTGTTGATACTTGAGGTTCAGAAGGCAGATTCTAGTAAGAAATTTGGAAGGCTTTGAAGTCTATAGCTGGATGATGCTTTGAAAGTATAAAATGGCTAAAATAGCTGTTTATTTTTATTGAAAGCGGTGACATTTGCAATACAGCATTCAGGTGGTATTGAAGCTACATCGAAGGAAGCTAAATAAGAAAACCCGTGGGATTTCAAAGATACCATTCTGCATTTCATTCCTGTCTCTAATCCCACCCAAAGGTGAATTCTCAAATGTGGGAGAGCTTGCAAGACCATACTGTGTTAGGCAACTTAGATGCTGAGCAAACTTCTGCCTGTACTCAGTGGTGTGCATGATTTTTCTGTTCTGGAAGGAAAGAGTTACAGACAAACTTAGAACCTGTGGAAAAAAACATCTTCACTCACAATGGAATTTGTCAAGCAGACACAGATATGCCATGGAATTTTTCACACTTGCTAATGGCTAATGGACTGTCTGGCAGCTCAGTTTAAAGTACAAAAACTCTTGCCTTCCTTTTTTTCTGTATAGCACCACATGAGATGAGAGCACTGCTGCATCATCCAGTGCTTTTGGGGTGTTACAATGAGAGCTGATCCCACCCTGATTAACTTCTGAGAACAGGCAGCTCACAGCATAACAGTATTGTCTTTTTAAAAAATTTATTTTCCAGTCTTCTTTCCTGCTTGATTAATATTACAGCTATTTTTGCCTGAAACACAGAATTATTTCTCTGTACAGTTCTCAATGAGAGGTCCAAAGGGCTTCTTTCCTAGTATACCACAATTAAATAGGAAAAGGTTATCTGGTCTTTCTGAGAACTCATTTAAAATGAAGGGAATAAGAATATTTTCTCAATTTTTTTCTAAATAATAATGTGCAGAGATTACATTTTGCATCTTGGTCCAAAATCCAATCAATTCTTTTTATTTCTGTGTGTAATGTAATTCCTTGGCATTTGAAGAAGATGGCACTGGAAAACAGTGCATATGGGTTGGGTTTTTTCTTTCTATAGGCAAATTATTTTGATGTAATGAATAGAAACCCATACTCTGTCAGAAAGAGTTGATCAAATGTGAATTAAATAACCAGACTGTATTAAAGTCTGTGACTAAAATGGTAAATGTTAATATGATTCATTCAAAACCGTAGGTATAAAGTACTGTAGATAAAAATTTATCTTGGTCCGCTGAAGTCAAGTTAATTGGAAGAAGGGTGGTGCAGGGGCGGGTGGCGTTTTGTTTTGTCATGTTGTGACCACAGGGTGTTTCAGAATAGTTTGAGTTTGTTAAAAGGCAGATTTTGCTGGAAGGGATGAATGCAGGATTGTGTTTTGTCAATTTCTAATAGGAGTGGAATTTCATTAGCACTACTATTCATTTGTGTTGTGGGAGGAAGAGTAAAATAGATTCTCATTGACTTAAAATGTCACTGTCAATTCTAGCTACTGGAATTCTCTGCAGTTTGTTGGCTGAACATATGAAAGAAAATAGGACTATGGGTCAGCCCTGTTCAGTCTAATTAGGATCCATGAGGTTTTGTGTGGGCTTACACGTTTGTGGGTTTTGTTGTTGTAGTTGTATAACATTGTGCTTTTGTCTTTTCTTCTAACACCCACCCGCGCTTTCCTTTCTGCTAGTGCTTCATATTTATTTCTGAAATGCAATCTGTCCTCTTGATTGCAGAAGCATAATTTGTTATGCCTATACTTCATACCTTTCTGTCCCTGATCTCTTGGAAAGTCCTTGACATTTCTTTGCTTGGTCTATCCAGCATAATTCTTACATGATTTTCTTGTCCCACTGCTGACAGTCCTTTCTTCAGCATTTTTTCAAACTTGTGTTTATCTTCTCCTTCAAAGAACTGTACGACAATTTGATGTATCCCTATTTCTCTCTTCACATACATTCTTCTTCATTTCTCTCTTTCTAAGCTGTGTTCTTGTCAAAAATTTCAGAATACTTCTTATATGGTAGCCTTTGATTTCAAAGTCTGCATACTGGCAGAAAGATACATGTGATTAGTTTTTGCTTTGGCTTAAACAGAAGAATTACCATCTCTGCCAGTTTCAAACCCATAGACTTGCAAGCTGGCTACTAAATCCTAAACTTATTGAAATAAGGTTTCTTACCTTCTTTTGTTTTGGTATATACTTAGTAAGGATTACTGGAAAATTCTGTCCTCCCTGCTCAAAGTGACAGATATTGATATGGGATTTCCTGCTGGTTGTCATGAACAGCCTTTGAATTATGGCTGCCATGAAATTCTCTATTAGCGCGCAATGAAGTGACTTGAAAACAAAGCAAGTGAAGTCGGAAATACCTGTTGTTAATCTTGTGTTCAGAAGTACCACATTAGCTGAAAATCACTTCAGCTTCTCGTCACTTTCTGGTCCAGTAACTTGGAAAGATAGTGTCATTCTCCTGCAATCATTTTCTATATCTTAAAAAAGAAAATTGTGTGAAGAAAGGCGTTCGTTTATAGATTATCAGTCTCCCCATCAAAATTTTTAATAACTGCATTACTTTTTCCTGATTTTCCTGCAAGTGTTTAAACTTGCAGAATAACTGCCTACATTCCCTCTTCTAATAACCTCAAAGGTGATTATATTACATGGAAAAGTTTCGTTGCTTGTTCTCTGATGTTTTTAAAATTACTGTCATTGGTGTTCACTACAAATATCAAAGACCTCATCTTTAGAGGTCTTTGAGGAAAAATGAGGTTTCCCTGCAAACACTTGGGTACTTCCTCCTTGGTTCAGAGAGAAAAGTTTGATGTCTTTATAGGAGCAGTTGTTAATGGCAGTGTGTTCAACAGGGAGGTTTATTTCTCTAATTCCAAAAGAGTACATGTTAGACATAAATAATTACAAATACAAGTATTGTTAATCCCCCAACTGTTCTATAGTAGGTAAAGTCTAGCACTTCCTTTTTTAAATATGGCTTTAGTTGAACTACTGCTTCTCAAAATATTTCCACTTATCTCTGAAGTCATAATTATGGTATTCATCGTATTTTAATATAATTGCTGCACTTTGCATTCTGTTCATGTCATAGAACTTCAGTAAGGAATTAATTTCAGCTATTGCTTTCTTGCCTACTGGAATCTGAATATTGGACTTCATCTCCTTTGATTTTTTTCGGTTACAGTGTAATGTTTGTAATGAGGTTGTCTCATGCGTAGAGTATTACTCTAAAATGGAACTAGACATTTACAAAATAATAAGTAAATACGATGTAGGTGGTTATAGGTGGTTATCAGGTGCACATAGATTTCTGGAACAGCTCCAGGTTAATCCTATTGTAGACAAATTCTCCTAAATTGTTTCATCTCTTTTGAGAAAAATATTATCTCTGTATAACAAGACTTAATTAATAGTTGTCAAGTGTTTGAGGTGCTCTGCTTTACAAGAGGTATTGCTGGGTAGTTAACAAATATTTATTCTACTGGGTGCAATATTAATGAGTAGAACAGACCAGTAATAAACACATGCTTCTCTCACATGTCCTGAAAGAATTAAAACACTTAAAAAAGAAATTGGAATATTTAGACTTGTACTCCTGATAGATGAAGACTTTATGAAGCATTTTCAAAAGCCTGATAAATGCAGTAAACTACAGATGCATCAGCTTGTTCAGTGTGTTCTGCCAATCACACAGAAATTGGGACGAAGCTTTGAAGTAATGTAGGACTGTATAATAATATTATTCTGTGCCTTTTTGGAATGTGTGACCTCTTCATGGAAAGAATTGCACATCTGCACTCTAAAGTAGATATTCCCAGTTTGGGACTGATTAGAAAAGAATTGCTAAGCCCAGTCATTTTCTATTACAACCATGGTGATTTATGTATTTAAATGTAACAAATTTCCTCCTAGAAGTAATTAGTGTTTGTGTTTTGTCCCTCTTTATTTGATGTGGAAAGGCTTTCTCTGATGGGTAAAATCGTCCTGATTTCCACCAAAATGAACATCACAAATAGCTGCTCGTTTTAAAGCAATAGAGCTTGAGCTCGCATCAGTGAGAACTTTAATGGAACATTAATGATGCTTGACCTTGTTGTCCCTGCCACCTTTCTCTTTTCCTTATCTGTGCTGAAGAAGAATTGAGTGAGTTTTGGGAGAAGTTGCTCACAGTAGCTTTTTCTCTTGCTGCTTCCTCAGTGCTGGGTCCCCTCCTTTGCTGCTGCTGAGCCATGCCTGGTGCTCTCTGCTTTGCTGTGCAGTGACATTCCTGATGCACACACTGAACAGAGGAATGTGCAAGTCAAAGGCTATACAATAGAGAATGGGACCTGGGAGGTTTGTGGAGCATCCCCAGCTCTCCCCACCAGCCCAGGGTGGAGACAGGCTCAGCACATGCAGAGTACAAATCATTCTGAGGCTCCCTGCACATTTTTCTCTTCTTTATCAGTCTTCTACTGGGATGCTGTGAAGTTTCTTGGTCCTTGGGTATTATTTCCCTGTGCAGCTGAGCAATTGGAGCAATACCATAGTTCAAATTTAACAGTATTTCTTCAAGAGCTTGAGTCCTTGACTGATTCGTAGAGGACAAATGAAAAGAGCAATTGCAAATGGGTTTCTGTGCTATTAGAGCTCTAAACAGCCTTCACTCTTGGCTCTGTGTCAGATCATACCTCAAGGCAGAATGGGTGGGCTATGAACCTTAAAAAGATTTAAATACTTAAGTGCAGGGTCAACTTTTCGTATTAGTGGGTGTCTTAAACTGGTCTCGGAGTGCTCAGCAGTGATAATTTTCTTTAATATTTTCAGGTGGCATTGAAGGTGGTAATTGAGTAGCAAGTGTTTTGAGTTCTTGCATTTCCTAATATTTCCCTATAATTTGCTTAAAATTTCACTATAGAACCTCAGTTTTGGATTAATTTAAAAAACCCAAAATGTAGTTGCAGCTTGTTGTGCTGTGGGGAAAATTTGTATCTAGTATATCAACAGCTGCACGAAAATTCGTAAGCCAGAGAGGGAACCAGGAGAGGAAGAGGTTGTTAGGAAGATCTTGTAAAGGAGAGACATTAGCATACAGCTTCCTTCATTACTCAGCTATTTTAGGGTATTCCATCAATGCATAACATTAATCAAGGGAAAGGGAACTACTAACTTGTGGCCTCCACCCTGTAGATCTTTGCGGCTATGTCACCTCTCTTCCATACAAATTTGTAGACTTCACCTTTTTCTGGAGCTATGAGTTCCAGCATATTGCAGCACTGGTCATTCTCCTCAGTGACAGCCCCCTTTTCTTTTGCTTTATTCCTCTCAGGTGTGCAGAAAGTGGCGGGCTTGAATTGATTCTGGCAAGAAGCCATAATAGTTGATGCAAGAAGGCTGTCATCTTTTGGTACACAGAAGTGGTTTCTAGATGTGAAATCCATGCCTTGATCCTTTGCTTCACCTGCTGTTCCAGTGGCACTGCTTGGGTTCAGTCTGTCACTGAAACATTCCTGCGTTGTTGTTTACAGATGGTTCTCTGTGGCTGATTCATGACTCAGTGGGGACATGACTGCCTGGTCTCTTCATTTCTCTATTATTTCACGTATGAAAAAGATGTATTAGCCACTATTAAAGAAGTAGCCTTATCAAAGAGAAAAGATGATTACAAATCACCATTAATGTTCCTTGAGGGCGGCTAATTGTGAGAAATCGGGAGGAACAGCAGAATGGAAAAGTTTAAGTGCCAGTATCTCTGGCCTCCTGTTTAAGCATCAAGCCTTCCTTGTATAATAAAAGCTATTTATAAATTG
This sequence comes from Rhabdornis inornatus, assembly GCA_013397075.1. Taxonomy (NCBI): domain Eukaryota; kingdom Metazoa; phylum Chordata; class Aves; order Passeriformes; family Rhabdornithidae; genus Rhabdornis; species Rhabdornis inornatus. The sequence goes on along the minus strand of VWZS01005315.1, from coordinate 1,631,471 downwards.
CTGCTCTGTTAAACGTGTACAGAATTTTACGATGCATAAATTGGGAAGCAGAACCAGCTAAGGGGCTTAGCTGAGTGATGAATGGATGACAGGGTGCAAGACTGAAACTGTGTTTTATTCATGGATTGTGAGGTCAAGAAGAACTGCTGAGAAGGGCTGGCTGTTGAAGGAGGAAGATACAGGACCCAAAAGACAAAGAATGCAGTAATCTGAGAATTATCGAGCCACATTGTCACACTTCTTTTTGACAGTTACAACTCCAGGTAGTAACTTTTTATTTTTACTTTGCTACATTTTCATGAGCTATTTTTGTTCTTTCTCCCAGTTCCAATTGCATCATGTCATCAGCTGCTTCCAGTGTCACAGCCCTAATTCTCCTAAATCTCAGTAATTTATTCTGTTACATTTTAAGGAACAGGTAAGAAAAGGGTTCCCCCCCCACTTTTCTTTTGATACAGCCACCCATGCCCACCCATTTACAGTGTAGAAGGTGTGTGATCATGCGATCCTAAATCATAATCTTGATCTGGGGCCCAGCTAGAAGTTCATTAATCTATTCAGTTTGGGCTGAACTTGTCAGGGCTCAAAAGATTGTTAGAGGCTGATAACTCATTAAGATGCTGTTTAATTCCCTTATTCATGCAGGTATTCCTGAGCAGAAGGCAGTTAATGCAAGTTAATTCCAAACACATGAGTTAAGTTCATTGGTTTGCAATCATTTTTTGTAGTTTTGTCACAGGCTATATTCAACCCGCAGGTGCATTTTATATCCACAAATACCATGGAGTGAAAAGGCTAGAATAGAACTGCTTTGGACCAATTAATGAAATCTGATTTCCTTACATAAATTTATTGTAGGGTCTTCCTGGATTTATTTTAAAATTGGCAGATATATTGTTTAAGGAATATGTGATTGCACTAAAAAATGCATGTTTTTCTCTTATGTGTTTTCTGTGTCTTGCATCTGTAAGGATTTCTGCCAAAAAACATTGGAAAGGAAATTAAAGAAGCACTCAAGATAATCGTCACACAGAGAAGAATTCCCTTACCTAGGAGCAAATGAGAAAATATAACCTGATTAGTTTTACAGTAGCAATGGCCTTTAGTTTTCTTCTGGTAGCCTGTGTGGTATTTAAGAAAACAGGTGAAGTAAAGGACTTGGATGTTTGGAGAAACTGCAGTACTTTTTTCATGCAGAAATGACAAGAGATTCACTTTTACAAGCCCCAGTATCCTGACCTACTCTTGCTATTGTGAGATTGTAATGCTGTAATTTGATTTTTAAAAAACCATAGGCAAGCAGTATTTAAAAAAAAAGAAAAAGACGATATTTGGTGATTCTTTATAAATTAAATACATCTGACAGTGCCTGCAGTATTGGTTTTGGTCTGATTTGTATGTTGCAGACTAACAGTATTTGCTGGCCAGGGTTTATCCTGCTTTTGCCACCAGTGTTGCTGAAGACTCCTTTAGAGTGTGGAGGGAGTAGGTTGAGAGTGGGTTCATTCTTTTCATAACATTGTCTACAGTAGAATGTTTTTCTGGGAATGGCCTGTTGTTCCCCAGGCTTGCAGTATCAATCTGATGAACCTGTAGTCTGGGAATGGATGAGTGGGATCCGCTGCAGTTAACTTCAGTGGATGTGACAAACCATGTGGGCACTCCTCTTCTCTAGAATTGTTCTGGATGCTGGCTGGTGTGCTAGGAAAACTGGCTGTGCTCTGTGAAAGGTTTTGTTCAGCCCTCCCTTAGTTCAGCAGTATAGCCTATATCTTAGTATGCTAATTTTACCTATATGTTGATCCAAAATGTGACAAACCTGTTTGGTGCATCTGTCCTCGCTGGTTGGACTAAGATTCTTCACCCTACAATGAGTACTTGGATTTTAATTATTTTTTTTATAGCAAGTGCAGTTTGAGGGGGATATTCAAGTTTGTTTGCACCAGTACTACCTTGTGGTTGGAATAACATAAATGTCTGTTCAGCAAATAATGGCAAGTACAGCCTGCACACTAAAGAGAATGCAAGAGGAGCATGGCTATTGTTTTGTGAATGATTCTAAATCTTAACTTTGAAGTTAAGGAACTGTTAGCTCTATTGTAGAGTTAATATTTTTGAAAAAGAAGTTAGGCCAGGTTTTTCCCAATAGGAATAACTTGATACTTGTCTTCTAAACTATCAGTGATGCTTCTTTTAGAGAAGCATATTTTTGCTAGCTATTTATTTTTTACATAAAGGTAATATAGCTATATGATTATTATTATTATTGGTGTTAGTATTGTACAATAATCAGAAATAGCTTTCCCACCACTCCCAAAATTTTAAAGTTAGGTGTAAGAACCAGCCTTTCAGTTTGCGAATTAAGCAGTGTGAAGCAGTACATATAAAATCCCATGCACTTTTTCACTTTTTACACTGTTAAGAGTAGGAACACCATTTTGCCATGGAATAGGACTGGGTTTACAGTAGTTAATAACAGCACTTCTTGGAAACACTACAAAGATGGCGTTGCCTGTTTCCACATGTCACAGTTGGCTCACTAAGTGCCATTTTTTCTCTTAAGTGCTTTCCCTGCTGTTATTTCCTCTCTGAGAAGTTGATGGTTGAATCAGTCCCTAAAAGCAGAGTGCCTTGGGAGAAGCTAAGGACACATAGGAAGCAAGCTTAGTCTCAATAGAGGTGTTGGCTTATACTGGATTTACATGCTGTAGTACAATCAGATAAAATGACACAGTGAAGAGAATTCATTCTTTTAGTGTTTTTTACTTTGTGCTTTCTGTTTATGGGATTTTTATGGAAATTAGTGGACATGCAGCATTATGCATTTGGCTTGAAACATGAAGTGGGAAGGAGAGTACATGATGTCTTACACAGAGCTCTGGAAAGAAAGCAGATTGCATGCCTACCTGAAAATAAAAGGCTCACTAACATGGTGTTTAATGTGTTTTCCCAAGAAAGCAATTACGTATTTTAATCCTGAAGTCTATGAAGTATATGCATTACATATGTCACTTCTGCATACATTGTTTTGCTTTTCTCTGGATTTGACAAATTAGACTTGGTTTGGACGAAAGCCAAATAATATGAGCCAATTTCATGCCTTGTGAGTTATTGAAGAGAATGTTTGGTACCTAAAGCTTCAGTTTGCTGGCTCCCCTCCCATTTCTCTTAATCCCTTTGGGAATTTTGGTTATAACTCTCTTTAAGAGGCTCAGTGATTTCTGAACACTGAGTTACTGGGTTACTATACCAGTGGAATGGAAGGAATTTTAAATATGATCTCCCTTTCCCCTGACATTTGTCCCTTTCTGGTTTGCAGTATGGTTTTTGCTGATTCGAGAGAGCAACTATATAAGATCAGAAAATATGCTTTGATCTTAATGGATCCCTGTCACAAAAATCACTATCTGAACTTGGGATCAGAGGATGTTCAGGGCAGTAATTTGATTTGGTTTTCTGTATCTCTGCAATATATTTATTAAAGATTCCATGAGCTGTTCTCTTTTGCTTGATAAGGTTCCTTACTAGGCAGGGCTGCTGGTTTGCTGCTGTAACAGCAGCATGAGGAAGACAGACAAGTAAATTTGACATACAGTCATGTTGTTGGAGTGGAATATACTTTTGGCAAATGTGGTCAAATGTGAGCTTTTAGAATAATTTGGAACTGGATTTTGTTGCATACAGTCCAATGAGTTGCATGGGTTTGTTGTGAGATGACCTACGTACAGGGTGATTTTAAGAGCACTGGAGATGCCTATTAAACTTACCTTAAAGGCTTTTATTTTTCATGGTCTGTTGCCTCTCTTTGTATTTCTATTATTTCATTTTGCTAAGGTCTGAAATAGCAAGTATTTTAAATGAGAGAAGATATGTTAAGATGTACTGAAAGTGTGATTTGTGAATCTCTTTGGAAGTCTTTGAGATATAAATATAAATACAGAAAATGTGTTAGAGCATTTTAAAGACTACGGAAGAATAGTTTTCATGGAAAGAAGTTATTCATTACATAACATAGGTAATGTATTCATTGTGCTTTAAGAAGCAAAGGTCAAGATTTTACTCAATTTACACAAGATGCTGCATGAAAACACATTATTTAAAAGAAATTAAAATTGTATTAATGCTCAACATCTAGAAATGTTTGTTTGGCAGCTTTTGCTTTTCCTGCATAGGAGATGACTTCTGTAATCTGTGTTACTGTACACTGTAGAAAGTTTAATAATAGTACAGCTTTATTAGTGCATAAATCTCTGTTATGGCAACGTAAATCTCCTGTGACAAACTTGAGACAAAATCATATTAATTGTGTCCTTCTATTGACTTCAGCTGAGTCATGTACAGATTCTTTGACAAAATTAAATAAGAAGAAATGCAAAGAGGCTGCTTGTCAGCTTTATCTATATAGGCAAAGTAAAATAACTTAAAATAGGGAGTAACTGTGTTAACACTTCCTGAAGAGAAGGCGGTGTATAGATATTGATGAATTTGCCTCTTTCATGATCACAAAGTTCTCAACCACATTTCTTGTATAACTAGCTTTAATGTAGAAAGAAAAGAATCTGGTGTGATATAACCACAGTAATTGACATTAATATGTTGTAGCTGAGATTCCTGGCAAGATGGGCTGGAAGATGAGGAAAACCCATAATCTGGTAGCATGAACTCCTCAAGACAAATCTGTATCTCCTCTCAGTGTAGGTCACTGTCTATGGGAAATGTCATCATACTTTACTCATGTTGCAAATGGCAGCCACTAATATGGACCTTTGGATCAATTGCTTCATTTCTGACTGCAGTTGCTTACCCATGGTGCACTATAATGAGCTTATTTTCCATAGTGATTGTATTTAGGTGGGGGCAGTGTAGAGAGAAAAAAAACAACTGGAGGGATTATAAAGAAAGCAAGGAACATGATTTAAAATCCTTCATGTGGAAACAGGGGCTTAGAGATACCTCTTTTTCCTCACATTTTTGTGTGGATACTCTTCTTAATTTTACTAGCATCTCTAATTAACTAGCTCTGTTCCGGTGGCCTTCAATATGCAGGCAGGGATTTGCATGAAAGTGAGAAAACTTTCAAAGGTTAAAATTTGGTTTAGCTTCTACTCAGTCTGGTTATTTTGGTTTTATTATAATGATGTAGATTCTAAGGATAATTACCACAGCATCTGATGTGGATTAAGATCTGACAGGAGAGCTATTTTTAACCATGCTGCTAAAAGTTCCAGTAAATTATTAATAAATTCAGTATTTAATTTGGCAAAACCTGATAATACTTATCTTCAGTGTTCATAAGCTATGTAGTAGGCTGTTGAAGGAGTTTCTTTAGAAATTAAGGAGAAATAGCAATTTATAAAGGAAAACTAGGGTGTAGGTAATCAACTTCAGCATTGTGAATAAAAACCCAGAACAAGTGTGGAACAGTTCTTGGTTTTACAGTTGTTATTCCTCATTAGAAGCCGTTTATTTGTCTCCATGTGTACTGGGAAAAAGGATCTGTATTAATTTCAAGTTCTCAAAAACTTAATTGTTTCTAACAGACCTGTACTGTGCTGCAGAGGTTAGGTATCATGACTAGCAGCATATATTGAATGATAGATGTCAGGGTTGGGATGTGGGACTTGTGGCACTTTAAGAGAAGGATGTATAAAATGCTTCTGATTTCTGGAGCCAGAGACCATCAGTTGATGATGATCTGTGCCTTGTCTCTTGGTAACACTGCAGCTCCTTGTTCTGAGGCAGAGTTCACCTTTAAGTTTAGACACGTGAACTGTCACAAGTGTAATCTGGTATCAAGAGACTTCAGTGTTTGTGACCTTGGATGAATCATCTGTCTTACGGGGAACAGAGATGTTACTTAAGTAATAAAGTTATTATTTCAAAAAGTCTGGAGCATATCTCCTTCAATTCAGGATTATGAGTATATAAGCATTCAGGTATTTTTAGGGACTCCAGTGGGTATTTCTACTCATTCAGCAATCCTTTAATGAAATGTGCTTTCTTTTTCTTCCCTTTAATATGATTAGTCATTTAATAACAAAATTAGATTCAAGAAGTTGTGGGAGAACTCATAAGTCCTATGAACAAGTTTAAAATACATCATAACTGATGTTTTCATCTAGCCTAGTGTTTGTCAGCTGTCACCTGCCTTAGCATCTGGGCAAAGCAGAAAGTTTTGATTTACTGTTCTCATGTTCGTGTTTTATCTTGGTTTCTCTTTCCTCCTCCATATGAGAACTGACTATTCCTGCTTTTTCATTTCTTGCTGCAAAGTGCAGCATATCTGAAAACACAGAATCTTGCTTTATAGCTCTCATTCCTATGGACATGAACGCTTCATCCTCAAGTGAAATGCTGGGAAGGAATGATGCTTAATATATAGCATGTTGCTACTATACAAGAATACAGGGAGTGCTTTGGCATTAACTATTTGCAAAAAAACCCACATTGAATAGATTCAGCTATAAAAGAACTGAGATTTACGAACCAGAGAAAATGAGGCATCCTTTGCTCTTCATCCCAACATGTGCTGATCAGGGTGCAGGGAGTGGGAAACCTGATTCAGCACAGAGACTGTAAATCATCCCTCTTCCATCTAGGGCAGGTGCTTACTGCAGGGTTTGCTGGCCCAGGCACTCTCAGTTCCTTTTTTCTTCCAAGATATTTAGAATGTCCCAGCTTGCTTGCAGTTTTGTGTTTGAGTTAGCTCCAGAATAGGTATGTGTGTCAGGAGACTTGGGTTCAGAAAGTTGTCTTGCTACTTGCTTTGAAAAGATTGGTGTGCTTTGGTCCCATCACTGGAGAAGGTTCACTTTGAATGCTCGCTTTTGTGGAAGATCTAATCTAATCCATTGGGCAGTGCACCCAAAAAGCTCTCTCTCTTCCTTCAGTGCTGCTCATGTTAGACAGCAGGAGCACAGGAAGGGAAGCTGGGACAGCTCCTGTCACCAGGAGGGAGCTGCTGCCTTGTCTTGGCTGTTACTCCGAGTTACAGGCGCAGGAGGAACCCCCCAGAGCTTTTCCATCAAGGGGAGCTACTCTTTCTCTTCTCTTTTTTTGTGAATCTGGCCTTCATTTCACAGCTTTTGTTAAAAGTCTGAAATGGAACATGTCATGTCAAAATGAAATTTTGAGAGGGTTTGAGCAAGAGAAGGAGATATTTCAAATTCAATTCAATCTGCCGAACCGAGAAATCAATTATTCACACTGCCTGAGTTAGGACATAAAATGTAATAGTGTAATATTTTCACTTAACTTTTCTCTCAGTAGTTTTAAGCAGGATATTTTAGCTCACACATGGGGGTGGAGGGAAGTGTTGCTGTTGGTTTTTTTTGTTGGTTGTGTGTTGCTGATTTAGGGGTGGTGTTTGTTTGTTGTTTGTGCAGTGGCATCTTTGGGGACTAGAACATACAGAGCATTGACTGTGTGGGATGGCTGAGTGCTGTGGACTAGAGGGGGGAAGGACACCTGAATTCCCAAGGGTATGTAGTGAATGTGTGTCTGAATGTGGTGTGAAGCTGAAGCCCCTCAGGCTGGGATCTGATGGGGGCATGGTCCAGGATGTGTGGCTGCAGAGCTGACACAAATGAGCAGAGCATAAGTACAAATGTGCTTTCAGTAATGGCTAATCTGTTTCACTATAAGAAAATAGGTCATTGAATAGCAAGAAACATAGAAATTATAAACTATATATATTTCAACAAATGTGGAGTTTTCCAGACTTAATATAAGGCTCTTGGCAAAAGAAGTTTTTAAATAATAATTTAAAGTAATTTTTTGCACCTTTTATGCTGCCTCTGGAAGTATGCATCATCAATGGCCGATACTAAGACAGTGTGTTCTGCATGCTTAGTCTTGCATTAAGCAGTTCATACCTTAAAGGAATATATGACTTAAGGGAATAGTGCAGCAATTAATTGGAGATAATACACAACTCTAATGGTTCCTTTTTGTATATTAGTGGATGCAGAAAGGCTTTAGCAAATCTTTGCAGTCCAAGAGGGTAAAAAGTGACTGACTGCCCTCCTGAAGACCCATATATATAGAGATGGAGTCATCTTTGTTTTCTTCATTCAGTACCCCAGGCTAGCATGTGTCTCAAGCTCTTGCTGGGATTTAGTACAGCGGCTTCGAGCTATTTATATTAGGATAGGAGGGAGTAAGCTATTCATAGCTAGGCACAAGTGGAAGGAGATACAGGGAGGCAGAAATGGCGTTGGGATTAGGATCCTTTCAGTGGGCAGTGACTTTATCGCTTTTCAGCTCACTGCTCTCCTGTTTGTAATGAACCTTTATTTCCCTGGTGTCACGTCTGCATCTTGTCTAGGATTTGTCATTCCATCCTCAGTTGCTTTTTTCCTGAATTTTTGTCTTCCATTTTCACTTTTCTATAAGACTCTTCTCCCTATCCATTTCACTCCAGTTTCCTCATAAGTTTTCCTCACATGGAAATGTTGTTTCTCACATGTCCCTATGTTCAATCCCACAACATTATTCTGCGTTTCCTGGTATAGGGAGTAACTTTTTGCCAATCCTTTGCATGACTTGTGCACTTAAGAGTGTGTTATTTTAGTTTTCAGAGATGGGAGGCTTTAGGTGATAGGAAGGCATTATTTTTTATATTTTCTAGGATACAGATATCCTCCAGATAATTATATATTTATTGTGCCATCTATCCGCCATTTCTAAGGTGGGGGGAAGGAAGCGTATTCTGCTTTTCCATGAAGTTCCCATACTATGCTGAATGGGGGGGGGAGAACTTTTAAGTAGTGATTCACAGTTGTAAATGTGGTTGTATAAAGCTCTGACTTAATGTTCCCATATGTGTAAAACCATACGTTACAGATGCACTGGGAGGTGTAGCCAAATAAGAAAATTCGGTTCTCTCTATCTTATTTTTAAAATTGACTTGATTTCACCAGAAAGATCTCATTTATTAAATGAGTAGGTGTTCTGAAACAATTTCAAACCTATTTATGGAACTTCAATAGAGATGAGATCTGTTTATAGAATTTCACAGCTTTAATGGCAAACATCCACAAATGTGGTGGATCTTATTCTTTCTTAAATTCTAAATAGTTCTTCCATGAGAAATGTGTTGTCTTCCTTTCTTTTGGTTTTATCTTAATTTTATTAGTCACTGGAATTTGCTAACATTCCTAGCATTGAAGAGATCTAAAAATTGAATCTAAACCATTGTAAATGGTCTTCTGTCTTCCTTGTGCTTTATCTATTTACTTGAAAAAGTCTGGGTTATTGACACTGTATCATATTTATTGTAGGTTCCTGGATCTTGTTGCCATAGTTACATCTGGTAGTCAGGAAGAGTTTTGCTGGGCTCAAAGTTATGCTAATTGACACTTTCTTAGGGAGAATAATCCTCAAATTTCAGGGAATAATCATTCTTTCTTGTTCTAAAACTTGAGGAAACTCTTTAGTTTTCGACCACAACAATATTCCCCTCCAACCCAATTCGATACCAAGGCTGTGTGTAGTTAATTTTTCTTAGAGAATGTTCTTTTTTCTTGGATGCTTTTTGCTGTTTGATCAATCCTCCTCTTGGTTTTCTCCTCTTCCCCCATCTCAGAAAACAATGGCTCTTTTCTGATGCCAGTGTAGATTTTTCTGAAGAAGTGACAGTAATACAATGTCTGCCTTGAGTTTCAAGGTTCTGCTTTTTGTGGGCAATGCAACCTATTGTCCGAAGAAAGATAATCAGGGTTAATCACATGGAAAAGCAAAATATTATTACTGATGCGTCGTTAATCTCTCTTACTTAATCTCTCTCTTAGGGTTCTTGAAGTAAATTTACTTACTCTTACAAAAGGAAGGAAAAAAAAACCCAGATGCAGAAAACCTCACCAGAATGTTGTTGTTTGGTCCTGGACTTTCTCTCTTGTTATTCTTGAAGAAAAAAGAGAAGGAGAAGCCTGACTGGTGTAACTGAACAGAGATGTTGTACTGCAGTTTTTTTCTAAACAACCCTTGGTCTGTGTAAATGGTACCTAACAGGAAAGCTAGAGCTTTGGGATTATCACAAATGCCCAAGATGGGATAAGGTATAGAATTCATTAATTTAAATTGTTTGAAGATACAATCAAGCTATATCTACTTTCAAATGCCAGTTTACTTACTTCGGTGTAAACTGATTTGTAGTATGGTAGGTTTTATCTAGTTCCAGGAGTTTTATCTGGTTTCAGTGCCTTCTCTAGTCTTTGCCATTTTCATATGGTTAGCTAAAATCCTCTTACTGGAAAGACTTTATTGGAACAGACACTTAGATTTTATGATGCACTTAGATTTTATATATTTAGTGTGTAACAGTACTCATCCTGTAGTAGACTGGGAGAAAAGCTTTTCATTGTAATGTCCACCTAGTGCTATATATTCAAGGTGTTTTAAACTTTAGTCTTTTGGATGATACCCAATTAACATGTCGTACCTGGGGCACTTGTAAGTCACCAGTTACCGGCAGAACTTCTAAAACTACATAAAGTCTAATTTGTCTTGGTGAAGAGGCAATTCAGAAAGGAATTACTGCAACTGTGTCATTAAGCACATCTGATGAAAGTTCTGATTTAAGAGCCTTTAAAGTGGTTTTTTTGGACTGTGATAACTAAAGATTTTACAAAGGTAGAATTTTTATTGAGGAGCAAGATGGGGTCTTTTGCATCTGCTTTCTGAACCTGCCTGTTCACACAGCTTTGCTCTTGAAGAGCTTTCAGCTTCTGGCTACCATGACTTAACAGTGACTGAGAACAGTCACAGGTTCTGTCTGAGCCCCCTGTGTCCCTGGAACTGCTGAGGCTGATGGCATGGAGACCTTCCAAACAGGGAGAGATGAATGGGAAGGTTTGAAATGGTGTGTTTAGGAAATGAGGGCTGGGCAGACAAATCTTGATATCTGTGTAAGTATTAGTGTGGATCTCGGGGCAGAGTGGGGCAGTGTCTGCCATTACACTGATGTATGTGTGGCCCCTTGCCATGACTGAGCTGCTGTCCAGGCTTTGTGAGCTTTTGAATTTCCCTGCGTTCAGCTCACTCTTTAATTCCTGCAGTTGTGTGCATCCTGTTCCACTTCAGTTCCTAGAATGCATTTGTCAGATTGCTCCTGGAGCCTTGGAATGTGCTGTGCAGGAGCTGGACTGCCCAAGGGCTCTACAAACGCTTGGGGTTTTCATTTAAAGCTTAGTGACTCACTGGAGTACACAGCACAACTTGCTGAAATCAGAGCTATGGTCTAGTGAGTTCAGAGCCAAGAGGTCTGTATTCTACCCCTCGCTCCTCCATTGATTTCCTGCAGCATTGCACATTTCATCTTTACTGTATGAGTCTTTAATGACACTTTTTTTAAACAGGGGAGAAATATGAAGAGGGATAGCAGTGATGGCTTCAATAATATTTTAAAGATTTTATGGATTTAAGTTTATAGATACTGGCAGTCCTTGTCTGTGGAAGTGGTATATGATAAAAATATTTTTCCTATAATTTTCTGTTGGAATTTGATACAGCAACAGTGGTGTTGAGATTGGCAGGGTTCAGAGGGTAGCTTACATGTTCTGAGTTTGAATTCAAAATACAGCCTCTGTATTCTGTACTAAAGCTGTAGTTCCTTTTTGCTATTGTTAGGCAGCAATTGTATGCCTGTCTCCCCATCTCACAATCTCTAAAAGGCTACTGTTCAGAAGTGGTTTAATATTCATAAATTTAGTTTCTTGTGTTACCAATTTAAATTTGTAAGTTGTTTTATTTCTTGATAATAACATGATATATAAATGTACAGCATGTTTTTGCCCTGGGTAGTTTAAATTGCGTTCTGTTGCTATTTTCTTGGAAGGCCACTTTTTTCTGCTCTTTCAATGCACTATTCTGTCCATTTCTTTCAGAGAGTTGGTGGTTTAGACTCAAGTATATGAAACAAATTTAGCTACAGGATGGTGTTAAAATTATCTTGAAGTGTACCAATCCTACTCTAAGTTAACCTGGCTTTATAATATTACCTTTAGAGAGAAGAGGACAATTAACAAAATCCTCACATCGTAAAAAGTTGGCATTTATTTGAAGAAATACAATTTATATTTAGCCATTGAAGTATTTAGAAAAGTACACCTCGTATAATCAGTGCAAATTTAAGGTTAACATCCAGTCACTTCAGTATTTGGCTTGTTGTATTTGCTACCAACTAAAACTTGTAATCAGTTCTCTACTACATGCATTCTGCATTTTACAGATTTAGTTGGATCTTTGCCTTTTTTCTCATGTGTACTTTAGGGCTTAGTTTTCTTTGCAGATTTACATAAAAATAAACTCTGAAGGCCTGGGGAAAGGACTCTGCTAAGAATGTCATGTTCCTGAATGCCTGCTTCTTAGGCATTTTACTAGTGTCATATTAAAATTGGAGAGAAATTAGCTTATGGTGTTTTTTTAATTATTATGTAACAGAAGTGTGGTTTCTCTTCCTTTTTTGAGCCCTGGATTATGCAATGACTTCAGAGGCACATTTGTCTCTTTTTTTAAAGTAGTATTAAATTACTGATTTTCCACTACTTTGAAGCTGTCTGCAGATAAGCAGATCTTAGAATTAAATCATGTTTAAATCATAAGGCCACTGACTATGTTGAAGTTGTGGGGATAGGACTGAAACTTTCTTCGAGTTTAACAGTGTTTGAATTGGGTATTTTAATTCAAGCACATCTTTTGTTCCTGAATTGGACAGGAGCCAAATTGTGCTGTATCTTTCTACTCCTTCAGGGAGTTGTAGGCATTTTCAGCTTTATTTTATGCCGTAGTTGATCATGCTACATTCTTTGGGTGTGCAAAAGGGAAGAGAAGGGAGGAGCCAATCTCTGAACTCAGGCACAATACAATAAACTGTAGAGCACTGATAACGAAGGATTTTTGCTGACTTAAAATAGGTGCTCCGTAGCTTCCTGATAGAAGCCCTCAGATGTTTAAAAGCTGGATGGTTTTATAAATATGTATTTAAGTCTCAATGACTGTATCCCCAACAGAGACGTTGGTAAGGTTCTGCTGTCCAGACCATGGTAATGAGTGTAACAGTACGTGGAACATAACTTTGCAAACAGGTTTGACTCTTCTTTGATCCTGACTGATGCAGCAGTGCTTAGGTTTAATTTCTGGAGTTTCATGGTTGTGTATAAATACTTCAGTATCTCAACCTGTAATTAGCACCCTTTTTCCTTTACCTGCTTTACAATTTTCTTCAATAATGTATGTGTGTGTTTATTACATTTCACAGGAAAGAAAAGCAAATCAGGTATTAATTTCTCCCGTTGAATAAAGAAATCAACGTAATGATGTTTTAAAGTATTCTTGCATAACTTAGTGTTTTGATTTACAGTCTTCTCTTCATCTGTTTATAGCCACCTGCTTCAGAAATTGGTTTGTGTGTCTGTCTCATGATTTTCTAACCCTCTTCTGAAGGTCACACTGGCTGCTGGTCGAGGGGACTTGCTGCAGTTCTTAAGTTATGGCCTAAGTTTATATTACATGATTTTGATGCATGATGATCTGATTATGCAGTAAGCTACAGTGTGATTTATGAGATCCAATTTTGTGGTGCCTGGGATGTTATTGAAGCTGGTACTCTGATTATGACTTTGTGATGTAATTTATGACATTATTTCCAAACCCATTTTTTTCTTCCTCTTAAAAGATAACCAGTGTATGTTCCTCAAGCCAGATGATATTGAAGATCAGGTCATGCCCTTAAAATTACACTGAAATTTATATTTTTGAGTATTAGAGAGTATTAGAGTATTAGACTCTGAAAAAAGAAATAGTAAAATGGTAACAGCAGGAAAGGATTGGCCTCTTGGTGCTCACCATTTATAAAGGTATCTGTCATGATGAAAGTGTGTGTATACGCTTATTTTTACATATGTAGTATTTGCAATTGGCTCACTGTTTCAGGAGATTCAGTAGTAATCCTGTGCTAAGATTTTTGTCTCTGGAATGCATTGATCATGTGTATATATATATGCAAGCATGTATATATGAATATCATCAATGATCTAATCTCTACAGCAGATTTGGAAGCAAATTTAACTTAGGCATAGCTAAAAATAGGGAGTGAGGAAACGGAAGTCTATTTTTTAATGTAAAGTGCAGTGTGTATTTTTTAATAAGAAGGGCTATAAGAAAAAAATGTTCAGCCACAGTTTTCAAATGTCAGGTGTGCAGTTATGTGGAAAAAATATGCGTAGTACATAACTAACGTGATTGGGATTCAGGGATTTGTTATGTAACAGAACTCAGGGATTTGTTATGTAATAAATGCTTTGGATGTGCTCACAGCTGCAGTGGAGTTAAACATTTTTTCAATAAGACACATAATTGTATATGTTGCAGTCACTTTTTTTGTGTGTTGATCTTTTCGTGAACAAAATTGCTAAGTAGCAAAGAAGCCAAGGAGTATAAAATCTTTTGTAGAAAATACCTTCATCTTTCATTTTTACTGTAATAACAACTTACTTTGGTTAGAAATATCCATATATGATTTTATGTAAATTAAATGTATTTGCCATAGCCTGTTGTTATATAGCTGCTTATGCTTAAACTGAAGCAGCAGGTTAGAAGGAGAAGTTACTCAGACCATTGGATGTAGTTTCCCTTCACATAACACAAGTTATGTGTTCATGATTTAATCTTTTGTCTGCTGTCACTGGACTAGACCTAACCTAGAAGTCCCCATGTTCATACTGTTCATTAGTGATTTGATAAAATGGCACGTCAGATCATTCCTTAGTTTTTGAAGGAGCTGTAATCCAATGCAAATATGAGTGTTTGAATTGTTTCCTGTGAAACTCAGTTAAAATAAAATAATTGCTATTTGGCTTTTGTAAAACTCTTTCAGGCAGACAGTTCCATAATGCTGGAATCCAAAAGCATCTTATCTAGGATAGATGACCTAAGTCATCTGGGCAGTTCTTTGTGTCTAGCCAGGTGTGATTGAGAATTTTCTATGGGTTCTTTGTCTCTTAGAAACATGGGAATATTGGAACTCTTTACCTGCTCCCTGAAAGTCAGTGGAAGTTGATGTTAATGAGGGAAATGCAGAGCAGAGCTGTGATGAAGTCCACTGCAGTTTTCCTTAGGGTATTAATTACTTGCTACACAGGGCTTGCTCTTCCTCAGGGCAAGGTGCTGGGAACAAAGCCTCAGGGTGTTTTTGCACCAGCAATTAGGCCTTCCCTCCCCTCTCAGCAGGAACCAAGGGGAATTCTTGCATATTCTGAGGTGTGCCTGTGTCTGTCCTGAGCAGGTGGCAGAGGTTGGCTGCTGTGCTTTGGCTGTGTCGAGGCTGGGGCCAGATGGGCAGTGCAGAAATACCTCTGTTCACACTCAGTGTTTGCATAGCTGTTCTTCCTTCTACTGCTGTGACCCCAGGGCTGGGATTAGGGTTCCTGGATATGGCTGGTAGGGCAAGGACCTTCAGCTGAACAAAGGAGTTGTGCTGAATGAGCGGGAAGGATGTGGCTTGCTTGTGTATCCCAGTTAGGGGAGTGAAATCTCTGCTGGAAATTACAGTGGCAGCAAGATGATGTTCTGCCAGAGCAGGCATCCAGCCATGCAAGAAGTCTTCTGGGAATATTTTTATGTCTTGCTACTTTCAGGTTTTTGCTTGTGTAAACATGAAAAGTTACATGAAGACATTTCAGGTGTTATTTTATGATTCTATTGCAGTTTACTCAATGCAGATTTTGGAAGCAGGTCCTGTCTCAGGAGCATTTGCACAGGGTATAGGTAAACACTTTGATTTGATATTCTTGTACTTGTGTAAGAACACTTATTTGTTAAAGTATGTGTCTGACTCCAGGCATTTACTCTACTTCCAGTAGCAACAGATGAGATTTAGGTACACAATTAATTATCTCACTGAAATGGCAACAGTTCACCAAATTTCTCAGTCTGAAACTGCATGTAGTTGTTTCATAAGTGTGTACTATTGCATCATATACTTCCATGTTACATAGGGCAAACGTTTTTTTCATTCAAAGTAAGAATATTGACATGATTTCTATTCCTTTTAGCTCACAAAAAGGAAGGATATGAAGTATTAATTTATTTCAAGTTATATTTTTATAGGACAGGTGTGCTGATTTTGCCAGTGCATTTGACATTTCTAGTGCACAGTGGAAAATTGCTATAAGTTAGATACTTTTTTAGTAGTAGATGTTCAAAAGTTACTCCAACCTTTAAATCAATAAATAGCATAATCTTTCTGTATGTATTTTATCTATACAATTCTATTTTCTAAAAAGATGTCTTTGGCCCCTGAAGAGAGAATTAATTAAAAGTAAATTGAACATTTGCTCATTTAATGTAGAGAACACACTTGATGCAAAGTACTATTTTTGGAAAATGTAGCTGACAGTATAAATTCCAATTTCCTTTTCAAATAAACTGAGGAATTTAAGGATAAATAAAACAACTCTGTAAATTGTCTTTCATTGTTGTTGTGTGCTATAGCCATAATCAGTAGGATATTTGTGCACCAGGAAGACTCCACAATGGTATTACTAGAATGGAAGGTTTTAGCATGTTTTCCATTCTGGCGTGGTGGCTGAGAGCCAGCACTGGAGTGAAATCCTTCCACAGTGCTGACGTGTCTCGGCCCTGTACTGACAGGGCTTCACTTTGATTTGTGTGGAGGGAGCAGTTGTGATAAGGAGCTTTGCTGCTCTGGGTTAGACTCTGTTTGCTGACCTGGGCCTTCTCATCCTGGGAAAGTAAAGTGGCCACTTCTAACCTGAAAATACACAAAACAATCTGGTAGCAAAATTCAATGTGGTGTTGCTGCAAGTTGGATTTATGGGTGGATAGCTGCAGCAGCAGTGCTGCTTTGCTCACTGGCAATGCTGTGGCATGTTGAATAAACCCAACTGACATTTCAGATCTTCTGAATTTATGGTCATTTTTGACCAAAGATAAAGATGGTAAATAAAATAAACTTCCTTTACTAGAAATCAGGTATTTAGCCTTTTTTTTCTTCTTTTTTAAACAACATGATGCTTGATTTCTTCTGATACCAGTGGGACAAATTATCACTCTGAATATAAAATATAACTATGTTTGTTTAGATGTCTGGTTTGAATAGCACTAGCAAAGATCTTTTGTCACTTCTCTCTCTTTGGTGCTATAACAATCAAACTGCATCCATAGCAGGTATTACAGTTGGTTACTCAGCTGCCTGAGCAGATGGACAGTTATCTTTGTGAAATAGAGAGCTGACTTAAATACCTGGCTGCATTTGACTTGGAGAAAATAGTTGTTAAGGAGCAGGTAGATGTAACGGGCAGATTGTCAGGAGCACCCAGGATATCAGTAAGGCATGACCCATCCATCTGGCAGTCAAAGTCAGGGTTTTTTCCCCCTTAACATTCTCAACTCAGATCCTGGAGAAAGCTGTACAAGCATGAAATCATTGGAATTCTTCAGTAATGTGTGTGGGTTTTAGATACAAGAAGTTTATTCTGTGTATATTCATAAGCCAGTCTAAATTTGATTGTACCCTGGAACAGTCCCTTAGGTGTCTTGCTGCAGCTCCATCTTTTCTGGCACGCTCATTAATCTGAAGGTGAATTATCTGAGACAGAACCCAGAAACTCTGGTTTCTTCAGAGGGGCATTTCCCTCTCCTTAACAGATGTGCTTTTCAGCTTATTGGTCTCCTGTGCAACTCTTTCAGGTTTCCCCCATTTGAAATCCAGCTTTGTAATGCTTAAAAACATTTACTTCATCACCTATTGGTTTTATGCTTTAAGTACTAAAAAGACAAGCAGCCTGGCCTACTCCTTTCTTCATTTTCAGATACAAATGCCCAAAGCTTTTATGTATTCTTATTTTCATATTGTCTTTTTTTTTTAACTTGATTTGCACCCCTCTTCCAGGTCCTGCTAAGCCTGCATTTATTGAAAAATTAGAAATCTGATTATATAACTTTGGAAAAATACATATATTTATATAGCATTTATGCATGTCTTGGGAAGATAGCTTTTTCCTAGCACACTATGTTTGCCCCTATTCTTTTCATCTTTCCACTTCAGTATTTCATGATATCAAGTATCTACAGTAATGCTCTGCACTTGGAGTGAGCACGCTGCTAACTCTTCCAGAGGATTTCATCAAATTCAAAAGAACTCATCACAGTAGTGAGCACTGTGCTGAGCTTTTCTTTGTACACATAAATTAGGAGATCGACGGCATTGGCTCAGCATCTTTATCTCCTCTGTAGGACATAGCATATTGCTTTAGCACCATGTACTGAGTAGTGGTACTACCCTCTACCTGTGGAGAAGGCTTTATTCAAGATACCAGTGTGTTTTAATCCATCTGCCTTCAAGGCAACACCACTGGAACATAAAAGTAAGGAATTACATGAATATTAATATGAGCTCTTGATGTGACAGGTACCATAGCTTATGTGCGTAGTATGGTGCTTAGAGAATCTGAGAGACATTTTTAGATGAAAATGAATTTTGACTTTGTCTACTGCTGACAGATTAAGGCTATTTAAGATGGAGTATTTTTCAGTTTTGGGGCTTTCTTGCAGAATAAGTATTAACTCTTAATTTGCCGCAGGAGACTAAAATACAAATGTTTGTTCTACCAGATGCTAAGTTTCAGTGTGAGACTTTGACACGTCCCTGCTAAAACCTGTTGACATGATGTTGAAGAAATAGTTCACATCCTGTCATGAACATCACAATGGTCTGTATTGCCAGAGATGGGGTGCCTGATTTCAGTGATGAGATGACAGCGCTCTGTTGGAACTCCTCCATTTGAGCACAGCTGAGAGCCAGCAGCTGTGTTTAACTATATTAATTTGGAGTAAAATAGTAAGCGTTCATCAAATCACCTCAGCAATTCAGAATTCCAAGTTACTTTCCCAACATTTGCTGACCACTTTACTGAAAATGTTTAAGTTTACAGATTGTGTTCCTGTGATTCAAGAGGAAATGTTTCTCTCTTTTGGTTTGGTTGGGGTTTTTTTGTTCAAGACGTGCTGGATTCTCCTCATTTACCTGATGACAGCTGTGATACATTAGGTCCTTTTTGTTCTTGACTGCTGAGTGTAAATCTTGCCTGATGGTTTTAGGCAAGTTATGTAGCTATACTCCAGTAAATGACAGCAGAGATGGCTAATAGTCATTGCTCTTGGCTTAGTGCTGTATTTATTGACATGACAAAGCTGTTGACATCAAGAAACTGATTTGCAAATTCAACTGTTAAGATTTATTTAGCCAGTCCTTAGAGAGAAGATTTACTTTCACATAGTAATAGCACATATTCAGTAAATTAACCAGAAATACAAGCCCATCCTTCTTTTAAGAAACTGTAGAGTCTTAAAAAAAGTATGAATTCCTTCCACTAAGGAACTCAAATGAGAAAGCACAATATGCATGGTGTAAACATCCTTTCTGTGTTTTGATATTGTTAAGGAGAGCACTGGATTAGCACATCAAATCTGCAGTAGATTTCACATTAAACCCAGCCGTGTTTACTTCTGCTGCACTATGGAATAACTTCCTTGACTAACTAATTCCTCAGACTTTCAGTTATTAATGAGTACTTATCTAAGAGCACTGGTTTCTGGACAGAATCTTTAAGACTTCTCCATGTCTATAAAAGCAGCGTAAATGATTTGTCTAACCATTTTAAAATGCTTTCAGTAGCATTTGAAATGAAAAGTTCTGTGAAGATAGATAATATTCCTCAAGCGATTGGAGAATTTGTAGTTGGTCTTTTGATCTAAACTTGAATATTTTAAACTGTTCATTTTGGTGATAAAAATTACAGTCTGATTATAATGAAACAAATATATTTAACCATGTAACCTGATTTATTATGAAGATGCATCTGCTTGTCTAAGGGAGAGGCTTACTGAGCAGGGAGAGAAGACTGTGCCAAATCCTTGCCTGTTGTAAGGATAAAAACTGTAGGAATTGTTGAAGGTACAACCAATGCCTGATGTTAATTGCCTGAAAATTTAATTCTACACAATGTGTCCCTAGAAGAAATGCTGTTCATACAATTGAGTGACTGCTCTGGATTACATTTATCTATTATCCTGTGGAGGGAAAAGTGTGGATTTTTCCTCTCAGCAATATGTTTTGAACAAACCAGTGCACACAGTTGGACTCTCAGCAGGGAGAAAGTCCAAGGACTGACATGTTATTGTAATAATGGCAAGGTCAGCAGCACGATCAGTGCTGTAGCATAGCCGAAATATTAATATCAAACAAATCTATTTTTAACATGAAACGTAAGATAATCTGTCTTCATATTTAACATAGAATATGTTAAAATACATTATGGTAAAATTACAGGGCCTGGTTATCTCTCAAGTTTCTAACAAGAGATTTCTATAAATCTTATCATATTTAACTGATAAATAGATTAAGTTTTGCAGAAAATAGCCTCCCCATTAATTTGTGAAGATTTCAATCAGATTAAGTACTCCATGTGAAAAAGATGTTAAAAATTTAACTGTTCTTGTACTTGGTTGGTTGTGCTCTTTATTCAGGAAGAATGGTCTTAAAGTTTCCCCAACTTGTAAAAATACATCAAATCAAATGTATCTAGGTATGACCATCTCTTCTTGTACAACTGCCATTAATATCTGGATCTGCAAAATGCTAGTTTTTTACTTATGCAATTGAGATTTTGTCATAAACTCATTAACTATAATGCTTTCCAAGAGGGGTTTTGAGGTGGAAGTCCATGGCCATTTGTCAGTATTGAAGATTCCCAATGCTTTCATAGAGACAACTGTTGCAACACTTAAGGGAAGTAAAAGAAAGGGAAAGAAAGGGAAGCAGGAATAAATGTTTTTTGGTTTTTTCGTCATCTGTGTATTGGGGTGCTAAAATTGATCATGAGTGTGAATGCTTGATATCATGTGTTTCTTGACATTAAAAAAAAAAAATCCCGAAGACTGGCTTGCCCACATTTCCACTTGAGGAAGTATATATGAAAAAATCTTTGAATAATAGTTGGAGTGACTGACATGAAATTAGATCAATTGCAATACTGTTGACGTTGATTGAGAGGTGTTAAGTGAGGGATGGAAAAAACTATATTTGATCAAGATTAATCCTTTTTCTGCCAGTGTTCCTGAGACTTGTATAATAATAATAATAATAATTTTTTTTTTTTTTACCCTCTAAAGCTGCTTACGGAAGACTGAAGAGCCAAATCATGACTTACAGAAGTCCATACAAATTCTGGACACAAGGATCTTTGAAGATTGCACAAAAGTCTTTGAAGACTTTTAAAATTTATAGCTGTGCATCTTTATTTCAGCTGAAACATCACTGCCATTTAAGATGCTGAAACCATTTAGCATTATGGATGCATAGTTTTATCTTAAAATCCCCTTTTCTCATGCCCCTGGGAAAACTGTAGTGGAAAGTAAAATTATAAATGCTTTGAAATGATCCGTGTGTTTAAGTGGAAACCCACCCACAGTTTTCCCAGAGTACAGGTCAGTGAATTCTAATGCTTCTCTTAAAGAGAAGGGAACTTCAAAAACTGCCAAACTGGTACTGGTACAGTTTAGAATCTGAGTGGGAGATGAAGTTGCTTCCTGTGTTCACTCAGTGCTGATGAAATCAAGTCTGTTTTATTTGACGTGTAGTTGAAAAGTTCCAAATACAGAGCTAATGTTTGAAGATATCTCAAACCAGATTTGGTTGCAGGGCTTTTCTGCAACAGCCACAGAGTCACATGGAACTCCTTATGTAAGTCTTGGATAACATGTACCACCTCCAGCTCCTGAAAAAAAATTAAAAATCCCTCTTTGTAGTCATATACCACCTCTTTATCTGTTGATCTCAGTCTTACTGTTTCATATAGCAGAAAGTGTATATTAACTTTGGTAATAAAATGGACTCTCCTTTTTCTTTTTGCATTATGAAAATAGGACAGTTTTTGCTGACTGTTGCATGAAAGTGCTCAAATACTGCAGTTTATCAGCATTATTCACTTTCAACAAATACCTAATTAAAGTTGTGGTAGGTCATTCTTAAAGAAGATTTTGCCTCTGTGTTTGTGGAATTCCTGACAGCTGGAAATCCCAGATATGTCCATTGCTTTCACAAACGTGCTTCCCCTTGCTGCTGCGCAGGGCTCTGTTGGAGCCCGCTGGATTTCCCACATGTGTGCACAGCAAACAAGCAATGCTGATGGAGACTCTGGAGCTGCTGGATGTGTGCTCTCAGGGTGCACAGCCTCCACTCCTGTGGGGTAAATCAGGGGCTGTGCAACTCCCTTGGAATGTCAAGATATTCCTCTGTTCCAGGCAGAACACAGCCAGGTAGGAAAAGGCCTCTTTTGAGAGTACCAGATTTCTATCAAAAAAGACAACGGCTGATGCCAGCAGATTACAGCAGTTATACATCCTCAGAAGATAATGGTCCATTGTAAACCATGGGGTTGCTTGGACCCTTGCTCTCAGAGAATTATTCAGCATTAAACCCCAATCTGTTTGCTTCCACTGGAATTTTGCAAGGGTTGGAACTGCTTCTCTGCTAAGACCAGGCTCTCAGAAGGTTTCTGCTAGTTTCACAATTGTAATGCCAACAGCAGGGATTTTATGGGTACCTTGAGTCCAGATGAGCTAATATTTTAATGAAAAATCCACAATGACTTTGAAAGGGCCTTTATCTAATTTAAGGTTAGCATTAAGCACCAGTTTGACTGTGACAATGCTGCCAATCTGCCCTATCAAACTTTTGTTGTTAACAGCCAACTGGCCCAACTGGAATAGCTGGGATGCGGAAATTCAGGAATAGAGAGCATTGGTTGCAAGTAACTGGATGTTGCTGCTTCTATGCTGATAAATGGATTCACATCCCTCTCGTAGTGTTTGTCTGGCATGATAAAATGAGCTGTCCATATGAACAGCAAACATTCATGTGATTCTTTAAATTGGATGAACCAGATGAAAGCATTTCATAAAATCCAAGATGGGGTGGGAGGTTCTGCATATTGTGACAGTAACTGAAGCATTACTCCTTTTCTACCTGTTGGGGATTATCCTTCAATACTCTGAAGCCTTACACTAAAGTGTAGTGATGGATGCTGCTTTAGTAAGAGAAAAGCTGCACACTGGGATCCAAACTGCTGGGTAACTAAGCCCAAACTCTTACCAGTGGAGTGAAATGGCTTATTATAATGCTGTTTACTTCCAGTTTTTGCTTGACTGTTCTTTGAACTTTGTTTCTAAAGGGATGAAGCAATCTGCACTACATTATTTTGTATTTCCTTATGACAGGATTGTACATTGAATGTCAAGGATTGAGCAAGTCTAAATTTGTATGGAAGAGAAATTAAGAGATTTTTTAAATTCTTTTTTTAACGTGAATACTGATAGTCTTGAAATTCAGAGCAGTAAATTGAATTTGTGGAGTGAGCTATATTATTTCTGTTAAAGGCACAGAAATCTCAGCTTTAGACTTCTGGGTGACCTGCTGGTAAACATGCTTGTTAGGAAAGATGTCTCCCTCTGAAAACAAAAGATGAATCCCGGTGCTTTCTAGAATAGGTAGAATAGTCCGTGTAACTTGTGCTCACTCCTACTAACTCTTTTTCTTCTTAGTGCTGAAGTGTCTATAAACTTGTACAAAGATAGATAGAAAGACAGGTTATCAATCTTTTAAATCAGGACAAAGCTTTGTCTGCAGAATCTGTTCTGCTTGTCTATGAACACAAGTAGAGTAAGGGAAGATCCCATCACAAGAAGCCACTGTTTACACTTTAAAAGTTGTTGTTTAAAAAATAGAATGGCTCTGTTTATTGTAGTTCTCTTCAACTCTCTTGTTTTTGTCGTTCTGTGAGGTTTTTTATTAAGCTGAAATTCCACTGACATTTTTGCTTCCAGTTGACTTGTTTATATCTCTTTCTTCTACTGTGAATGAGACACAAAGGAAACACTGGCTTGCAGTATTAATACTTCGTTGTTAATTGCCTTGACTTGGTCCCTTGCAGTGCAAAATTAATGTCTGTGCCTTCTCTTTTTGCAGTCTTAATTGTAGCACAGGGAGATTTAATCCAAACTGGAGCAGCATTGTTTCCAGAAAGCTGCTGGAGCGGCGGCCTCCAGAGTGGGGTTCTATGGAGGGTACAGCCAGCTCTGAGGTGCAGAGGGAAAGGCTCCTTGGGAAGGGGCAGGGTGGCTTTGCTGTGGTTCATAACGAGCAGCTGCACTCCAGAGGTGGTCCCTGCACTGTGCCAGTCGCTGTTCTCCTTGCTGGCGTTCACTGGGACAGCTGGGAAGCGGTGGAAGGAGCAGTGGGAGAGTGGCTGGGGCAGCGCAGGGCAGCCCCCACCTCATCACCCAGGATGGGCCGTGGCCCCTCTTCCACCCCGGGAGCCTTCCCCGGGAGCCTCCCCCTGGAGCCTTCCCTGGACCCGGGCTCTGGAGCAGCCCTGCCCGGAGCTGCTGCCCTGCTCCTCCCGAGCCACAGCTTCTCCTGCTCTCCAGAACGTGCATCAGCCCAGTGGCCCACAGGGGCTCTGGGAACTGCTGGACTTTGTTTTTCTTGCTGTAATGCTTGATGAGGAATATATGATCACACAGTATAACAGATACAACCCAGAGAATATTTTTAACAGTACTGGCATGGAATGCTAACTTAGAGAGACATGTGGTTTCTGTAATCGTAGTTAATGGTTACAAACCAAATTAAGTCTAAATATTTGAGGAAATTAGCCTGCAAAACTGGATGTGAAGGAATGAACACATACCAAATTGTTCTGATGAACAGAAATTACCTTCTAAAGAAATGTGAACTTGGGATGACTTTTTGCTCTTTGTGTAATGAGGGGAAAATGGTTCATTTTTGCTCTTTAACAGATGCTGCCTTTGAATTGTAACAAGAAGGGGGGAGGCAGATAATGATTTCCAGTGAAGTCTAATTTGTTAAAAGGCACAATTAAGCTTTGAGATAAATGCTTTAGCTTTTAAAACACTGAGAGTAAAGGAATTAAACTCAATTCTCACCCACTGCCTGTAGGGTAGCTTTTTGATTTCTGTAAAAGGGAGCATTGTGATTTGAAAAAAAAATAATTTTTATGGTTGTTTTCTGTCTCTGAAACCACACGTGTGCAGTGACAGCTATTTTGCATCTATTTTAGGGCAGGTTATCTTACTTGATTCTTCTGAGAAGCTAAGCAGGTTGCTATAGCTACTGAGCTGTGGCTCTGCTGAGGTTTTTTTCATCAATTTCTAAATGTAATTGTTAAATACGTTTGGTATAAGGCCAGTGATATTCTTCTGTTGATTGCACTTGGAGATTTTTATTTAATTTTTTTATTTATTTCCAGCAGGTACACAGAATCATGTATATATTATTTATGTACATATGTAGCGACAATGTAGTGAAAAAACAATGTGCAGGTTTTCCAAACCAGCATTTGTCTCAGCAAGCTCCTGCATTCCTCTTGCTCCTCTTGTGGTTGGGTGTGGGTTCTGGTCTCTATACACAGTCCTGCAGGGTGAGATGCTGCTGAACGGGATGGCTGTGAGAACCACGGGCTGAAACTCTGTTCTTCCAAATATCGTTTCTTTCTGGTGTGCTACATCTGAAACAAATGCACAAGCAAAAGAACTGCTGCTAACAATACATTGCAGCTATTAGGTACAGGTTTTTAACATGTGTAAAGAGCTGGTCAGAACAAAATTAGCGTGTCCTCTAATTTGTAAAGGCTGCTACCCGTTCTTGACCCTGCCTGCAGCACTTGGTGATTCTTTGCAGCTGTGGTCCAGTTGTTACACTGGCTGTACTGATACCAGGCAGGATTACTGAAAATGTAGTACTGGTTTTGTCACGGGTGGGTGTGGGTTTGGGTATTTTCCTTTTTTCAGCCAAAGTCCACCAGAGGTCCGAGTCCTGTATGATCCTTATGGTGGGGTTGTTGAGGCTTTATATGTAGTTTTTCAGCCATCCTGGAGTGTGACAATTAGTGAAGTTCATCTGCAAAAGCTTTAATGCAAACCTATTGCAAGGAGGCTGTAGTGGTGTATGTTATCTGTTAATGGTTTCTTGTCAGGCAGCAGTCAGATGGGGAGGGAAAAATACCCTTTAAAGCAGCACCATCACTGCAAGGCCAGGATATAAAATACGAGCTGGACATTTAGGGATTGAAAGGTACAGTAAAATTTTTCAGGCTGGTGATGTTGATTAGTACTCCAGAGCTCGCTGACATACAGAACCGGAGGCACCTTTGTCTTGGTCATTTTAGTGAATTCCAGAACCTTTGTGAATCCTGCATTGTGAATGTCTGACAAATTCTCTGGTAGCAGTGGTGGATTTAGTGGCCACTTGGTGAAGCTGAGTGCCTGGGATGCAGTGTTTCTGAGCCACTCAGGACAGTGTAAATTTATTCTTTACACAGATTTTACTCAATTAAGATTAGTGTCCTATTTAGGCTGCAATAGCCAATTCTGTTACTGAATAATTTATTCTTGAGCTCATAGCTTTCAAAGAATGTTATATATGCCACTATTGTAATCCTGTTGGATACCACTAGATATTCTGAGAACAGGGGAAACTGTATTGAAGAGATTATAGCAGATGTACTGGAGGTTGATACTGCAGACTTCTTCAAAGATGGACTTAAAGACAAATTCCTAATAATTCAACTGGTGTTAGATTTTTAGCACAATCAGTCCACTCGTTGTGAAGAAAGATCCCTATTTCAGGAAAATCCCTTGCTCCGGACTTCCCTCTTAGACAGTCTTCATTTACCTAAGGCCAAGGTGTTCCCAGTCATCTGTGGAGATCTGGTGGTGTAGGACCTCTGCAGCAAAGTGCTGAGCTGCGTTTATGACTTCTATATTTGATGCCTTCTATTTCTGCTCAAATACTAACCACAATTTTAGGGAACTCCTACGAATTCTGCAGCCAGGTACACAAGTTCAGCCTCGTAGGACATTACCACGATCAGACAATTCTTAAGGTGAGCAGCAATCATCCCTATAAGGATTTGGATTACCTCTGTATCTATTGTCAATTTTTTGTTGTTGCTTTCCTGCAGTTCTTAAAATAGAATAATCTGGGAAGTGAACAAATGAATGCAAATCCTTGTGAATGAAGAGACTTTTGAGAAATGGTAATTGTGAAAATGTATTTTCTGATAGTCACCTCTCTTGATTTCTGGCTGCAGTATTTGGTTTAACATCAGTAATCCTGCAAAAGTTTTAAATACTTATGTCTTAACTTTGGTAACACATAAACACCCAATTGTCTGATAATTTAGTAAAATATACTATTGTGTAAGATTGTCTCACTGAACTGTTTATGAGCATGAGAAATATGTAGTGTCGGTATTGTGTCTAAATGTGTGCATACAGGTTAAAATAGTCAGTTACACAGACAAATTCCCATTTCAAAATCTAAAGTACTTTAACCACTAAATTTTAAAGGAATTAAAATTATACTAGTCTAATGAATTGCATCAATATATTTTAAAATAGTATGGACATTTGCATGCATGCATAATCACTTAAGGTTCTTATCCTATAATTTACCGAGACCTATGACGTGAGAATTCTTGGTTTATAAAAATCCAACCTTTAATGACTACTGTAAAAATAATTGTAATTGAAGTTTAATCACCATATAAAATGCAGATATGTTTAAAACGTCACTTTTGCTTTCTAACCAATAGGTGGTGTAGAATTTACCAGAGTGCTGCTGGTACATTACATTACTAGCATTTCAGGAACCTAGTTATTTCATTGAAAGAATTATTAGGCAAATCAATATTTTATTGTCAGGAATTGACTGACGTACTGAATCAGTTATTGACATTTTTTACTTTTATGCTTTTTTTAAAAAAAGTCCCTGTAATATATAAAGTATGCAGAGCAGTCATTGATTTACAGCTGAAGTGCAAGCAGCTTTGGGAGAAACACAGAAGCTGTTTAACAGCAGGATTGCTCTGTAGCTTAGGGCAGGAAACAAGGATGCTCCTTCCGGTTGGAACTACTGAAGGTGTAACACGCTGGTGAAGCCTGTTGTGTGATTTCTCAGTTGGCTGATCTGACTATCAAAGAAGGGACTGCTACTAGTTCCAGCTAAAATAATTACTCATTTAACTCAGCTGAACCAGTGCTGGTGCTTTGATGCTGAAGATTGAAGTTCAGTGCTCACTGGCAGTTGTTGGGGGTTGACTAGCTTAGAGTGTATGACATTGTTGCTGTATAATTATCTATGCTGGGATTTGTTTGTGACATTGGGCTTGATATATCTTCTGTTTCAAAGTGTGCTGTAGTTCACTGGCTGTAGATAGTTTGCGTTTCATATGAATTGCTGATTATTACCTTGTCTGTCACTTGGATTTAGAAGAAGCTATTTCACAGAATGAGGGGTTACTTTTCTAGTACAGGGTAAATTTGCAGCTCCTACTCATATAGAGATATAATTATTTCGCTCAGTCATATACTCATTTGAATACCAAAAAAATTGTGCTTACCTGCTCTTTAAGTGATTGAATACTGTAGTTAGAAAGTAGATGAATGGACAGATGTATATGATGCACTTCTGTTGCTGTACTAACAGCCACAGCCATTTCCTCAATTTAGAAATACATACTTATCTTTCCAGTGTCATTCTCTTCCTCTCTTTTTTTTATGCAGAAGTGCATAAAAAGTCCCAGGTTGATTTTAAACTTACAGTGTTGAAACAAGAGACAGACATGAATTCTGCAAATAATCCTCACAGAGCTTTCTGCCAGTAACTCTAAGTCTTCTGCAGGGGTGGAAAAAATCTCTTATTCACTTGTCTTCCTGATCCTATCAATGACAGTTTTGCATAGATTGGTATCAGTATTGGAAACTTGTATCTTTGCTTCATCTCCAGGTAATGCTGCCTGAGGTATTAACTTTGCTGCAGTCACTTAAGACAGTATCTACGTGCTTGCTTTTTGTAGATCACAGGTTGTTCATATTTAGATTCTCTGGACATTATCATTAATTGAAATAATCTTACTTCCATTATGTTTTAACTTTCAAACTTTTCCTCCATGCCATTTTGGACATAATTTTTGAGAAGGGTTCTCCGCTTGTTAACCCCTTACATCCATGCAGACTCCCTTGGAACATGCATATTCAGAACCTCTCTGGCGGGCCAAGCTTCTGCTTTGTTCTGCTTGTCAGAATGGCTTGTGATTTTCCTGCATTGCTAGTAGAGCTTGAAATTAGTCAGATACTGATGTTCTACTGAAGCAAGCATGGGAGTCAAAATTAACATGGCTTTTATTTGTAGCTTGTTTTGTGCATGGTGATAATCTGTAACATCAGAAGCACAGCGCTTGCTGCACTGCCTTCCTCCAGCACCTTGCATTGGTTTATGGCAAAGCCAGCTGGGTGGCACTGCTTCCTGGCTGGAATGTTTGCAGGCAAGTTCCGTGTGGCACAGAGCCTTGCATAGTTATGCTTGTGTGGCTTCCAGGTGGCTTGAGAACGGGCAGAGGCTGCCCTCCAGAAAACACTGATGTGAGTGCAGAGAGAATGCAAGGGATCTTTACCTATCTCTGTGTTTAGAACTGCTCTTTATCAGTATCTCAGTGGTAAATGTAAACCTGGGTTTTAAAAGAGGAAAAAATTTGAAGGAGGTGAAGTTCAAAGCTTTTGATTAGAATTTCCTGCTGTTGTCTTACTAAAAATGGAAACACAAGTCTTCGCTTTTTTGTCACTCTCATCAACCTATAGTTGACTCCTTCACTCCTAGACATATGTCAGTTGTCTACCTTGCCCCTCACAACTGCAGGATCATACTTGCAGGCATAATATATTGGAGTATTATGCCAATGCTTTCATTACCCTAGAAATGTAGTTGTAATTCCTCATATTGTCCTGGTGCCTCAGTGTTAGAGTGTGATAGATGAGAAATGGTTTTGCTTCTGGCAGTTGCAGGTCTTAGTGTTTGCATGAATAGGTTGGTTGCAATTAGTGGCTGGGCAGTTTTGTTTCATACTTTGAGGGGATCATCCCTGGAGAGTTGTAGGGGTTCCACAGTGATATTTTGGATTCAAGATCTAGGACTTGTGGGAGGTTGAAGCAGATCCACTGAAAAATGGAGCAGGTTTAGCAAGAATAAAATAATCTCTACAAATCTGTGGTCTTTATTTTCCACTTTTGGCCATAGTTCTCTCTTTTCAAGTACCTGGTGATTCACTCCTACTGATGGTAGAGTCTTACCTGTGTACAGAAACACCTTCACTGTGTTTTGGGTGAAATACGTATTCTGAAGCTCACACATGAAAATGAGTGATTTCATAGGATTAAGTGTAAGCAGAACAGTGACCATTGTGTTGACTACAGATTGGATTTAATACACGGTGGTTTGTTGTTTGATTGATGTGACACTGCTGCCAATGAAATCTGGTACTTCATGTGGCTTTAGTACACTTTCAGTGACTCTTACTGATTTTTTTTTTTCTCTTTTTTTCCCTTCCTCTATCTCAGGGCTAAAAGCTGACATGCGGGAAAAAAAGAAAAAAAGATAGCAATAGATGTTTCTGGGACTTGAATACCAAGCACACGATTGTTTTTATGCCTGTTTGAAATAGTTGCCTATGTCCAGCAATAATGATACACCAAGGAACAAATCAAAGCCTGGTCAGATCAGTACCAGAGTTTTTCTCTTAATGAAAAGAGTATATTCTTGCTGCACAGTTGGTTGCTAGCTCCAAGAAAAGCTGGAAAGTGCTGCTTGTCCCTCAGAAGCCTTTCCCTGCTGACATGGTTTTGATGGGTGTGTGAAGGGAATACCATCTGCCTTAGGGATGGTAGAGGGAGCTGTGTAACACAGGGCTCCCAGGAGATTACAAAGCTGTAGGACGTTTAGAAGTGCTGAGGAGAGAGAAAAGAAGGGCAAAGAGAATCTCTTCTGCTGAGAAGCAAGCTTTTGAAGCAAGGTGTGGGTGCAGTTTCTCTTGTGTTTTTGTATCATCTCAATACATCCCAGCTCTTGCCTCTCAGGAGTTTTACCAAGCTGCCTTCTTCCTATCCCCAAAAGTCATTAGTGACATGATGGAGCATCCTTTATAGCCTCTGCAGACTTAACTGTAATTTAGATCACTGCACCAATATGCTAATTGGCTGCTTCCTCCTGTTGTCGTGTGCAGATTCTGTAGGTGTCCTTACTTTGATTCCTCATGAGTTTCATGATTGTACAGTCTTAGAGGCAAATGGTTGAGAGGGGTCTCACAGGAATGCCTTGGCTTAGGAATGCCACACGTTTTCCAGATTAATTGGTCTCTCCCACAGATTGTAGAACTGATCTTCTTGACTGAGTCTACTGATCATTCAGATCTCATGGGATCTCTGTTGGACTTACTCAGTTTCCTCTGGGGTAATTTAAGAAGGAATTTTACCTCCATTTGATGTACTGCTGTTCCACCTGTCCCACAGCATCACAACTTTATGAATGTCCATAAGAAAATCTTATTTTAACAGAAAATTATAAAACTCAGAAAGAACAAATCAGACAAGAACATTCTGTAGCTAATGTACACTCAAGCACAAGTGTTGCAGAATAACTAACACTGCTGGAAAATGCTGGAAATTCTGTCTGTATTGTGGTATAACAAAACCCTTTTCATGGACCATGTTGCTTTATCTACTGGTCAGGAGGTCACAGACTATAAATCCCTCTGTTTGTGTAGAGCTGAAATAGGCAAGTGGAAATGGAAGTGATTGTGTTTGGGAGGATTGAAGAATTGTCTGAAAGCCTGAAGTCACTCCAGGGCTGGCAGAAGGTTGTGAAATAGTGACGCATTCAGGGGACATTGTGCAGTGAGGTGCTGTGAGAACAGTTCTCATCCATCCCATGGAGAGAGAATGGATTGATACAGGAGCTCAGTAACCCAGTGTTATACCTGTGGGTAGGTACATCTGTGGTGCACCAAGACCTACAGCCAAATCAAACAAGAGCAACACACGTTCAGCCTTCACCTTTCATGCGCTAGAAGGTGAAATCAGCAGCAAGAGCAAACATCTTCATTTTACAGCAGTGTTAAGAGAAAAGTTCAACCTTTAACCTTTAATTTTTCTTGTTTCATTACAATACTTCTTAAACAGACTTAATAAAATCTTAGTTCCCATGATTACCTCTCCAGAGATATCACAGTTTATCCCAGCTGCAGAGGAAGTTCTGCATAGCATTAATTATGCACTGAAAATACAAAGAAAGCACTTGACACTTTTCCCAGATCCATATTGTGTTATTTTACTGGTTTTAGGTTTGGGGGTTTTTGGCATAATTTTTATTTATTCAAAAAACGGGCTTTGAAAACCTGTTCTATAACTTGCTTTAGATGTACAGGATTTTCCCTTACTGATACATAATGATCAAAGAAAATGGTTATTTTCTCTCCCTGAAGATTGTTTAGAGGTATATCTGGAGGACTGTAGCTAAACATGACTAATGAGATCATTGGGAATTACTTCCTGTGTTGCCTTTCCTGGAAACAACACAAACAGAAACATTTTGTTTGTCCATTGGCTGCATTATTATTAAATCAGTAAATCAAACCTGCTGATCCTGTTGAGTCTCTTCCAAGTCAGCAGGTTCTGGGATTCTATGCACATTGCCATTTCACAGGATGGTCAGAAGACTTTGATTTTGTAGCACACTCAGGAGCAAATTGCATTTGGGGTCTGGTGCATACACAGAGCTTTATTACTGTTCATGGCTTATTTACTGTTCATTCTTTCAGGACAATAGTAAGTACCATATTTTGAAAATAATTAGCCTCAGTAGAAATCAGAGTAAATTTTTACACAGTTGATCTAGACCTCTAATGGTGGTGCCCTCATTTTATAAATAAGAGAACTTAAGGTATAGAAATAAAAATGAAGCTATGAAGGCAGTTGGTAACAGTGCCACTGATAAAAGTTTGCAACATCTGATATGAAGTCTGTTGTTGTTCTCTGTGATTCAGAAGAATTCAGCTGCAAGAAGCTACATGGTGTTTTTTTCCACTTAGCCTGGAATACTGACAGAAGCAGCAGCAAAATGGAACTTTTTGGTTTATTTTCAAATTTTATTTCTTGTGTCACGAGAGAACAATTATAAGTAATGAATGAAGTCGTTCTTTTAGGTGTTCTGTAACAAGTAAAGAACACAGGTTTTCAAAGAAATGAGAGGGAACCTTTTAAGAATTCTCAGCTTCTCCTAAAACGCAAGCCTGCTCACGCTTCCACGTAAATTGGTGTTCTGAGCAAATCAACAAACCCTTAGTGAGAGCCTGTGGAGTTTCCACAGCAGCAGCATCTTTGATGCAGTTTGTCTGAGAAATTGGCAACGTATCCTTTGTCTCAGTGATGTAGGTCCTAGTGAGTCAAGAGAGATAGAGAGGATCCTTTGTTGCCTCTTATTGCTGGAATTATTTTGAGTAGTCATCTTCCATCTCTCTGCTGGTCTTGATCTCCATCCCTTGTTGCTACAGGCAGCAGTAGCCATGAGGGGATTGTGCTGTGGCCAGCATGGAGCAGGATTCATTCTGGATGGAATTTCCATACAGAAATGTGATGAAAGGGTGGCAGTAGAAATGAAATTAGAATGTGTTCTTTGAGCACTGTAATGGCAACAGTACTGTGAAAATAAAATAGTTTGAGACTTGAAAACAGATTTCACTTAATTATATGTTGGCCTGTCAGTTAGAAGTACAGGAAGGACTCTTCCTATGGTGTATTGTGTTCACTGTCACTCTTGCAGAAAGGTAAGTTAATTTGGAATGATCAGCTTGGACTTTATGCAGCCTGGGCAGGGAATTAACAATGCTGAAACTGCTTGTTAATATAATTTTGCCTTTGCATATCTGGCTTTAAAATAAAGCTTCACAACAGCACATGCTGTATATTGGAAAGCAGGGGGAGCTCTTCCTGTCTGCTGCATTTAAAGAGATGAGTACTTGTGCTAGTTCTGAGTGAAAATGTTCCCAGCCTCCTGATAAAGCTAATCTTGGCTAAGAACGTGGAGTCAGCCTTTAAGAGTGTCTCTCCTGTTCCTGTGCTCTGATTCCACTGGGTAGTTGCAGAAGGAAGTGTTTGCAAGCCGATCAGGAGGGTGAAGAAGCATGTCTCATGAGGGATGGAGACTGTGTGTGTGAATGTATGCTGGGATGGGAGGGAGAGAGTCGAAGAAGTTACACCAGAGTTTTTACACCAAACCCTGTCTTCATGATAGTAGTCACACTAAAATCTCTAAACCAAAACCTGCTGAAGGGGTGAGGGGCTGTAATTTCCACTGACTTCAAAGGAATTGCTAATGCCCAATTTCTGTCAGCATTTGACCTCCTGAAAATTCAGAGGAATAAAGCCTCAAGGTGTGGGTCCTTTTTGAAGGCTTTAGAGACCAGAGTGTGTTTTGTCTTAGAATCTCTGAATAATGTATGTTGGAAGGGACTTTTGGAGGTCATCTGGTCCAACTCTTCTTCAAAGAAGTGTCTTTAAACCTTTTATGACATCCTTGTAAGACTGGGCATATGTGAGTGGTTTGAAGCTTCATCAGGTTTCACTTAGTCGTAAACCATAAACTGTAACCCTTTTAGCAGGAGCTAAACAGTGAAGAAAAGCCCCATCTTCACATACTGAGCCCTCACACTGTCTGTGGCTGACATACAATGCTGACTTAAGTGTGTTCAGTCTTGAAATGTAACAGTAATAGTTGGTAGGATCGTTCACTGTGGGTGTAAGCTGGGGTTCTTCCCATTGCATTTTAACCAGGCTGAGGGCTATGGACTGTGTCCACTCTTACTGGATATGTTCTTTCTGATACTCTCTGGCCAACCTAACACCTTAAATACACCAGTTCAGTTTTAGGAGGATGTGCTGCCCTGCATTTGTAGTGTCAGAGGTGCTTAAGTCAGGCATTTGATTGCCCTTGCCCTGTTGTGTGCAGGGAGAGCCATCTCTTGTAGGGTACCACAGCTCACACAGCAAAGGCAGCTAATGGTGCTTTCAGATCATTATCTTTGCTTAGCATTACTGTCACTTTGTTGTTTGTTAGGCTCAGGTCAGATAGACAGTCCTGTATATGCTCATTCAGATTCTGGAACTATGGATAATGCATCTGTTTCCTCTAAATTGGCCTGCTAAGATGAGAATGTGAGCAGCTAAATAACTGGAGTCAAGAATAAATGCTTAGCCCTTGCTTGGGTAATCAATCTCACAGACTCAATAGGAGGTATGGTACAGAAATAGCAGAAAAGAGAATCTGAAAAGATGTGGGATGATTTCTTTAGTGTAAATGTGGTTTTGTGTCACTTTATTTCCATGACTCACTATATCTAATATAAACAATGAAAGACAGAAGAGAACTGGCTTTCTGAGGGTGGAATCAAATATGAATAAATTTAACATTTAAGCTACAGAGAGCTCTAGTAGAACTTTTTTGAGTTGTGTCTGACACTTATCCTGTCATTAGTGGCTGTAAAATAAATGTTCCAGCCTTTTTATTCAGCAGTGCTGGCAAAAAAAAAAAAAAGCTCAAAAAAGGAAAAGGGTCATTTTAACCCTTTGTCCCACTGCTGTACATAATTCTCCTTTAATGCTGTTCTTAGGGGAAGCTAAACATCTCTTGGAACAAATAATAAATGTAAACTATCTCCCTGGGTAGAGGTAGTAACAGAAGCAAGAGAGAATGGAGAAGTAAGCAATAAAAACCAGTAGTAAGCAGCTTTATTTTAAAAGTACAATCAAGGTATGTTTACCACTGGTGTGGTGCTTTATCCTCACATTTTTCAAGCTGCCCACTAAAACCGAGGAATTTTGCATTAAGCACATCACCCTGCTTGTTTGGTGATTCTGTTGTGACAGTGCCTGCAGGCCCCAACTGGGACTAAGACCATACTCTGCTTGGCACAGTGCAAATGAGGAAAATTAAGTCAAGAATTTCAGTTCCCCAAGAAACTCGCTAGAGAAGGATCTAGCTGTGCTTAAGTCTCTGTGGATGCATACTAAATTTTAAAAAGTCAGCTTCTGTTATAAAGAATATAAAATCCAAAAATATTCCTCTTTCTGTTTTGCAGTTGTTTTTATATGTATCAATTACTGATAGAGGACAGCAGAGCAATCTACTAGAGAGTATCCACATACACAATGTGCTTGTTTTATTTGTCTTGCATTGTGATTGTGCTTATATTAGTTTTTATTTATCTGGCACATACTACAGGCAGCTCTGTGAAGGTGTATTTTGTAGGTTTATCTCATGAGCATGGCAGGGCAGGCACATCTGTGTTTTTTCTTACTTCATATCCCTAGCATTTGGAGGAAGAGGGCTTTGCAACTGGAGCATTTTCTGACTGCAGGACTCCATCATTGCAGGATTATTTTTTTCCAAGTAATTCGTCTTTACATTCTACTCTGAAATCCCACTGGGTGCCTGCTCAGCAGTGCTTTAACTTCTGAATATTGAAACCAGCAGGTATGGTGAGAATGGAATATTTTAAACAGCAGAAGAGACACTTGGTGTAGTGTATAATTTCTGGCTCTCTCTATGCTGCACTGAAGACAAAAGCTGTGTGAGAGTCACTTAGGGTACAGCTGTTTATGGACCAGTGACACAGGCATCCAGAGTATATGAAAGCTCTGAAACAGGAGAGTGGTACTGGGTGCTGGAAAAAAGGGGAAACAGAAAATTATCTCTGTATTGGTAACTCAGCTTTTAAGATAAATTTTCTAAATCAAAAAAAAATTTGCTTGGCAAAACTGTAAGATGAAAGACATTCATCCAAAGGTAGACATTTATGGGTAAAGCATCTTACCTTAGTGCCTGTCTGCTGTACAGTGTGGATATTGTTATGGCAGATGCTTATTCTTTTAGATTAAGTTGTTGGCTGTGATACAGTTAGAATTAGTTATGTGCAAAGGTTTTTGTAACCAAGTGTGACTTCCAGCAGAAAAAGAAAAATGTAAGAGAAACTGCATGAACATATAAAGTAGGTTTGTGTCGGTCAAAAAAGCAGAAAGAAGAGTGATTTGGGGCTAAAATATGATAGCTCCTTGTCAATTCCCTGCATTAATGGTTTCCTGGCAAGCAGGCATGTGGGCATGTGTAGGGATGTTTGAGAAAAGTGAAATAGATTACAATCCAGAAATGGGATTCTTGAGCAAGGTGTTTTTCTTTTTCTTGGATGGGAGAAATAGCTGAGTAGTTACTTTCCTACAAAGTCAAAGGAGGCCACCTTTGACATAAGGTCTCTATGGGGAGCAGCACAGAATGTGAAAGAGAAAATAACAAGGGAATGTTTTTTAAGGGGTCCATTTCTTTTACTTGTGAGGGCTATTGAAATAGAAAACCTCCCTGAGCACAGCAAAAAGCAAATGCAACTTAATTATGTTACTGATACTCTTCTTCGGAAATGCCTTTCTTAGTTGTCTAAAAAGCAGGAAAATACATCCTAAGTCTGCAGTATGATTGTTTCCTTGCTATGCTTAATTTATTTGCATGTTTAATTCACTGTGAACCTTAAAATAGCTTTCTGGTGCTTGTCTTGCTGGCCTCTTGTGCTTTATTTACTTTTGAATTGATTTTCAAGCTTTCACTCACTTCCTTTTGGCTTGAAGATCTGTAGGGATAAGGGGATTGTATCTCTTCCTCTGTCCTCTGCTGTCGTGCTTCCTCCCTTTCCTCTGTGTCATGCAACACTGACCTCATCAGCTGGGTTTTAATACTCCAAATGGAGGAGTTCTGTGATGGGAGTTGGGAAGCAATACTGTAATACAGTTGGCCTGTATGACTAATCAGTTAGATAAAGAATTTGGGCTGCAGAATAGCAGACCTTCATGCTTGATTGATGATAACAGCAGCCAACTGACTTACTGCCCTCATTGCCAGCATCCCCCACACTATTAGAGAGGATTTCTAGCACAGGACAATAGATTTGTCCTAGTAAGCATAATGCTAGGATTTGTAGCACATGACATCAAAACCAAAAGGAAAGCGGGTCAAAATGGATGGCTCCCTGATTATACTTAGAAAAACAGGAGTGGAAGAGTGTGGAACTACTGTTTGTTCATCCCCTACCTGCACACTTCCTACCAAAAGAAGTGGATTAGTCTCTGTACTCAGCACAGCGTAAAGAATCTCTCTCATTCCTAATGACCTTTACCATGGAGCTTGATTTTCCTTGGCAAATCTCCCAGAGCATAGGCAGGGCTGATTTCTTTGGCCAGCAGAAGTTACTCTCTTTGAGTCAGGGCTTAAGAAACTGCCATTATACATAAGGATAGGATATATGGAGGGAAATAAAGTGTCTTTTATTGAGCCCATAAGAAAGAAGGAAAGGCTACACTTGTTTAATATAAATGTATCTTAATTTCTTTTGTCTTACAAGCTGTAAACAGCTCTCAGAAAACCTTATTTGCTATGGGGTTGCAGTATTTTGTGTCTAGTGATGTGAACTTGCTCTGCTATCCACAAAGCCATGGATCATACTGGTTTATTGAAGCTGCAAAGAAGTTGAGGTGGGAAAACTTTTTTTGTTGCAAAGAGAAAGATGAAAGTTTTCGTGGATGAAATCAAAATCTGTTTATGAGTCTCAGGAGAGCAATTCTACTCTCTTGCTTTACAGGAGAGAAAGGAGCCAAGAATATGGATGTTTCTAACACATACACATAGTAATAGGTTTTATGGATGCTGTGAGCTAACTGGGTGTCAGGTGTTAGCAGATTGATTGCATTTGGTGTCACTGCAGAAACCAAGCTGTACTTTTTTCTGTTTAAATACCATTGTGACCACTGCTCTCATTACATCTACTAAAACAGAAGCAAAAGGCACCTAAATTGTATCTGGATACCAGATACTTTATTTAGATTGATGTAGATGCTATTTGGAGCAGAACTCCACTGAGAACATAGACTAATATTTAAGATATTTCTGTAATCAGACTTCAGTTGCTGGATTGAGATATGTAGATCAATTTATTATCTAGGCAAAGAAATTACCTAAACTGTAAATAGGTGGTAGTGCTTTCTGCCCAGAATTTGAGCTTTGTGTTTGACTTAGTACCTAAGAGAGAAATATTAAGCTAGAGTACTGATTTTGATTTGAAGTTGAATGCTGAAAATTCATTGTGAAGTTGTTAACAGCAGGGAGCTTCTTTTGTGAAGAACTAAATTAGAAGCTTTCAAATCTTTCAGTACTGACAGACTAAATAACCTCAGCAATTGATGAAGTTTTTATTCTGTCACTGGCTCATCAATAGCTGTCCTTCTTTCTGGGTCCCTTATTCATAACAAAATGATTTTGGTATAAAAGGGAGTTTAACCTTTCACAATTAGCCTTTACTTCCTGCTTGCTTCATTCCCAGTTGCCACAATCTAAGCCACAGAAATACAATTACGATATTGAATGACAGGAATTTATGAGACAATTTAGTTGTGGAAGTGAATTTGTTGTTTGTGATGTAGGGACTTGTGTGAGTGCTGAGAGCCGGATCGCTGTGGCAGGAGCGACAGCCGACCCTTCCCGAGCTGATGGGAGGCTTGCCAGGCGTGCAGCTCTGCCTGGTGCCTGCCAGTGGTTACTCATCCTTGGCTGCTTCCCTTCTGCTGCACGTGCCACGTGAACTTAACATCCAGCTATCACAGAAATGAAAATGGGGCACCGTGTGTTAACCTGCAGCTGAATCAAAGAGCATTTTAGTGCTGTCATAAAACTGCAAACTCTTACGAAGCTTAAAATATCCCAGATTGCATCTCTTAAGCTGTTATGCTAATGTTCTGTATTTATGTATGTGCATTACCTAAAAGATGCAAAGTTCTCAAATGGAAAATAAAGTCTGCAATATCTGCTCTGAAGTGCATCTGCACCATCTCTTTATGAGGTTTGAACTGATGAACTTGCCTTATGCTATGCCTCCCAAACAGATGCCAGAGACTCAGTCCAGTTACAGAGATACCATCAGGCTGGTACAGCTTGAGATGTTCTGTATTCAGTGCTCGTCCAAGTCCACAGAACTCAGTGGAGTGGCATAGGGGGGGGAAATTCTTAGATTTTGCCTTCCCTGCATGGATTGAGGGATGTTCTGGATACATGACAACTATGAAGGTGGGATTTGAAGCCATTTTGCCCAGCAGAAGCAATTATGTAATCTACTTAATACTAATTATTTTTATATTTTTCAGGCTAGGCGGCACATTTTAAAGACACCTCTGAATGGAAAATTAATTTTACTCTACTCTTTTGTGATTGACTTGGTCTCCTGGGTCTATAAATCAAACCAGTTGGTGTTTAGCTTTTTTAAAGTTCAATTATGCCTAGGCTTTTGGCTCTGATGAGTATTTAGCCATAGAGCTCTGCACCAATGGGGAATAGATGAAGCAAGAAACATTTTGTCGCTTCCATTTTTCCTTGGGGAAAATAAGCTGGGGAAAGGATCGTAATCCCCCCAGTGATTTGGGTAAATGGGTGGGTGGTAGAGAACGAGAGAACAGTCTGGGAACCAGAAATCTTCAACTGAAATGTTACTGAGTTAGTTCTGGTGCTCTGTGGAAAGTAAAGGGAGGAAAGACCAGACAGAGAACAAGAATTGTGCTGACTGGAAAAAGCAGCAACACCTGAGATGCCCCTAGTGAAGCACTGCTGTTGTTGGCAGTGGCACTCACTGTGAGCTGAGCGAGCACTGGCCAGTGTCTGCCAGGAACCGGTTCTTGTCTGCCGGTCTCAGAGCAGCATGTCCCTCTGCAGGAGGGGATTTGTTTCCCATTTATGTTTACTTGCTGTAATTCCATATGGGGAAATGTGCAAACATGGGCAGTGTCCTTGGGACAGTGCAGAAGGGATGCAGGAGAAGGGAAATAGGAGGGACTGCAGTATACATGAGGTTGTGTAAGATCTGTTAAGGAGCTGTGGTAGGTAGAAGTCGTGTCTTTAGAGTTCTTGCACCTGAAGGAAGAAAGTAGAGTCTTAAAATATTGCAAAGCACTTAAACCAGTAGAGAAATAAATATTTTTTTCCTGCTACACTTGAAAGGTGTGTTTCATATTTTACCATTTCCTTTGCACTTTCAGTTTTAGAGTTCTTTAGAAATCTTTGCTTGTAACTCTGCTAAAATTTCTGCTTTAATCTTCAGAGGAGTATTAGATACCTCAAAGACACTCCTTCCTGGTTAGTCACAACACAGGTTGTTCTGCCAATGCATTACATCCTGAATCAAGCCAAAGGTACTGGGTATTTATCAGATTTCATAGTTGGATTGGAACAGACTTGCACCACTTTGAGCACTGGAAAGCATTTTATCCCACGGGAGGTGGGATAGGATAAGATCAGAATAGAGATAGAATAGGAGTCAGAAGGAGACAGCGTGTTGCTTGGATTTGCCAGGAGAGGGCACGTGTTATCCAGGGCAGGCTGTGTCCGCCCCATGCCTGCTGCTGCCAGACACCTCTGGGTAACGCCAGAGCTGGAGCAAATTCAGGCACTAGCCTGGAAAAACCTCTGGTGTTTTCCCAGTCATTCAGGGAGGTTGCTTGCTCTTACAGGTAACATTCCTCAGGGCAGTTTGCCCTCAAAGTGAAGAGTGACCACCATAAAAAGAAGCCTTAAGATCAGCTGCAAGGGTTTTTAATCTTGATCCTGCTTTATCTTAGCAGGGTTCCAGGGAGATGTAATTTCATTTATGTTGTGTGGGGTTAATGGCTTGACAGATACAGGAATATTAATAATATTTCTTAATTACAAAGTGTACTGAATTGCTAAAAGAGGATATAATACTGCCTTATGACATTTTTGGGCATAACACAGCTAGCCTACCGAATGGAAAAGGATAAAAATAGTAATTTGCACAGTCAGATGTTTTGAAGCCACAGAGGCAGGTAACAAGATTTCAACATCGTTGATTCATCTGTGAGTAGAACCAGAGTACAGGCAGAGAAATCAGCAAAATAACCTGCTGGTATGTCAATTAAATCTCTCTAGTAAACAATCCAAACAAGTGAAATTCAGCTTCAGGCATTTGCTGCTTTTTTCTGTAGCAGCAGAAATTTCCTACTAGACAACTCTGTTAAAAAATATCTGGGTGGGTTTTATCTTCAAAGTACTGTCTATCAAACCAGATTTTTGCAAGGACTGTTGCATGAAATTTCCCAAGTACCCAGATTTTAAAAAGTCAGAATAAGTAGCAAGCAAAGTTTTAAATGACAAGCAAAAATGGAACAGAAGTTCTCAAACACAGTTTTTACATTTTTGGACCGCTATGTCTTGAACAATACATAAATCATTACATATATTGAAAAAACAGGTGCAATGCACCAATTTCCTTCATGTCCTGAAGACCCAGAACAAATTATCAGATGTTGGTTGCAGACAAACCAGACAGCTTTAGGAGACCCAGCAGAAGCGCAAAATACTGTGAATATGAGTGTCTTAGCTTGTAAAAAATAAACAAAAATAAAAAGTAGCTTTAGATTACATCCCACTAAAATGTAAGAGAAAGAGATCTCTTGACTGAAAGATTCCAGTTTCAGAGATCTAAGAGCAAACCTTGTGTTGCAAGGAGTTTGTAGAACTCTTCTGTGCAGTTCTGTGCTACTCAGGCTGTACTGTCAATGCTCCTGCTGTAGTAGAGCATCTGGATTCCTTATCCAGGATGGCAGCCCACATTCCTCCTGGATGTAACTCTATCCTGCAGTGCACTACTGTCAGTTCATCTCCGTGCTTTTCCTTGCCACTGTTAGGGGTAGGAGTCCACAGTGCTGGAATAGCTGAAATATTTAAGGCCAGTCTTATACTTCAGTAGACTTGTGCTGATATTGAATTTGTTCCAGCTTCTACATATTTTTAGATATTGTGGCATGAAATTTCACTCCCCCAAACCATGGCTTCAGGGCAGGAGCACTCGTGGCCAGTTTTCCCAGCTCCAGTGGGGGCTAATTGTGTGAGTACAGGGTGCAATGCTGCATCCATTCCTTTCTCATTATTTAATAGAACATGTTAGCTGTCACAGCTTTGTTCTTCAGAGGAGATTTTGACACAGCCTATACATTTATTTATGAATTTGATGAACAAGGGGGAATAATTCTCTGTGTAACAAGAATCTTCACTAGTACCTGTTGTCCTGGGCAGTTTGTGTGTTAGTGAAGGGTGGAGAAGTTTAAGTCCAAGAGCAACTGATGGTGAGTGATTCTGAATAAATTGATACAATAATCTGAAGTGGAATCACAGCACGTAGAGTGACATTTTTAGCTTTGTTCGTGTGTTTCTGGATAAAGAGGATTTTTTTAATGATCTGATTTTTTTCCTAATTGGACTCAGAAGAGCAGTTTAACATTGAGAAGGAATAATGTGAAGGTTATGCAATTTTACAATAAACGTAAGAACTTAGAGCTATGGCAATGGAATAAAAGTTCAGGGCTATGACTGGGTAACTAGGTACTAGATACAATTCAAGGTGAACACTGCACCCACATTACCTAATTTGATGTAATTGCTAACTCTTTCATGAAATGGAAATACAACATGAACAAATACTCACTTGGGAATATTTTTCTCTAAAACCTGAAAAAGTATTTCTGTACCTTTGAAATTGGTTTAATTTTTTTTCTATTTAGCTGTGGTTTTCAAGAATCCCACAGTTTCATATGCAGCTTGACAGTCTTGGTTGCTTTTATTTTACTCCAGTGTTCTCCCAAATTGGACTGTATCTAATATTACTTTAGTAATTGCATTGATGGACACAGATAGTTGTCCATCGCTGCTGCTGTTCCCATCAAACCTTTTGTGGGCACAGTGGACACACACACATGAAGGGGTCATTTTTCTTGGGACTTTCTATAAATTGGGGCATGAAAGACTGGTGGCCCATCAGAGATGGGAAATACTGTGCCTGCTTTGATTGTGGGGAGCAACACACCAGACTCTTGTTCATCCATTTGCTCTATTATTACCTCAGTGTTTCCAGGATAGGAAGGAAACTGCTCTGACACTATTTGAAAAAACCCAGCCAAACCTCAAACCAAGAAAAGCTGAAGGAACAGTACCCCACATCCCAAACCAATGCCCACAACCCCATCCATTCTTGTTTCTGTCCTGGATAAACTATTTAATGTAGTTACATGTGGCTGTGTTAGATTTTTCCAATAAATAAATTCTTCATCTTTTTATTTTACTCTCAGTTTCCCAGATTAAGCCTGAGGGCTTTCTGCAGTCTTTGTCTTTTATAGATAATTAAAGGTGTCTAATTTTACAGCAGATGATCTGATGTGATCTTTTTAATTTCTGTAATAAGAAAAAAATCATTAGAGTTTCTATAAATTAGAAAGAATATTATATACAGTGAAGTGAAACAGCCGAGTTTAAAGTTACATAGAAACTACATGAAAAAAATCTGTTCCTCTCATAAAATGACATAAGATTTCAGCAGCACCCTTGTAATTTGGAGTGTACCCATTAATGTGTGTGATCCTGTGTGTTGATCTTCCATAGTTATACTGGAAATCTAGAAGTAAAACCTCCAGCTGCAGTTTGGCTGCTCAGGCACCACTGTAATCTGTGGGCACTCACATGCACCCAGACTACAGCTAATGAACACTAAAGTTAATAAATTTTCACAGATACTCTGAAAATTACTTCAAAAGATGTTTGAACACACCAGTTCGTGTGTGCAGGAAATCATAACTGCATGTGGAAACATGTACTGTTATCTACAGGTTTGGATTAATGGAATTTTTTTGGTTCCTTTTGAGCTTCCCCATTCTTAGGAGTCAGCATAGTAATCAAAGAATTGGGATAGGGTTATGA
Organism: Rhabdornis inornatus; assembly: GCA_013397075.1. Classification (NCBI taxonomy): domain Eukaryota; kingdom Metazoa; phylum Chordata; class Aves; order Passeriformes; family Rhabdornithidae; genus Rhabdornis; species Rhabdornis inornatus. The sequence goes on along the minus strand of VWZS01005315.1, from coordinate 1,586,695 downwards.
AAGTAAAAAATTCCTTTTAATCCCAGGTTTTGTTGTACATTTTCCTTGGATACATCATGGTGTGTTTCCGATAGCAATTACTGGCGATAACATTACTTCCCTTGGAAAATACGTTGAAGTTTCAAGTTGAAAATCTCTATAAATGTAAAATATTCTCTATAAATGTAAAATATTTGCATTATTATGTTAATGGTGGTGTTTCATTAAGTTGTTACTGGTGAATGGAATTATAAAATGTATTCTACTTTCTGCATTTTCAGCATACTTTTTTTTTTTTTGGGCATTGGACAGTATTTTGCATTTTCTCAGGGATTTGAAACTTCAGAGTTGACTTTGCTGACAGCAGCCTATGCAGATTATGGAGAGTTATAGTTTTGTTTCTGGTGTGACTGACTGATTTCAGAAAGGGATTAAAGCAGCTGATATAACTCCTGCTTTCAGTCGGATAAAACTGGAATCTGGAGATGCCGTTTGGCCCTGCCAAAGTTTTCGCTGCTATACAGATTTCTTTCTCCTTTCCTTAACATTTTGGGAGGGGGGGCAAATGCCACCCCTTAGACATGTCTAAATGTTACTGCACATTCTTCAAATTCCTCTTCTTAGTATTTTACAAGTTGGGAGTTGGGTGCAGCTGAGAAATGAAGATATAAAAAGAAATGCTAGAGTTTTCTGTTTGTGGTGTCTCTATTGTATCCAGGTTACATATGCATGTAAATTAATATAATTAATTATATCTAGTAATTTCAGCAGCCAGCTCCTGAAAGTGAGCTCACATTCAGTCAGTGGAAATCATTTCCTTTTCCATGATTATGTCATTACAGATATTAAGAACCAAGCATTCTCCTGATATCTCTAGCTTAAATACAATCAGAATAACGCATGTTCTCTACAAAGAATTTAAGTACCAAATCCATTTAAAGTCTTGACAGAGCACTGTGTCCAGCAGCATGGCCATTACTGTAATTCCATTCAGCTTAATATATGCAAACCAGAGAGTTTCAGTCAATTGCAGCAATAAAACTTTTGTTTCAGCTGCCAAGTTAATCACTTGACTCCTCATGATTGTGTTTCCATGACAGTTGGATGGGTTTATGATTGACACACATACAATTAAAATCTGCCCTTCAAAACTGTAAATCTCTGAGACCTAATGAAAGCTCAGTCATACTCCTAAACAACTTCGACTAAAAGAATGCTGGATTGTGACTTGCAGCAGCAAAGGGGCTGCAATTTGTAGGTTTCAGCATCAGTGAACAGGGCCGAGTAATGTTAGGGTTTACTGTGGCCTTAGCCTTGGATTTAGATCTCACCTAAATGTGGACTTTTATTCTCTTGCTGATTTAAAGTTCTGTGGGTTTAGTGATTTCTTTTAATTAACATCTTGAGTGAAATTACGTAGTTCTTCCACAATTTAATTTCCTGTTGCCTTCATGTAGGGCTGAGTGTGGTTAACAGTGAGAGAGTCTGCTAGAGTTTTTAATAGTAAGTTTATGCATATACCAACTCTAGGAAAATATATGCTAATGGCTTTATCAAAATTAACAAAAATTTATGGGCACTTTGGATGAAAAAATCTTATTTAAAAACCATAAAATTCACTTTTTGTTATTAAAAGTCTGGTGTTGTTAATCCAAATTGGTTAATAACAGAGTTTCAGTGGAAAGTATATTTGCTTCATGCTCTCTTCTAGTGTCTGGAGGGCCTCTGGACACATGGAAAAGTCCATCTCCCTTTCTAGGGGACAAGAACAGTAGGTCTTAGATGAGGCCTAGAGGGAATAGCAGCTTATTTTATATTATCACGGAGATTTATTAGCATTATATGAGCAGCTTAATATATAGAGGCTTTTTTCTTCAGACTACTCAGAGTGATTACATTTTTTTGATATGAAGTATATCATTATTTGTTAGTCCATTGCAATTTTTTCTAGCAAGTCTCAGAGAAGTCTATTTTTTTGTGGAGTTTTGCTAGTCTGATATGGTGTCATTATATCTGATACTGTATTCATAGAATCTGTTTCATTTCTGTATGTTTTGAGATCTGAGAAGCACCTAATGCCTGTGACACTGTTGTGATTTAAAATCAAAATAACTTGCTCATTTCCAAGGTATTTGTATGAAATATATTTCCCTTCTCTAATAACTAGTCAAGCTGAGGGTTTTTTGAGGCCAGCATTTTTGGCATCATCAATCCTTAGCTGCGTTTTTGGTGCCACAGAAACAAGAGACATCAGTGAATCATTCAAGAGGAATAATAAAACGAGAGGGGAGAAGTTTGGCAGCTGAACATTCGTGGTGAGCCCCAGCCCTGAGGTGCTGGAGCCGGCACAGCCCCACGTGAGTGTCGGGGCTGCAGGATCTGCAGGTGCTTGGCTGCTCCCATCCAACGGCAGCCCTTCAGATTAAAAGAGCAGATGTACAGCCAGATTCTGTCTCTTTAATGCCCACATTATAAATATTTAAGATGCAAATAAGACTTGTGTGGTGGAGCTACTGCTTCTGTGTTTTTGGCGGTCAGTCTTGTTCCTCATTTTTATCGCACTTGGTGCTGGTTGTGAGGACACTGTCCAGGCTGGCAAAACTAAAACTAGATCTGTCAGCTCTTGACTGCTTTGTGGTTCCTCATGTTGTGTTAGTCCCTGTTCTGCTGCTCCAGTCCCTGAGCCTGAGCTGCAGTGAGCAGAGTGCTCAGCTGAAAGGTTCTGCAAGGTGTGAGATCTCCACTACATGTGAGCTCAGAGACATCCCTGTGCATCTACAACTCCAAATGCTGTGCCACTGGTACTTCTCTGACCTTAGTTCTTCTCATTTCTGTGGTTTTTTTGAGCAAAAGGGGAAAGGGTATATGGTACTGAAAAACAGATTCAGCAGGTATATCAAATCTATACTGATAAATAGATAAATTTTAAAAGCAATGCAGTTCCACGCTTACTGTTCTTACCAGGAATGTGTATTAATCCTTCTATCAACATGAAGAGCAGGAACTGTAGCATGGAGCAAATGTATATGAATTGTTTTCCTGTTTATTTCTCTTCTAGTAATTACCTGTTCCCTTTCCTGACCAGCAGTGGCTCCGTAGGACAGACTCAGTGTGTGCTTTCTTCACTGTTCACCTTATTTTCCTTGTTTCTTTGCTGGCATGTGTTTTTTTTCTTCTTGTTTTCCCTCTGTCTAGCCACAGAGACAGTTCTCTGTGGTCATTAAATCATGTATCAAAATTATCAGTTAAAATGAATTAGTCCAAAATCTTTTGTCTTGTTTGTGTCTCCACTGGTAGCAAAATGCAGTATTTGGGACTCTGAGGTCAAGCTGTCACTGAAATAGATTAGGCAGTTTATTGTAATTGCAAAATTTCTAGTGATCTGAGTTTATTCCCCCACCTTTTTTTTTTCTTTCTTTTTTTTTTTCTTTTTTTTTCTGTTTTAAATACTGGCTTGTCTGTGTCAGAGTCCCAGCACTCTTTCTTGGTTAGGTTTTCTGTAGCACATCCTCTCACTATTACTTAGAAAAGCAACAAGAAATTACTTGAAATTAGCAAGATGTTAGAGTTTTAGGAATATGTTTTCATGTAATCCCCCTTAATTGGCCTTAAAGATAAATACAAAACAAGGAGTTGAGTTTTTTTAATATATATAGGTCTAAATAATTGATTCAACCTCTTTACAGTAGATTTGTAATAAATTTTCTATATCAAAAGAGCTACAGTAATACATGAAAAAGATGAGAGCAGTCACCATAAAAAAGAAAACAGTGTGGCAAAGCAAATAATTTTGCTTCAGAAGTGCCTGGATAACCAAATTCCTGCTGCTTTCATGTTTTAATCCTCTTAAAACAAGAGGCTGAACTCTTTCAGTGTTTAAAGACCAGATTAAACCCAACAAACTGTTACAATTCTACGATCGTTAAACATATGCACTGGAAACACTAAGAAACAAACTCTGTTAATAAATGCATCTATTTACCATGCTTCAATAATGTAAGATTATAGATACTTGCAGAACTTTTATGTAAGTATGGGAGCACATATTATTGGAAACCTAACAGTGCATATTTTAGCTGCTTTTGTTTGTCCTGGGAACCGAGACCTGTAGCTTAGTGTTTGAATAAGATGGTGTATCTTTAAATAACCTGGGTGCTATGACTGCCCAGTAGGTTGAATGCATTAGAATGAAGCATGAAGCTTGTAAGAGTTCTGGGACTTGGAATAGAAATATTCTTCGTGTTTCCTTCTTCATTAAGCTATCTCTGCTTTTTGTGTGAATTCCCAGTTGGCCAGGAAAGGTTACTAAGCTCTCATCTGTATCAACTGCAAATGATTGATTTCTTCTATCCCTAGATATTCTTTCTACCCATCTGTTTTACATTCTTAGAGCAGTGATTTTTGTGAGTGATTTTGGATGCTATTTACATCTTTCCTTGGCAATTGTTTTTCAGTTTAGATCACTACAGTAACTCACCTTTAATTTTCCTTTTGCTTTACTGAAGCAATTTATATTAGTGATCCTAATCTGTGCCAATGTCACACTGTTCCATGTGCATAACTGAGTAGAGGCCCTACTTTTTGTCTTCATGTGAACTTTCACCCTGCAGTTCATCATTAATAAATAGAACTTATTAAATTATCTTTAAGCAAAGGAAAATGGAAACATTGTTATGCAATTAAATAGGATATACATGATTGTTGTGTAAGACAGATGTGCTGTTCTCTTTCGCTGTCATCCAGGTACAGATTTTGCATCCTTGCAATTTCTACTGCAAAAACCTCATTAGTCAAATCAGTGCTTCTGTGGAGCAGAAAGTTTAAAGATTGCCAGCACATCTGAAATGATCTGACTACTTGTACCATTTGGTTTCCTAACTGTTTATATGTATTTTGTTAGTTTGGGAATGTTCGTTAAGTTTACCAGCATACACCTTGCCAGTTTTCTGGAAGATGTGTGCAGCTCCTACCACCCAAGAGAGTGCTATGGATTCTGCCAGTTCGCCACAGGACTCCCCTTGTTTCAAACTACTTTTCTAAGTTCTTGTTTAAAAAAAAAATTTAAAAATCCTGCTTCATGTGAACTGTAAGAGATGTGACTGAGGCCTCAATTATGTCTTTTTAAGGACAAGAGGAAGGCATTACTTAGGTGTTAAGGATTACTTCTGAGATTTCTCACTCACAGCTCTTGACCTTCAGCAAATTGTTATTCTCTCTGTGATTTCTCCAATCTTACCTCTATTTTTTTTGTTCCTTCCTTTTACCTTTATTGGCATGTGACAGTAATCTGTCTGTGGTAGAAGGTCTCGTGCCAGTTACAGGATTAGGTGCTGGTCTAGTAGTGACTGCATGAAGTATTCTAGTGGTCAGCTTAGACGATTAAGAGTATTCAGATTTATCTGCAGTAATGCAAATGATCAGGAAAACAGTTCTTAAGCTAGGCTACCCTATAATTTTATTCACAAAATATTGTTAGTTAAGCTTTCACTCAGGCTGATTTTCTTCTTCCGTTTGGGCACAGAAAGAACTGGGCATTTTTCAAGTGCATATTTTTGGTAAGAAATTTCCTAGCTTGACAAAATATCTGGTAGCTGCTTTTGTTCCAGGTTGAACCCTTGCCAGTGTAATTGCCAGGGCAGAAGCTGTTGGCCACGGGCAGTCAGTGCAGCATCATGAACACGCCAGAACACTGTCAGAGCAGCACAGGAACATGTGACAGTGCTGCCTGCACAGTGCTGCTGCTTATTGTCATCCCAGCGAAACTGGGACATGGCTCTGCTTGTTACAGCAGTTAATCTGTGCTCTACGACTACAGTAGGATATTGATTGCAAATTGTAGCTTTCCTTTTTGAACTAAAATTATGAATATGATTCTTCTAAAAAGTCCAGCTTGCTTTGGAAAATCTACTCTCTTAACTTTATGGTTACAGGGCTGCATCTGGCTTGCTTGAGAGAGGAGTTTCTACCCTGGAGAATACAAATATCTGCAGCCAGTTTCCCACAATTGTGAACTTTATTGGCACTAATGTATTATTACTAAAACCAGGATTAATTTTTTTATCCTTCTTTTTTCAAGATTAAATTTCATTATAGAATTTTGGAAGATCACCTTTGCCTCCTATTTAAATGAATAAATTTATCCTCTTTCTCTAGTACATAAAAGGTGACTTTGGTTACCCCATGAATGCTATCAACTTCAATTTAGATACCCTTAGTATACTAGGAAACAAAATTAGATAATTCATCATCTAAATTAAATGAAACACCATATTAGCATGTAATATAACAAAATTCCTTTCAAAATTTTCATAAAAAGTGATCAACTGCTGCATTTTCATTTAATTGGGTGTGATGAATTCTTACGCATATTAGGCTGTAAAATTTTAAATTAAATTTTTCAGTAAAAGGTGTTCAGTTGTAGTTTTATTGCTATGTAAGTTCTTGAAACAATGCTCTTGGTATAGTCTCACTTATTACATATATATCTGCACCAGTGTGGTACTAGACCACATATACCTTGTTTTTCCATTCCTAGATGTCTGTTTGTAATGAGAATTATTAGGAACATAGTACTAGCAGCTGTCAGCAGGCTCTTGATAAGAAGATTATTACGTGTTAACTTTAAAGAGTTAGGAATGTATAATTCATGGCTACTTGGTGGATTTTGCAGATGTCCCAGTTGTACACAGTTGCTAATCGGAATGACATGATGGAAAACAAGTCTTGGAAATACTGTCATTTAGGTTTGTTGCAATCAAGAAACTGCTGTTTGAGTGCAACTTCTCTGTTTGATGTTCAGGAGGAAATCTTAGTCCTGTATTAAAAACACTAAATTGTCTGGGCTTCTTATAAATATTAATTTACCAAATGCACAGAAGTCTGTGACATTTCCTTCAGAAGAAAGGATTAGCTTTAATTTTGCTTGTATCGTATCACAGCTGAGTGAATCACTGCACATTGGCTTTTGTAGTTCTGTATTTCATACATTTTCTTGTAGTATGTCATGTCTTTATCAACACAGTAACACAGTAGAGGAAATAGGTGCACCTGGTTTGGCAGAGTTACTTCAGCTGTTGTTTCTTTAATAAATTATTTACTTCACTGGTAGCATGTAATGACTTGAGTGACATTTTATATGCTGTTGTACATTTTCAGTCCTGACATTTTAAAAAGCCACAGTTCTTATCTGTGACATGTCTGTGTACTGATGCATGGGCTCTTTACTACTTTTGTAATATTTATACAAAATTTATTGGCAGTAACTGCCATTACGCAGCACATCTCTTCTGAAAGGTCTGTGTATCTCTCCGTGTTGGCTGAGCTGTTCAGAGGGGGTTTGGAACTTTCTGGGCATTTTGCCACTGCTTCTGTCCGAACTTTGTCTGCATTTGTATCAGCTGCTTTAGTTAGTGGTTGCTCCCTTGATGTTAACATGCTGATTTACACTATAATTAAGAATGAGTAGGAGTTTCTAAGGAAACTCAGAGCTCCTAAGTAACACAAAAATAATGGTGTTTTAAATAAATTTCTAGAGATAATTGAGTGTAAATATTAAAATATCGAACAGCCTGAAGTCCATCTCTTGATGGAAAGCTTTGTAATGAGTGTGCAGGGTGGCTGCTGTTCATTGTGTTTGTATCACATCTTTAAGAAGAGAAACCTCACTTCCCATGAGTGTTTCATATGTTTTGATGCAAGTTTTGACAGAGCATATACCCACACACTGAGTTGTGTAATGTAGCTACCTCATGTTTGCCATCTGATACCTTACATAAAAGCAGAACTGTGCTGTCAGTCAGAATACCCTACATTTCTTTGTGAAATAAAATAGCAGTTTAGCAAATGAAGATGCAAGGTGAAGGAAGAAAATTCTTTCTTTTCACCTCCTTGTCTCTTGGTTAAGTAAATCACAGCAGATACAAAATACACTTTGGAGAGCTCTATTCAGCTCTGCCCAAACTTCTGGTGATTTGTCTGTGACAGAGCTCTTGCCAAGGAAAACATACAATTGGAGGGTATCAGCTACTTGAAATCAAGAAAAACAAAACATGGACAGACAAATTAATCTGGGAGTAAGTGAGCTCTTTTCCACTGGTCTCTTTTCCGTTGGGGTTGCTGTTGGCAAGTGAAGTTGTGCTGACTGCAATCCACTGCTGTAAGTGACAGAAACATCCATTCCCGAGGCTGCTTTGGAGCCATGATTCTGCAGGTAATTTTTCTGCTACCAAATAAATTATGTCATCCAAGTTTCTTGTTAGTTATTTTAACGCCAGAAATGCCAGAGAGGAGGTCGTTTGAGTGACAGAAAGAGCCAAAGATAAAGACTTTCCATTCATACCCCGGGCAAGATTTTGCAGTGCATGCTTATAGTAGTATTGCAGCTGAATTGAAAAGCAGTCTGCTTGTCCATCCACACCATGTTTTTGTCTCATTTATTTTGGACTACACTGCTTGCTTGCCTCACACTTGGCAGTGTTAATGTCACCAGTTTCTGTGCAGAGGCAAGGGATCTGCTCTGTGCCCTGAACATGTTCAGCCATGGTTTGTGTCACACTGGCTCTGTGTCACTGATACTCAGACTGGCACAGGGGGAGCCAAGGGCCAGGCAATCCAGTGGAGTTGCCCAGGCTGTACCTGGCTGAAGGCTGCTCTTCACACTGACTGAAAGCAAATGTTTTCAAGAGCTTGGGTAGATGCTCAGAAGCCTTTTGAGTAAGGGATCGAGAAGGTGTGAGGAGTGGATTACTCACAGTAATCCACTGTGAGTGGAATCCTGGCACAGGCCAGGTACAAAAGAAGACATTAGGAAAAAGGAATGGTAGAACAGGTTGCTACTGTACTTGCCATCATGCTTTTTTTTTTTCAATACTCATCTGTTGGCAGTGCACACGTGCAGTGGTGCAGAATCAAAATTTGTCCCTAAGTCTTCCTGTAGTCCAATAAGCTGCTCACATTCTCACCATGTTAGAAAAGCTTTAATAACTAATTATGTTCACTGGAGTAGGACAAGAATGAAGTGTGGTGGGGATACAATTGTGGAACTTGCTGACTGGCAAGAAACACTTTGCTGATAGATGCTTTACTTTCCCAGACATTTTTGCAGTGTCAGTGCCTTGATGTTCTCTTAAGTTCTTTGTTCTGAAAATATTTATCTTAATTAGTTACTATAGCTAGAGACTAATTGTCTGATTTCTTTTTTTTAGTCATTTGTTGGCGAGCAAACATAAAACCACTCAGTCTTTAACAGTGCTACGGGTGTAATTAGTTACAAGTGAGAGATAACAAGCAATCTGAAAAGGCATTACAGGTTTTTCTCCACCTTTCCCATTTGAGAGCTGTAAGATACTTGATTAAAATCAGCAATAAAAGTATATCACTGGAATGAAGCAGCATTTTTGTAATGGAACACAGATGTTTTACCAAATGTAATGACGTCCAAGGTGGTGGGTTTTCCCCCTCTGTCCTGCACCACACGTTGTGCTATCAAATGGGCAGCAACCAAGGACTGAAAAGGAGACCTTTCAGGATAGCCATGAACCTCAGCAAGCTGCAGGCTTCCCAGGATTTGGAGCTGAAGCTCTGAGCTGGCATCAGCCGATAGAAACCAGCACCTGGCTTCGCCCTGGAAGTCGGACTGTGCCCATGTGAACACGGCATTGTGTGATCCAGGTGTTTGCCACAACCCACAGAGCACTTCAGGGACTGTCACTGGTTTGACAAATACCCTGCTCAATGAGTAAAATGAAACACTTAGATTTGTGTTAAAAAGACAAGGAGTTTTTTCTTGGTAATTAAATAAATCAAATAAACAATAAATTTCAGGCGATACAGGTATGATTATCTAGAAGACCACTGGTAACAGTGTGGGTGTGTATAAGAGTGCTGATATTTTATATACGTATTTTTGAGATCTTGCCAAGTAGGCAAATGTACTTTATTCCCAAAACATCCCACAGCTGTACATGAATGCTGTAGTGGGACTGGGTCTTACACAGGACATCCCAAGGCTTAGGCAGTTTGTCTTCTTGACTCTGAATCAACAACAAAAATACAGGTGAAAAAGGAGGAAAGAAAAATCAAGGCAAGTATTTTTTCCAGTAGTTTTTGTCTGTTCCAGATGACACTAAATATGAAACATAATTTATTTCTGGCTTAATAAAATAAATAAAATTAGCTTACTTAGAGGGGATAAGTCATATTCATATGAGACAAAAGCTAAAAGCAATTAGGCTTCAAAGAAGCTCTCATCTTACATCAGAGATGTAGAATTATCTTTTAGCACCTCTGTGGTTACAGTGAGTCTGCAGGATTGAACTGCTTTTCCTTACTTACCATTCCGATTATTTGGCTGCTTTGTGCCATCCAGGCAAAGCACACGTAGTGAGGAAGGGTCAAGTGATGGCATTTAGAGCCGGATGTGTTAGTGGAAGGGCAGTGGCATGGTAAAATTTACCTGAGTGAAACCCAGCAAGGGTGATCTGCAGGAATCAACTGCTTGAAATGTTCTTGCTCTCAGAAAGAGAGTAGGAGAGTGGGAAGCCAAGACAAAGCATCCTGCTGGTTAACTGTGGGAGAATTGCTCGGATAAGAAATGCTGTAACAGGAGTGTTGCATGAAGCTCTAACAAAAAATGAGATTTTGAAAAAACACTGACTTCTTTCTGGTGAATTTGCTGCCCTAATTTCTCTTATTTCCTGCTGTTAGAAGAAAAATGTCAGACGGGATGAGGTGTATCTGTGGAACCACAGTTGACATTTTTAGAGCCACTAGATGGCATTTAGACCCGGATGACTGAAAATGCTCTGGTGTGTGCTTATGCGGGAAATATTTTTTGCTCTTAAATCTAGGAATTAATGAGGAATTAAATATATATTCAGTTAAATTTTAAGTTTAGGAGTGTTTGATTTGTGCATATATGATTGGCACTGGGACAGAAATCAGAAGGATCTTTTAATGGAGTTTACTTTCAGTACTCCAGTACTGTGGGATTTTCTTGGGATTTCAGGTGATGGTGGAATAGATGCCAGAGCTAATGCTTTTTTGTAAACCAGCATGACACAGGAAGGGGAGCCAAGGAGGGATACAAATAAAAGACTTCCACAATATTATGTAAATGTTACCAGTTATTCAAAAATAATCCCCTCTTCCTACTTCCCCAGATGGAATAAAAATATTTGTTATTTTCTTTGTTTCTGTTACAGAGTTATTATTGAACCAAGGGAGAATTTCCATCTTAAAAGCCACTCCAAGAAAGAAAGATTATAAAAGGTACTGTTTCTGCAGCTGAGTCTCTTGAGTGTCTTGTTACTATTTCATTATGTGTTTTCTTAAATCCTTAATAAACATTGTCCTTTTATTAAATTGTCTTTATGCCTCAGAAATTCCTTTGTTTGCATGCTGTTGAAGCCCAACTAAAATTAGTTTTACGTAGTGGTAGAATGGTTGAGCAGAAAGAAGGGAATACCCCTATGATATCTCTTAAAACTGAAACTAGGACAGGACCCTCTGCCATTGTTCATTGTGCCCAGAGCAGAGGCAGTGGCAGGGATAAAACACAAGTGCAGCTGAGGAGAACAGGGCTGACAGTTTTCTCTTTTGTGCCTTCTCTGATCCATCTCTCCCTTTTCCTATTACCATGGAAATACTAATTTAGCTTCATTCTGCCCCTGACAGAGCAGGGGATGTCTCTCAACTGTGGGACTTGTCCCTACAGGCAGTAAGGGTCAGACTCTCAGGATGTCTTTTCCTCTCTCCATGCCCTCCCTGCCAGCTATATCTTAGTCTTTCTGCAATCAAAAGCCACTCGATGACCATAAGCATTTTCTGGTGCTCTGAATTCACTTCAGTACTCTGGTGTGTCTGTTTTAAATCTGGAGACTTGAAAGTGAATAATGGCATTAAATATTAAAGTACTCTTGTTTATTTTCCTGAAATATTGCTCCCTTCTGTGTACTGCTTTATTTTTCTCAGTGTAGGTGGATTATAGTTTTAGCCAAGCATTCCTTGAAAATAATCCTCTGAATAACACATATCATGTTACTGATTTTTAAAAAGTTATTTCCATTTTCATTTGATTACTTTTAGATTAAATATATTTCCTTTTATATATGTCAAACCAAAAAGTTTTATTGAAAATAAGTAACCCATTTGAAGATTTGAGTCTGTCTGTCAGAAAGATTCTCTGCAGAGTTTATGTTATATTTACTGTCTGAATTGTTTGGGGCTTACCTCTGTTACTTTCATAGTTTTAATGAAATGAGTTAGAAGTGTTTATTATAGCTGAAATGTATTCCTATTTATACAGCACAGGATTTTAATTTTAATATAATAGAGGGAATTTGCTTTAAACATTTGAAGTGGTTAGAAAGTTAAAGCAAAATTGTTATTTTTCCCACTCAGCAGTTACCAGCAGGATGATAATTAAAAAGGAATGTTTGAATAGAAAGTTATTTCTTGGAGCAGATATCTTCAGTGATTAGGAAGAAATATTTCTGCTGCCAAATAATTGTAATTAGGCACTAGTGATAAGTTTGTTCCTGGAAATAGGAAATATTCTTGATGGGGGATATAAACTACAGAAAGCATTAAGATTTAGTCAAAGATAAAAATGTAGGATAGGCTTGGAAGGGCTGAGATCAGAGTCTAACTATAGCTATCTGGAAGAAAACTACTTCTCCAAAAGACAATTGTACTGACCCTGTAAATCCAATATTTTTCCCAATTCCTGCTCATTTTTAGGTCAGGGTCAGCCTCAACACAGAAGACATAATTTTAATGTGGTAGTTGACCAGTTGAAGTGGAAGTTTATGAGCAGGCCAGATTTGGAACAGGTTTTCCATGCAGGGAAGGAGGGATGTGGGGAAAGGGGATCCCTGCAGGTCTGGTGTGGTGTTGGTGTGTTGCCAGCCCAAGGCTGTGGTGACCTGTGCCAGGCTCTCACCACCTGCAGAGCAGCCTGGACACCCCGTCCCGGTGCTCTGCTGGCAGCCCAAATGCTTACATTTTGATAGAGCCACAAAGCAGTGAATAAAAAGCTCTTGTAATAAAGAGATAAATCTTAGTCTTGAAAATTGATACTTGCAGTTGTGCTCAGTGCATGGCTGTAACACTTGGCAGTGTTAAGCACAGCACCGTGTTTCTGTTGCGTGCAAGGGAAGATCTAAATGAGTAAAGACCACTTGAGTCTGGACTAATCAATGGGGTTACTATGGCATCTTGATATGAACCAGGCATGTCCTGAATATTGCTCTCTGAGGGCTGCTTTGGCTGTCAGTTTAACCCCACAGAAGCCAAGATGCTTGGCTAATAGAATAGGAAATGCTTTTCAGGGACAAGGATTTCTGCCTTGAAAATTCAGCAGCACCTTGCAGCTGGAAACAGGGGAGTTGAACTGGCAGTTCTTGTGGCAATGCTTCTGACCCTCAACCAGGCACTACCTCTGGAGCAGCACCTTTTTGCAGTGTGTAACTAAGACTGTTCTGTTGAGAGATGTTACATGCTAAAATCCATCATGTGGAATGATGACTTTCTCCAAGACTTTCATTAAAATGTGTCTGTTTTTCCTGTTTTTATGTTTATGCATGAACTGAATGATTATTCAAGACAGCAGATGAGTTAAATACTTTTATTTTGCTCAGAAATTATTTATTAGTTTTCAAATGCATGTTTGCCTTGTAATACTAAAGAGTTGTGGTGTTAATCAGCACAAACTCGGATTGCATCCTAAACTTACAAGGGTAAAATGAACTTGGATTGCATTTTAAAGTTACAGATGCTGAAACAGTGAAGGGTGTGCTGTGCACATGCCACTGCAGAAAGCAGATCAATAGTTTTGGTCTAAACAGAGTAGATTTACTTAGTGCCTCAGGCTTCCAAATGTAGCTTGGTGAAAAAAAATCCTGGATTTAGAATGACACAGATGTTACTGGAGAGAATTAAAGCTAGTGGGCCTTATTCTGTTTCTTCTGTCTTTGTATTGCTTTAATCTCTTCATTGATACTGTTCTGGTTTAAAGAACATAAGGTGGAAATCTGATTGTTTTTAATGAGAGAGGTTGAAATACAGGAGAGTGATGCAGTAAGATTGGTCGGTAAGCAGCTAATGAAATTATTTTGATTTAGTCGCTTCAAGAATTAAACACGAACATTGACATTGTGTTCTTTCCTGTTTATACTGGTGTTTTCAGTTCCCTGGTGGAGCAGTGGAGCAGTCACACAGTCCACTACATGTGGCTGTGAGAGGTAAACAAGACCCATGTTCTGGAAAACAGCTGAAGGGTTTTGGTTTTGTTTCTCTCCTGAAAGCAGGTGAAAACCACAGGGAAGAGGCTCATTCTGAACACTTCAGACATGTGAATTTTTTTCCTAGCAATGCCAGTTTTATTTACTGGTATATGGAAGATACTAAATATATGATTCAGATGGGTTAAAGAATCTGTTTCTATTTGATGCACTTACTTGCATTAATCTTAAAAGTAGTAATTGGAAATGCCCTCATAAACCCTGAGACTGGAGCCCTAGAATTAAAAAGCATTTGTTATTACCCAGGAATGTAGCTGTGCAGTTTTATTGGCCTTTCTTCTACTGTAATCTATGGATCTCATTTAGCTGCATGCAGCCCTGTTCTTCTGAAACATAAAAGGAAGGAAATCTCTCAATAGCCTGAAATCAAATTATCTCTCTGTGTTAATCTACATGTAAAACATCCAAGCCCACTTCTTTAAAGGAAGATAGTTTTACTGATAAGCAGAGCTCGACTGTGTTCTTTGCATACTAGAATTAAGTGGATTTTTTTTTTCTCCAGAGTGCTATTTATAGCATCAATTAACTCCTCATGGTTGGGATAAGTCATTTGACACATCTGTTGCTGAGCTTAAAAACTCATTGTTCTGTGGGGTCACAGTTGGATTTTTTCCTCTCAAAATGTGTAGTGAAAGGACAGTTTTCTACCTAATGGCTCTTAGTTTGAATATGCTGCCTAAACATGCTGCCTGATGCCTTCCGGGGGCATTTGGAATGGGTGGAGCTGTTGGGCTGCCTGGCTGCAGAGCTGACCTCAGCTTTGTTGCTTGCCATTTTGTTATTTATCTGCTTGATGATAGCACAATAGTATCTATTATGAAAGACTCATTATGAGCTTCTGCAGGATTTTCCAGCCTTGCTGTAATACTTCAGTTACTGTGTTTCACCCGTGACAAACTGGCCTGGATCTGGGAGCTGCTGCCAGCCCACTGACTCTTGTTCCTGTGTTTTGTAGAGATTTAATGCTCATAAATACAGGGCTGTTCTCAGCTGTGGTTCCCAACACAGAGCCAGTTTCAGTCACATTCCTGGCAGTAGACTTTTCTTAAAATGGAAGCCCTTGTGCGAAAAACCTAAACTCCTAAGAGACAAGAAAAACGAGGATTCTTGTGTATTGTTAAGGGAAATCTTGCAAGTGTTCTGTAGAAATAACTGCATGAAGTTATAACAGTGTGCTTATGTGTTTGGCTTATTTGCAGCCAGATTGGATTGTATATTAATGAAGCCATGCTTTAAGATACATGGGAAAGAAGGACAGACTGGAATTAAGAGCTGCTGCTTTTGATCTTTATCTTTTCCTCTTTCTCATTGAAATAGCCCTGTTCTGAGAACAGATGTATTGATTTTGGGTGGCTCTGCTTGCAAGGGAGGCTCTACAGTAAGGAAGTAATTTCTGTTGAAAATGTTACAGCCTGCATGGTTCATTGAAGGCCTGGTGCTATGTAACGGTCTCATAGGCTGTTGGAGGGGTTTTCCTTTGCTGCTTGGAAGACATTATTCTAGTGAATGCTTGTGGGGAGATTCTCTATTGTCTGTCTCTGCTCAGAGTGATCAGTGGCTGAAGGATCCGTTGGTATGGGTTAGGATCAGATTGGGGTCAGAGGAAGTGGAGGACATGGAGCTGCTGCTAAAGGCAGCTGTGAGAATACTTGGAAGCCTGGATATTCACAACTCAGAAAGGGACCACAAAGTGCAATCCATTTTTAAGCTGAGCTCCTTATTGATTTCAGTGGGGGAGACCTTTGAAAAATCGATGGCACGCAGCAGCTTTAGTATGCAAGGACATGTGTTCTGGGGTGTTAAAGTGATCAGCCTATGAACTAATCAAGCTGGTAGCAATCATGTCTGGCAAGTTCCGAGGCAGAAGAAAAGGTGTCAGAGGCTTGAGATGCAGCAAATTTACTATTCATATTCTGAGAGAGATTGCAAAGTATGATCTTGTTCATTCTAGCTTTGACTTTCAAGTTGCATTTTATTTCTATAGGAAAACAAAAACTATAAAGGGAAATAGAAAAAGTTTTTGGCAATATATAAACATGAGACTGATTATTATAAGGTATAGTGTTAAACAGAATTGCTGATATAGTCAAAATATTCTGATTTTTGCATGAGAAACCATCTCTGCCTTGTTCAGACTTTTGGTATTTTTAAGATTTTTTAAAAACTATTCCACCTAGATACTCATTTGGAAATATTTGGGGAGTGTTTGTTTGCACAGAGAATTTACAGTGCACAGTGTGAATTTATAGACTATCACATACCCCATTAAACCTTAGTGTGGACACTTAGTAGGTGTGAAGTAATATGCTGCCATTTTCCTGTGCTGTTTTATGCTTAATTAACACAAACACTGATCTCTGAAGGAAGTGTGGCATAATGAGTGCTATGATGGAGGAGTTCAGCTTATTCAGTGTAGACAAGTCCTTGGGTCCCAGAGCAAGAGCTCTGCTTCAGAAAGGTGCTCTTTGCTGTTCTGGTCTATAAATGACAAATTTTAGGAAGAAATTGATTTTTTTTTTACATTGGGTAAAAGTAACCATAGGCTAAAGCATTTACTTTAAAAATTGCCCTTGTAAAAATATTTCAGTTTGAACTTTAGAGCATTAAACGGAATTGTTTCTGCTATTATATATATGCAGTTGTGAGACAGATGTTCTGTATATAATTTATTTTCGTTTCCATTTGGAAGAAGAGTATATCAGTTGAAATTTACCTTACTGGGGAAAGAGAGCTACAGTATAATTAAAGCTATGTTGAGACACTGTATCAGCAAGCCCTGAAAACACTGCATGAAATTTTGGAAGGAAAGCCTGAAAAACTCTAGCAGCAAAGTGCTGAAGTGAGGAATCTTTATCAAAGGGAAGCTGTAGAAAGAAGACTGGTGTCATTTAAACTTGCAGTGATTAATATATAGAGATTGAATTGGATATAAGAAAATTCTGTATTTTTTTTTGCTGAGAACTTTATCTTCTCTGAGGTACCACAGTATTATTTCAGTACTTTTAACTAAAAGGTTAATTAAATTGTTTCTTTTTGAATGGACTCGGAGCCATTTTGGTAAGATTGGAGAGACTGTGGTGCTATTGACCAGAGCCAGTTCTGTAGTGAATTAAGTGTTGGAACTGTATTGCCTTTACAAGCATGTTTGGATGCTTTTGTTGATGTTGCTTAACCTGTTTCATAGTATGATATTCTGCAACTTCATTTGCAGGATTTGTTTATTTATTTATTTGTTTGTTTGTTTACACAGAATTATTCCTACTGGATGATCAGATGAAATTTCCTACTAATGTAAAAGATCAAATATTGCATGTTGACATATTTTTCTGCAGTGATGGAAGGGGTGAACTGCAGCATTCTTTGCAGTTTCCTTAAGATGCAAAGTTCCTTCTCAAGGAGTTCTCCTGTTACCATTTCCTCTGCCCTCGTTCATTCCCCAGTTTAAACCTTGTTTCACAGACTGCCTCTGTCCAAAGGAACACAAAAACCTGACCAGCTTTTTTGTTGTTTCTTTTGACACCAGCACAGTGTGTCTGTCTGTGCCTACCAGAGAACTATATTGAAATAGCTTTCTTTGTGAATTCCTCATTGCTATTCATTGGTGGAGGTTGTCACGTAAGGGTCAAATTAGAACTCAGTCAACCAGAGCAGCGAGAGGACCCAGGCTCAAGATAGATTTCAGCATAAGGTCTGAGAAGCAGTTTATTTGAAATGTGTTACATGTATTTTTTTTTATATATATACGTATATATATATATATATATATGGCCAAAGTCTTACTCTTTTATCTCTAGAAACTCAGTTATGTTTAATTTATTCTCTCTGGTCATTTACTTGAGAATTAGTCTTTCTCTCACTCTGCCTCCTGACTTTCATCCTTGGTCATATTGATGCACAGTTTTGTTACAGCTATACATGTTTTGAGCCTAGAATTTACTTCTGGTAGTTTAAGAAAAAATGAGATTTCTGGCATGATGGTTCTGTGCCCTTTGAGGTTGGATCCATGCAAAGAAAGGATCATATTTCTGGTAATTTGGCTGAAACACAAGAAATCGTGTTTATGCTGGCTTCAGGAAGGCAGACAGTACCTGGTCAAGCATAAAATCTGCTAGGGCAACATTCCTCTCTGAAAATGTTCTAAAACATTTGAACCAGCAGTGTGAGTTTGTACTGGCTCTGCATTTTGTGCCATGTGGTTGCAGCATTTTTGATGTGGTAGTAGCTTAAGACTGGCAGTGCTGCCTCACAGAACCATGCCTTTGCCAAATGAGTTCTGTTCTGTACATTCTCCAGCAAAAACAGGGACTAAATTGGCAGCTGCTGACCAGAGGAGTTTCAGTGATAAATGTTTTAAGACAAAATAAATCAGGGATTTACTGAGCTACACAGATGACCTGATATCCCAGAAGCTTCTTTTGCTTTGGTTTCATACAGGATCAGATAGGTGCACACACAGACAGGGAGAACAAGCTATTGTGCTGTGTGCACCTTTTCAAAATGAATGTCCCCTCTGTAACAGATCTCTCTAAATGATCTTGAGCCATTTGGGGCTTGTGCATCTGACAGGGGCCTAAATTTGTGTTCCTAAATAACAGCTCTCATTTCTGAGAGCATCGTATTAGGTTTCTGCGTTTTAAATTGCCTGGCTACAATATCCAGCTTTGCAACATTCTTCATCTTTCTTCCAGTCTAGAGTTTTCCCTGATAGAGAGTATTAACAGTAAATCTCACAGGAAGTACAATACATACAAGTATTGATCACTGATAACAAATCAGATTAATCAGGGTGGGTTATTTTTTTCCTTAGGAGTGTCAAGATCGGCTTCTCTGAATATTATTTCTTTTACTACAAGTTAGGGGGAAAACAGTGTAATAAATAATTTGTACAACACAGTGAGAAGAACCTGGGAGCTGACTATGTATAGAAGAGGCTGTAATATCTTATTAACTAACTCTGTCTCTCTTTCTTCTCTCTTGCAGCTGATTTTTCTTGAGGCTACTCTCCTGCTTTGTCCTGTTCTAGTCTTAGAGGGTGATGTCCCAGCAGCTCTAACCCTCAGACTTCAGTACCTCACTAGGTGTGTATGGCTCTGTTTTGTCTGCATGCTTTCTGGTGTTGCATGGGGGGCTACAGTCATATTATGCTACTCATCTCTTGTGGCACTTAACGCTGAGAATGTCATTAGCATGTGTTATGCTTCAGTTCCATAGATTGTTTAAGCCTCATTTTTGCTTTTATTCTGCTGGTCTTCTTCCCTGGAGAAGCACAAAGCTGCTGTTTCCACGCACACTCACAGGCATTCGTGTTTGCTCCTACAGCTGCTGAGCAGCTCTATGAACGAGCTTCTTGATGCTCATAGAAACATCTCTTGCCAGCAGACTGACAGACGTGGACTGGGCTGAGATAGAACAGTAGTGGGGCAGCTGAGTTCAGCATCCAGACCATTGGATGAGAGAAATCCCTGAGAGCCTCTTCCTGTGCAGCAGAGAGCAGCCTCTGCCTCTTCCTCTGCCGTGTTCTGTCGCTGGCAATGGACACCGCGCTCTCCAAGCGTGGCTCACTCACTGACCTCACCTCCTTAGGAACGCACAGCACTTTGAAGTGCAGGGGATTTGAGGGTCTCCATGACTGTTAGGATTTAGGTGTTCAAATCTCACAGGACTTGACCCCTCTTAATCTGAAGGGCTCTTTAAATGCTCTTGACTATCAGCTATATCCTATAATAGCAAAATTAGCATGCAGAGTTGATTCACGTTTTTTGTGGAGCACCAAGTGACCCTTGGAGTCTTGGCAGTGTTTGCAAGAGCCTCAGACTCGGGTGTGAGCTGGGGTATTAGCAATGAGCAGGACCCCTGTTTTGGCCTTTGCACTGGGGTGATTTTCATCCTTGGTGAGCACTCAGGCTGTATTGACCTAGAAGGCACCTTTTGATGCATTAGTTGAAGAGTCAGAATAAACACCTCCTCTCACTTTGCTCTAACTCTTGTGCAGTACTAATGTATTTAGAGTCACGTAGGCAGGAGAGAGAGATTTGCTGCTGTCAGCGTAGCCTTTGATACTCTGTAGGTAACTGTTTGCTGTGTTTAGAAGTGCAGCTTAAGGAATAATTTTTACCTGGCTGCTCTGGGTCTAATATTTTCATTTATTGATACCCTTTTCAATGCACTTTAATTTATTTATGAATGGTAGCAAATTGAAAGTGGCAACCTGAGTAACTGACTCATGAGTCAGTACTTTTATTTTTCTCTTCCAGTCTAGACTGCTGATAATGTAAATTGTTGAAACCCTGGGTAAATAATTAGGGGTGCAATCAACAGCAAGCAAGTATTTATCTGCTAATAAAACATTTGAAATGCAGAAGTCTGTCTTCATCCAACAATTCTTAAAAGGCAGTTACTGGTCCTACTGCTGTTTCTGCATAGCAATTAGGATTTTTATGGTCACTAATTGTATATCTGAAAATTTATACAGTTTATTTTCTGGCTGTGTTTTTCTTTGCAAAGAGAAAAGAAGCATAGTATTTACGGTTATAATGAGGTTAACACTGTACTTTCTGCAAGGAGATCTCTCTAAAGATTTGTACCATTTATAGAACCCAAATTTACTAGGTTTTCTCAGGTATGGCATCAAGGGCTTATATGTCATTAAGGATTTTCTGAACGGGATCTTTGTCACATTCTCAAAATGTGACTTGAAAGCTATATACCAGCTCAGTCATCAACTTGATTTTTATTATTAAAGCTGTAACTGCTTCTGAAGAGGGACTTCTTGATTTTTCTTGCAGTGTTGCTAATGCTTTTCCTTAGAACAGAAACTTGCATTATATGTGTTCTACTAGAAATCCGTTTGTTTTAAATTTAGTTACTGTAGATAACATCTTGTCATCTTTTCTACATCTCTACTTGATTGACTTTTTGAAATCAGTCCACAGACATACCCCGCCTGTGGGACCTCCAGAAGATGTGTCATGTCGTATGTGTCATACCATGATTGCGTGTGAGAAAGAGCAGTTTTAGCTGCAGACAGTTCCTGAAAGCTGGGCCCTGTGGGGAGGGACTGAGGCCTGAATTCCTGTTCTGCAGCACCTCGAAGGAGCCTGTCTCCATTTGTTAATCCCTGACTGATCCAGACTCTTCTTGGGCCTGGAATATCCCCTCATGAGGTTTGGGTCTGTGGCAGCCAGGCTGTGGATCTGCTCTAGCACGAGGGCAGTGATGATCAGTTACCCTGGGGTTGTCTTTAGGAATGTATGGTTAGAAATGCCACCCGCACCCCCAGATACATTTCTTCCAAAATCTGACTTGTGCTGGGTCTTTGCAGTCCCACTTCTTTCACACTCCAAGGAGTCTGTGAGCATGCCTGCACTCCTGGGAGTGCAGACAACAAACAAAGCTGTCTCCATCTGTGCAAAAGCAAGGAAGCACAAAAGCAGAAACATGGAACTTGGCTGCACAAAAGCAGAAACATGGAGCTTGGCTGCACAAAAGCCAGCTGAGGTCCAGAAAGTCTGGCTGTGTTCATGTCTAGCTGTGCCAGGGCTAAATCATGCTGAGATGGAGCAGGTGAATCTTCCTGTGACTTCCCATGAATCATATTATCCTTTTAGAGGGTTGTGATTCTCCTTTGCAGAAACCAATGTACTCTCTGAAGGTTTTATAGACTTTTAATAATCTATTGGAAGGTCTCAGAAGTTGGCAGCTTTGTCTGTATTTGACTAGTCTGTGACATCAGGAAAACCCTTTGGTGGTTTTTGGTTTTCTTTCAGAATTTCAATAGAAGTTAAATCAATGCATAAATGAGAAAAGTCACTTTTGCCTATTGGTCTGCAAACATGAAAAGCTCAAGTCATGGTTATAAGTAAACATTATGAGATTAATACATGATAATCCTTACACTGTTCCCAACATGATTTTATATTACTCTGATTCCTTTCAACAGCAACTCTCTAAGGGTGAACAATGAACACAGAGCTACTGGCAGGTTGTTCCCCATGAAATCAGGGTGTATGTCATTGGATTTAGGCCTGTCACTTCAGCCCCAGTGTCTTTTTGGCCCGTTGGGTGATTGCAACTCTATACGACAAAAGAAAGGAGACCTTGAGCCTAGTTAGGAGTTGCAACAAACTGTGTAAAAACATGCAGCTTAATACCCTAATTTAATACTACTAATACACTTCTTTGGGACCATAACAGTATTATAACCATATTAATATGAGCTACCAAAGAATCTGCACAGAAGAGAGACCTGATAAATATAACAGTCATGGAAAATGGATCAGTCAGGAGTGTGCATCATCTGAAGGCACTGAAAAATGAATTGCAAAGCATCAGGAAGCAGGGAACTATCTGTGCTCATGGAGATCCTTGCTGATAAATGGAAAACAAAGAATCTTTGGCAGCAAATCAAGGGACAATTTCTCAGGACTTAACTCTCAGCATAGAACATGAACAGTTCTTGAATTACAGGAGCCTGAGACAGTTCTGCCTCTGGTCGTCTCAGAGGTGCTTTAAGTAGTTTAGTAGTGAAGGGGTTACTTGTTTAACTTTAATGAAGGATTCTGTTGAGGCCATAATTTATGCTTATATTATATTGTTGATTTCATACTCGTAGTAAAATGTTTTAAATGCTGTTCAGTCACAGATCTGTGGAATCAATGGGGAGTTTTACAGCATGCACCATACAGGTGGAGATAGGGTTTTAAATGGATTGTTTCATAACCCTGCTAGAGAAGACATAAGGCAGAAGTTCTAGCCCACCTAGCTGGTTTCTGAGTTCCTTTTTCTGCATTGAAAGACAAGCAGTCCTATGTGTTTTCCATGGAAGATGTTTGCTTTTTCATTTGCATTATTAGCAAACGGCTGCATGAAGGACTGTTTCATTGACGGAAATCATCAAGCATTTCAACTGCAATTGCACACTCTGCATTTAAAAATGTTTTCCATGTTACAGTGTACTGCTGTAATTTAAAAATGAAAACTATTTTCAGCTGCTGTCTGTTAAGTTTGGGGGGGTGTGGAAAAAATGGATACAACTGTTTTCTTCTACCATGAAGTTTCTATCCTTAAAAATGTTAAACTTCTCACTTATGCTGTTGAAGACAAAAATTCGAGGTGTCTGTGCTGAGAACGTTCCTCATTCCCTCTAAAGCCATATCTTTTTTTATATTTTTTTTTAAAGTACATTATATTTGCACAGCGAAATTAGCTCTGGAAGAGGGATAAAAACCCTTGTCAGAGCAGTTTTAGCAAAAAGATCAAAGGAATTAAATACAAATTCTCTCAAAGGTGAGCATATTTTTTTTCTTTTTTGAACAGGGAAGTCTTAGATTAATTACTTTTAATTTAAAATCAGATCAGTGGATGGAAAAATGGATGCTTTTCGAAGAGCAGTGCAGTTTGCTTCTTAGAGTGATCAATATTTCAGCAAGGTGACTAACGATGTGCATTTTTATCTTTAACCTCTGACCCGTGCCCTCCCCACCCTTTACCTAACCCTTTCCATTTGCCCCGGTCAGTTAACAGGCAGGAAGCATTTGACAGCAGTCATGGATGACTATGATATCAGGTCTGCTGCCAGCATTTTAGCATCTGTTAAAGAGCAAGAGGCTCGTTTCGAGCGGCTGACCCGTGCACTTGAGGAAGAGCGGCGCAATGTCTCCTTGCAACTCGAGCGTGCCAATCAGCCCGCAGACCGAATGAGCATTTGCAACATTGGCAATGGTCAGCCACTGGCAACCGCCTGGCAGCAGCTCGTACTGCAGGTAACAGCCTGCTCCTTTCACTGTCACTAGAGTCCTGGAACAGTGTCCCATTCCAGAAAGTCAGTGCATTGTGTCTTGTCAGCATTTCATTATTGCCTGCCTTGTGTTCTGATAGCCCGGAGCTGGGGTGCAGTGTGTGTGTTTCATCGAGTCAGCTGGGAGCTCGGCCTTCACAGCCTTGCCTTGGAACTTGCTCTTCCTCTTAGCTCATGGGATACTTTTAAAAGTACGTGCATACTTGAGTAAAAACCCCAAGGAGGGGTCTTCACACCCTACTCTAATCTATGCACTTGCCTAAGTCTGGTGATGTGCTGGTGATTGTAAAAGAAGGCTGAATCATAATCTCCATAGCAAACAAAATTTCCATTAGAAATAGCTGGACTTTGAATAGAGGGAGCAGCATGAAAAGCAGGGATTTCCCTCCTGCAAAGCCTTATTGTTTGTGTAGGGAGGACTTCATAATTTGTTTCTCATGTGCAGTGAATTGATAGACTACTTTAATGATGCAAACTGGCTTTGTGGGTAGCTTTAGATTCCCAAATATTGTTTTGCTTGATACACATTCTTTAACTGTTTAAATGTGCAATGACAAACTACTTATGTCTCCAAATTACTTCAGCACTCAAACCCCTCTGACACACAAGGTAAGTCATGCAGAAGCAATAGTACCATTTGTGAAGGTCTGTTTCTTAAGAAAACATTGTTCGATTCAGAAGGAAACTCTGGGCTATGGGGATTATAAAAGCTGTTGCCCAGTTTTACTAGACTGTTTTACAGTTATAGTTGCATTGAGCTGTATTGAAGCAGACATTACCTTATATTCTGTTAGCACTGCTTTTCTAGTAACAGCTGCCATGTTTTTGTACATGTAGATGCTTGAATTTGGGATTCCATATGAAAGGAGCAGCCTGCACTGGTTAGGCTAAAAGTCTGACCATGTCTCGTAGGAGCTGTAGGTGGTTATCCTCTGATAACCTCCTGGGAGAGGGGTGATGTGCTTACATATCTTTTATAGGAGAAGGACGAGTTCACCTTCACTTTTTCTGAATGACTTTGTGCAAAGTGCCTGATTAATAGCTTCAGAATGAAATTCCTTATCCACAAAACTGATGAAGTATGAGTTTTCTGCAGTGTAATGGCTTAAGGTCTAACCACTTCCAAGGAAACTTAATACAAGACTTTTAAGTTACTGGGGTCTACATGATTCTTACGGAGAAACAGCCCCTGTAAGTGACCCCAGGCTGAATCTGCATATGCTCAGCTCACTGCCACTGGGTGAGGGGAGCTTTAATTCATTGATAATTATCACTGAGCTTTTTAGAGTACCTTGTATATGAAATAAAATGGTTAAATTGCTAAATATCCACAATTAAGAATCAATGTAAGGTTAGTTGTGTGAGTTCTCATAAAATATACCGAGGGCCAAATTCCTCCCTGACTTGCTAGAATTAAATAGTCTTTAACTGAAGGATGAAAGTTGCACATTCAGTCCTATGCAGAACATACAACCTTTTCATCTCTAGTGTTCTGTGTTGCATTTCATTGTGCAGAGTACACAAAGCAAAAGGCTCTCTGTGCTCTGCTGGCTGTGGGGACTGCTCACACCCTGTAGTGAAATCCACCTCTCTGAGGCTGTTTCAGTGAGCACTGGCTGAGTGCTGCAGACCACCCCATTCAGCTGTTTGTTAGAAGGAATATTGCAAAGTAACTCAAGTAGCAGCTTTTCCATTTGGCACTTGTGTGGTGATTGTGCATAATCTAGTTATTTTGAGTAGAATTTGGACGAAAGAAATGAGAGTTAGCTCCATTTTATGAGAGTGACAGATGATCTTTAATGATCTTCACAACCAGGCATCAGTTATCCATGTTGTTTGTCAAAGCGGAATCTGCCAGAGGGATTTGTTAGGGAAACGTATAGTCAGGGCTTTGTAAATAGAGTCTCTCTCATAACATTTTTTTAATATACAGTCTCACACTTACTCCCTTCTTAGAATAGAAAATTAGGCCTTTTTTTCCCTTTTCGTTTTAGACAAGGAAAAGTGCTGTATATGTGGGCAGTGTGCCAGGAGTGTACCAGTTTTCCAAAGTCCTCAAAAGACAAAATCAAGGTCTTATGAAAACATTGATTCTAATTAATGAATTCTGGAACTCTTCTTTTATTTTTTTCTTAATAGCAGCTTTTAACTACTTATATAACAATAACTTCTTGTCTCAGCCAGCCCAGTTAGCTGCTTGCTGGTAAGTTCTGCCTGTTCAGTGTGAATTTCAAATACTGGAATGGAGCATGTGAACTCTGGTGCACTTGCTGACTTTTTCTGTGAGTGTCTATGCCATTGTGTCTTTTGGCCCTTAAAAGAAAAACACCAGATCTGCAAATGAAGTCAGGGATGTGCTGTAATTGCCAAAAAGTGCCTGCATAGGCTTCTTGATGTTGCATTAAGTGTGGATATTTTTTTCTAAAAATTACCTTGAACATGTTTTAATGGGAGAAGTTGATTTCTTGAACAATCTAAACAAATCATTTATGGTTTGTTCAGATATTAGTTAGAAATAGCTGAGATTATTCTTTAAGAGGAAACTGTCTTAGAGGAGGGGTTTCTGGCAAACACTGTCCTCATAATGAGATGTCCTAACTGTTGGTGAAATGTCTCCCATTAATATTAGTGAGAGTCTTTTATTCAGGTAGTGGCCAAGGCATTTATGTTTTCATAGGCCACTGCAGAAGGCAGTGCCTGCCAAACCTGCAGGCTCTGCAGAGGTTTGTACCCATCTCTGTTCCTGCAGGAGGCTGTGAGCAGCTGCTGCCTAGGGACAGTCAGCTTTAACCCTCACAGACCCTGGTGAAAGGGAACAGAAGTGCTTTTTGTGCTTAATGCACTTGATGGGTAAATGTAACTTCTGCTCTGTGCAGCTTCCCCAGGCTTCTACTGGAGCTGCAATTAGTTTGTTGGTGAGTATGCAGCCAGTGACATGAATTAGGGTGTTTCAACTCAAGAACTTTGGGAAGATATGCAGCTTTGTACATGTATTACTGCAGATTCTGAAGTGGTCAAATAAAGTGCTCTTTCAGACTAAGAACCCTCCAGACAAAAGGTTGTCAGCTACACCGTGAAAACCTTGGCATTAATCTGGAAAATGTAACATTTAATGAAACTTTGGTCACAGATCTTTTATCAGAGTAATAAAATCCCCTAAAACTCACTGCAGGTTTTAACAATGTTCTTGACTGTCTCTGGCTTTGAGTGGTGGGAGCCACATGTCTGGTCACTGCTGTTGGGTTTTGGAAGTGAAACTCTGATTGTACTAAAGACAGGAGAGCAGTCTGTTAATTTCTGTATTTGTGTTTGCTTCTCTGACTTTTGAGGTAAATCATGTACATTGGTTATTACAGTGTTTCAGACTGTGGGAGTCTTGGCACTCTTTGCCTTTTGATCAGTTTTCCTGGGCAGGCACAGTCCAGTAAGTCACTGGTGAGTAGCACCCATCATGTGTCTTCTACATGTTCAAGTATCAAGTTGATGTTTTTTATAAGCCTGAGAAATCTTACTGCTCTTCATGTATGAAGCATTTAGTCTGGTTTTATTTAACTTCTTTCCAAATCAGCCTTCTGCTGCTCTTCACAGTAGGAACTGAAGTTGGGCAGGAAGGAGATTGCGATGTGCTTGTGTGGGGTATGTGCTGTGACAGGCTGACACTGAGATGCAGTATTGCCTCCACAGAACATAACTTACTACTAATAAAGAATATTCTTTTATATATATATATATATATATATATACACATATATACATATACACTTTTATTAAAGTGTTAGACATGTGATACTTACTAAACACAAGGCTATATCCTGACTTGGTTTAAACTGGCGTGGCTCCACGGGTTTCAGAGAAGCTCTGTCAAATCTGATCATCTGGGGAGCGGAACAAGGTTTGCATTCAAAGATTGTTTCCCATCAGCACGTGGTGACAACTTCCATTCCTGTTAATGCTGCATAACCAAAATAAAGTACAGCATTCAATAAACCCCTGTTGCCAGCAAAAGCACTGTAACAATACTTAGACTTCAGAGATTATGTAGTGTCCTATAGGCCCTATTGCCAATTCCCAATTGTATCACATGGTACAAATAACAGAAATAAGCCCCTACATGCTGGTGTAGGGTTTTACTTATCAGATACATTGACTCTTACGTGCCTGTCAGAAGTAACAGGGGTTGATCTGAGAAGTCTTCACACTCACAAAATCATACAATAATTAAAAATTTATTACATTTGATTGTTACTGTGATTCTTTTAGGTTCCTAGTGGTGGGTTTGTTGAGGTATCCTTATATTAAAAATCAACCAAGTTAATGGAAATTTTTTTTTCTTCACTTTGAAATGCGATTTTAGCTGTTCAAGGAAAATTAGGTTATGGAAAAAGCTTCAGCATATTTTCATAGTTAACGATTTGGATAATTTAAATATTAGCTTGTGTTCCAGGGAAATGACACCTGCTTGAAAACAACCAACTACATATGACTTTATTTTTTAGGCAGGTATTTTTAAGCCATAATTAACTACCAATATTCTTCAGTCTTTGTTAATCTGAGGTACCTGTGATTTCTGCCAAAAGTGACATTTAGTGAATTGAGGCTTATTTTCAAATAAAAGGTGAACTCTAAAGCACACCAGAACACATGGTGAGAATTTAAAAAAAAATACAAGAAGATTAGCTCAAATTGCTTTTCTAAGAAAATACCATCGAGTTAACCTTTCTGAGTCAGCCTGGGCAACAATAGCACTTCTGTCTGTATTTCATTAATTTTATTTAAGATTCTCTGCTCCACACTGACATAGTGCAGACTTCTAGAATATAAAGAATGTTTCCACTGCTTTGATAGCAAGAACACGGATGCATTAATATTGTATATAATGGGTGCTTTAATACTGTATATATGTTTAAACATATCCAGAGAAGAAGTAAAAATGAGTTCTGAGCTTCACTGAATCTTCACCTTGCCTTTTTTTCTTCTGCATCTCATACAGAATGCAGTTCCATCTTTGCGTGTGAAGTTTTGTGTAATTGGTTGGAGTTTGTAGTGCCTCTTGGCTTCCTGTGTTAATGTAACATATTTGTGCTCATATTAAGGGACTGACAGCGTGGAAAATTCCTTTGCTGTTTGCCTTACAGGTAAGGTCAGGTACAGACAACAATGCTGCTGGTTCATGGCAGCTCCCTGGTGTTACTGTACTATTTCCTGCTACATTGCCAAATACCAAGAAAAAAACTCATTGGTAGTTAACCCATGGATGTTCTCTTTCTGCCAGTATTGATAGGTAGCAGAATGTTGAAAAAACTTGCAGGGATAATCCTTATTCCTTTATAGATCCAGTGGAACCCGTAGAAATGAATGTTCTGCTTGTGGAGTACAGCATGGTTTGGGGTCAGTCACCTCACGCTCGATCTGTGGCTGCTGCTGCCCCTGCCCAGCTCCCTTTGCTCTGTCATTTGGCTCCTGTTCCTTTGGCCTGCAGGTTCCTGGGAGCTCCAGGGGCACTCTCTCTGCCCTCAGCCTGACCCTGCAAATTCAGTGTGAGTAGAGTTACTGAGCTTCTAGGAGTGACCTGGGTCAGGTTGCAGCTTCTGCATATGTGCAACTATTCAAAGGTTCTGGGGGGAAGGAGGAGGGAGATTTGGGAATATGATTCCCATGGGAGAATGAGTTCTTAGATCAGAATTCAGTGTGAGCTGAGAGATACTTGCAGTACGTAGGGATCTTAGCAGTTAGGAACTGCACCAAGAGCCAATACTCAGCTACTTTTCAGGGAGATGTGTTCCCATCCCTGGCTTCTCCTGTGTTGGACATGATAATAATTGCATTTAGCTTGGAGGTTAGAGCTTTGAGCATCTTTTTTATGGACATTGTCCCATCTCTGTGAAAGCATCAGCTCCTGGTTTAGAGTGAGAGCCAGGATCTTTGGCTGATAGCTGAGCAAGAGTGGAAGCTGAAGCAGGAGCTGGTGCTCCTTGGGCCCAAAGCCTTGCAGCAGGTTTGGGGCAGACAGAGCAGGAGCTGGCCTGGAATTACTGCCAGTGTCAGGTAGAGACTTCACAAAGTGACAGTGTGGCACCACCGAGGAGCTCCTGCTGTTTGCCTTTCTGCTGGGATGACCCAAATTCCAAAGGAAATCCTACAGCCTGCTTTGTGTATTGCAGGAGGAGCTCCATAGCAGAAGACAAAAAAAAAAAAAAAAAAAAAAAGTTTGTGCAACAGGCATCATGGTATATATCATATGAGAGGCTCTGAAAATGGACTCAGGTAGTATTCCACCACGAATTTACATTTCATTGTTCTTCTATTTCTTGACTAGTCTCACCCTTTTGGTTATTCTTCAGTCTTCATTTAAGGCCTTAGATGGTAAAAACACAGATAGAAGTTAATGGGAATAATAGTATCAATTTCAGCAACAACTAAGAAGCTTTGACCAGCTGAATCAGAAGCTGTGTAGTTCTTTCCAGAAGGGATTTATTTGATAAGCAAACTACTTAAACCCCACTTAGGAGAGTTATTTGGGGCTCAGAACTGCTGGCACGCAGCTGAATCTACTCAAAATCTGATGTGTTATCTGAGAAGTATTTGTATAAAACTTTGTCAGTGAGTCTAGTTTAAAAAGTAGATTCCAAATGATTCAGTTAAAAATAAAAAGGGAAATCAGCAACTGAGAAACTGACCCTCTGTCTGGAGGAAGAATGACTTAATTCTTTATATGATTTTTTTTTCCAAAACTTAATTACATATTATTTTATGGCTTTACATATGCAGGTTGAAAATATACTTCCAGCTCCAAAAAGCACACCTTTGCAGAAATGTCATTTTTCTCTCAGTCATCAAAAGTACCTCACACTCCATCTGTTAAATATGTGCTGTGCTATTCTCAGTGGGAACTGCTGAATTCCAAAGTGCCATCTAATGTTTGTCTGCAGGACAGCAACTGCTTTGCACTAATGATTGTAATAGTGTAAAGCAAGGACCATGTTTGCCCTAAGCATCTCAAATATTTTTGCAGTTTCATTTGCCTTGATAGTTCCAACTCGTTTTGTTTAGTGTAAATTTTTATTGAATGAGGTTTTGGAAGCAACTGAAAAGCAAGGATTTTCTTAGTTTGTTCGACATGACTTGGAAAGAACACTTTTCCATAACTGTTAGCCTTTGTGGCCTGGAGCTGTGCCAGGTTTTAATTAAAAATATTTAAATTGAATGAGAAATTTACTGTTCCATAGTAATTTTCCATGATTTTACATTGCTTTACTAATAGAACTGTTTTCTTCTAGGAGAACATAAAAGAGAAACACATTAAAATTAAATTCTGATTGCACTGTGTTGCCACTGTGTGAACAGGCGTCTAGGTTGTTCTTTGCATGATGTCTGAGCATTACAAGTATAACAGCAAGTAATTATTTTAAAAGTCTTAAAACAGAAACATTAAAATGTAAACATGAAAGAGTAGTATCAGGTTTAACAGGATTTTTTTTAAAAACAGCTTTCTACTCCCATTTACCACATTTGCTTCTTGATTATTAACATGAATCATCCTACATTAAAGTTGTGATTTATTTTTCATGTCCTGCTGCTTGTTTTGTTTCTCAGTTCAGACAGCAGAACATGTTTAATTGTCCTGACTTTTCAAGATTTTTAGTTGTCGTACATTTTAGTTCCCAAGCATTCCACTGTATTAGTTTATTTGGGATGTTCAGGAAGAAAGATTTTAAACCATCACAAAATCCTTTGTACTATATCTCCCAATTTAATGAAAAGATTTTGTTCCTAATGCAGCCCTTGATCCGTAGGGTGCAGCGAGGCAGAGCTTTATCCCTGCGAGGCGTTGCCCAGGAGCCAGTCAGCCTTTGTGAGCCTCTTGCCTCTCACAGCCACATGTGGCTGCAGAAAGGTTTTGCAGAAAGTTTAAAACCACCAAGCAGCCAACCTGGCAATTTCCTCTTCCCCTGAGCCCTTTGGGCTTTGGATCCACAGAGTTCAACCTCACTTTTAAACTCAAAAATTTTCTATGGTTCCCTTTCAGGTATCTGGAGTGTCTGTAAGCTCATGTGAACTAATGCTGAAAGAGCCCAAATGGATGTTAGGTTATGATGACATGGATAAATTACTGAGTCTTTTGCTAGTTTAGGCCATCTTGTTAATGGTTCAAATTATGTTCCTGCTTGCTTTGTCACAAATGTGGAGTGATTCACTGAAGTCATCAGTGTGACTGAGAACAGAATGGCCAAAGATGGCCATGGGCAGCCTGAGGCTGTGTGCCAGCTATAATTAAAGGCTTTGATTTAAATAAATGTCACAGTTTACTCTTTATTTAGATATTATAAAAAAATCCCCAAAACACAAACCAACCAAACAAAAAACAAAACCCCAACAATTGCTTTGTTTTTAGCTACTAAATTACTAGCTGGAGAGAATATTTTTTATCCATAATTGTGGTGACTGGGAAATGCTGTAGAATGCCATCAGAGTTCATTTTAAGGACTTAATCTAAAATGCTGGCACAGTGGCATTTTAGAATACTGTAGTTAAAGATTGAAAAGAACTATAATGTCTGTGTTTCTAACTCATCTCGATTAGCTCTTCTTCCTTTTTGCAGTCCTGTTTTCATATGTAACTATTTAAAATACAAGAAACCTGCTCTGGAATAAATTTCCTACACAGAGACCTTAATTCTCTCTTCAGAAAGGACTGCAAAACAGCTTCAGGTTTTGGTTTGAAGAGGACAGTAATTAAAATGAAAATGGGTAGATTGTGCAGACAGCTATCAGTCCGGTACATCATGGCAAACCACATTTTTGTCTTCTGGATGAGGGAATGACGTGTTAAGCTGGTACCTTCTGAGCAAGAGTTTGTAATATGCAGCATGAAATACAGCACAAATCGTCTGGAAAATCCACAAACCAAAACAAAATCTAAGAAATGAAAAATGGTTAATACTGGGTCTTTCTTTCCTGCACTTAAGTCTTTGTTTTCCTTTCCAATAACTACAGCATGAAATTATTGTTACAGTACCAACCTTAACTTGATCTGTTTTCCTTGCTGTTGTCATTCTGTTATAAATGTCATGGTAATTAATTTTTTTTTTTTCATAAACCAGAGGAGGTTTTTTTATCTCTTTACAATGTAGTTGAGTCTTACTTAAATGAAGCTGCTGGGAGAAAACATAGGTAATTCATTCAGTTGAGACCTGTAAGCAGTGACATATACCTTCTTTGTCCTTTGTTTCTAATGTAAGCAGTGCTGTCACCAGACTGTCCTTGTTCTCATCCTGTCATATGACAACTTAGATGAAATGGAGTTGACTGATATTAGATGTAGCAAGATGGAAGCTGTGTTGGTATACAAATTAAAATTCCCTGAATTTACTGAAATGCCTAATGGTGTCAACCTGTAGAAAGTGTCTGCTTTGCTGTATTGTTCTTCAGCCTTGTGATCCTTTAGACCCCTTTTAAATACTGGCTTCTTAAATAAAGAAGCCACCTAAAATTATCCTCCATTTATCTACAACAGCTCCCTGTTGAGGCTTTGTCTCTTTAACCTGGCTTTGTCTCAATTTCTAACCTTGCAGTATGGGAGCAAGAAGATTGTCAAAACCATGTTCATGGCAATGTTAGAAATACCTGAGTGGATGTGTCCTATTACAGTTATGCAACCATTTTGGAGCAAGTACAGATGCTTTGAAAAGGCTCCTGCAACTTTTCAAATACATTTAAAAATGATAATAATGCTAACAGGAAAAGATTTCAAGATGTGTCTCAGAGATAGAATGTTTTGTTTCCATTTGTCTGGATTAAAATCACTATTGTAGAGCACTCTGACACATCTCAGTGTTTTGTGCTTTAGTTCTCCCACTTACCTTGTTTATTTGCTGCATGAAATTCACAGAAGGACAATAAAATACCCTTGGCATGGAAGCCCCTGTATGAATACAGGCTCTCTAATTCAGAGAATTGCCATGGGTGATGGTGGTGCTTTTGCCTATATGGTTAGCTGGGATTCTTGATTCATCTTGTGCCTTCTTGCTCTGTTGGGTTTATGGAAGTTACATATCACTGAAGCCATATGTTATGATCCCAGGCAGAGCTGTAAACCATTTCCTTTTTACTGCCTCTGAGAGCAGATCAATCTATACAGCAGCACTAGTGATGGGGAATTTTTTAAGGGTAATGGGAGAAAATAAGAAAAAAGAGCTTGGCTGAGATACTATACTATTCCATCTTCCAAAGAATTAAATCCCTTCCTATTTATAAATTTTTAATTTCTCAGCAAGAAGAAAGAAGGTTTTCACCCTACTTTTTCAGCTGGGGGAAGAAAAAAAGTGACAGATTAAGAATTTAAGGTTCATTTAAAAAAAAAGAAGGGAAGGTTGTGATGTAGTCAGCAGTCTGATACTAATGGATAGAGTGTTTGTTGCCAGAATTTGAAAGTTCAGTATAACCTTAGGGATCTAATCCATAACTCTTTTTTAGGTAATTAGTTCTTTGACTTCACATTGCCAAATCTCAGCATTCAGAATTATATGAGTTGATAAAATATTGTAAGAGGCTAAGGGGACTTGAGATATAATTTCCCTTTAAAAAAAAATCTTTTAGCTTTCAGTCAAAACATTTTCAAAATTTACTTTACAACCAGAAGGCCTACAAGCATCTATTTTATATTTTAGAGGAAAAGCATGCTTTTAAATAACAACCTGACTCCAGCAGGTGGAACTTCAAAATTCAGCAGCACTAATCTTGCATGGTTTGCACAAATACCTGTGGGTTTACAGCATGGGAGACTTCTTATGTGAGTAAGAATTGGCAAGTCCATCCAGGAAGGTTTTCAGTTTCCTCGCTTTGCATGCAAGAGTAGCTCCTCCAGTGCCCTATGGATATAGGCTTTACACCATTTTTTCCTTTGACAGTGTATAAAGGCCTGGCACATAGCCAGGTGCATGGCTAAATTGAATGGTGCTGTTCTGTGCCAGCATGGCCTCGACAAAAGTGGAGCTATTTTAGTTTGTTAACTGAAGAAAAGTTGGACAAGGAGAAGGGGTGGGAGCGCTCTGTGCAAAAGTACAGGAGACTCATACAAACCTCATTCCTTCTGCTTTGCCCATTACATATTTTATTAATGGCCACTACAGTTGCTTCTAAATTATTCCCGTGTAGGTAGAATACATCTTTACCATCCAGTGAAGCAAATTGCTTCAGCTAAACCTTGTGCAACATCTACCATTGCCTTTGTCAAACTTCGCAGCGTTTATTTCTAAACAAACTTGGATAAGCTGGGTAATGTAGTTCTGCCCTGTTCTCTACCCCTAAAGTACACAGCCTTAGCTCTAGTATACATCTGGAATGCTGGAGTAGTAGGGAGGCTGAAATTAGGATTAAATAGGTCTGAAACATTTATTCCACTCTTAAAGGTCTGTATAGGAGATGCCACTTTTTCAGGTTCCTCTGGTAAGATTGATGCAAATTATCTGTTAGTTATGGCAACACGGGGAAGGAGGCTTTAAAATTTTCTGGGAACCTGAAGCTGGGATGAAAATAGCTTTTTGTGCAAAGGTGCCTATTCTGATAATTAAAGATAATTCAATCGTACCTGTCTTCCTGGTGTATAGTTGGTGTTCCTGGCTCTGACTATGCCTGTTTTCCAGGGATAGTCTCTAATTTGATGCCAGTATCTTTCCGTCCCTAATTACCATTGTTCAGCCACCAGCTGTTCCAGTGTCAGATTTACTTATTGCTTTGGTTTGCTGCAGGAAACTCGTAGGAAGGGGGAGAACCACCCTAACCCCTCGACTGGTGTCTGCAAGCAGTGCTGGATTTTCAGCACTAGGGGCCTCAATCCCTCCCGGATCTGGCCAACAGCTTCCATGGAAGAGCAGGGCTCTGGTTCAGGGCTGGCTGAGCATCTCCTCTTGCCCTGTTGTGGCTCCAGGGGGAGAAATGCTTCAGATTTGTACCCACCAACCTACATGTCTTTCTTTCAAAACTTGATGCCTTAAAATATTTAATACATCACTTCCTGCAATTTTGTGGAAAAGGCAGAAGGATCAGATCCTAAAATAAGTATGGGAAGGCTCTCCTTCTTCCGGGGTATTTCGCAGAGGTTCACAGCCTTGTTCAAAGAATGAATAGTAAAAACTAGGTAGGTACTTCCAATTTACTAGAAATAGATGGATGTGAGAACCGTGTTGAACCATGCTGTGAAGTCCCAGTTTTTGTTGCAGAATGTGGTGGATGCAAGGCATAGTACATCTGGTATTCATTTTGGTAATGAGTAATTTATTCAGGCAGTCTTCTAATGAATGTGGGGACAGGTTTGTGGGCAGGTGAATGGCTTTAAAAAATGAGGCCAGTTACACTTTTTAGCTCTAAGCCTCACCGCACCTGTGTAGGATGCAAAAGGGAGGAGACGGTGATGGAAGATCATCGTTCTCTGGTGTTGGTGCATTAGGGATGCCATTAATCTCGAAGTGAAGTGCAAAAAGTAAGCAAGAGAGAAGGTTTCCTTTCTTGTGCTTTCTTTCAGACCGCCCTGTAATTCCGGAGGCAGCTGCGCTCTCCAGGCAGGCGCTGTGGGAAGGAGCCGGCAGGTTACCGCTCTGACAGACGCTGGGAACAGGCGGTTTCCCTCTTTGTCTCTGTAATCCATCAGGAGAGATCCGGGGGGGCGGGCCGGGGCGCGGGGGAACCCCCGGGGCTCCGGTCGTGCAGTCGCCGGCAGCCGGAGGGACCGCGCGGCGGCGCCGGGCACAGCTGAGGCGGCTGGGGCACGGGCTGAGGCTGGGGCTGGGGCTGAGGCTGGGGCTGCTCCCCGCAGCTCTCCCCGCTCCCCGGCCCTGCCCCGCTCCCCCGGCGCGCCGGGCGTGGCCCGCTCCCGGCTGCGGCTGCCCGTCAGTGCCGCCCCCCGCACGGAGCCTCCCGGCGCCGGGGCAGCGGCGGCACAGCCATGTGAGTGCCCGAGCCGCGGAGTGCCGATCCTCCCGGCGGAGCGGGGCTGTTCCCTGCATGGGCTCGGTCCGTAGCGAGGCTGCCGAGGGGCTCCGGGGCGCCCAGGGTGCCGGTGCGGGTACTAAAGGAGCGAGCTTGGCCGCGGGAGGAGGCTCCGGAGGCTGTCAGAGCAGCAGGCTGGCTCCGCGGAGGGGCTGCGGCCAGCCGGAGGTGTTCCGTGCTGGGGACAGCGGGACCGGCACCTCGCATAAATGCCTGCGGAACTCAAACAGGTTAGTGCGAAACTTGCGTCCTTCCCCTCGGGCTCTCCGGGCTCTGCGGCCGCTTGTGCGGGGGTCCCGGTGGCGTGGAGAAAGCTGTCAGCGCTGCAAGGGCTTGTTTATTTGTGTTCTCATTTTTAGCTGAGAACTAAGAGCAAAAGCTGAGCTGCTCTTTCTAGCAGAGCATTCGAGAGAGGATCTGCTTTTGTCTCTGTTGTGTTAACTGGTGAAACACCCAAAAAGCGCGAGCCATTGTGTTCTTTGACCTTCTCGTCCTGCTCAATAAATCTAGGGAGCTCTTTGACATGAACAGCTAGGAATAGTGCTTTTAAAAGAGAAAGCTTTGCTATTGTGCTTTTGTTTAATGTTTGCTTTTCCCATACTGTGTTCCCTGGCTTTCTCTTGGATTTTGTTGCTGGACATACCAGAGAAAAAACAGTGGTTTTTCACTCTAAATGTTATCTTAAACATAAAGTTCTTCTTGGCTGTTGTCTTAGTAGTTAATGGACTTACAACTTGCTGCAAAAATATTTCAAGTATTTTTCTTTACTTTCAAGTGTCATTGGGTATTCTACGGCAAAGCTGTTACAGAGTAGATTTAAATAAATAGAGATGATGTAGACTGCTGTAATTCATAGGTGCTTTTCCTGGGTAACCTCCTTCTCCTACCTTGTGAGCCTCAGGAAACCCGATAAATTCAGGTGGTGGCAGGGTAGAGCTGCTTCTCCAACTAGGATGAGGTTGTCTTTTTCTTAATCCTCTCTTTTCTTTTTTGCGTTAATAATTTAAAACAGAGTACTGTAGAATAAGAAAATGCAGAAATTATACGTCACTGATTATACATCCCTGAATTTGTTTAGGCTCATTACACTGGGTTTGTTAGAGTTCCTCTGGTTTGGTTTAATACACTGTGTTCCACTCGCCCATCTCAGTAGCAGAAGGCTGAATCATTTCATGATGCAAATAGGATGCTGATTCCCTTGAGGGGAAAGTAGCCCTTTCAACTGGGCCCTCCAGTGAGCATTTCTTTGTCTGTAGGATTCCCTGGAATCACAGTCCTGCCTGCTGGATGTGGCCAAATGCTGGTTTTTCTGGGTGCTTGTTTGTGTGTCATGCTACCTGTGGGCTTCTTAGGAAGGGATTTGATTTGTCTGTGGTGCTTTTCATATTGCCTGCTCCACAGCTACTGTACCTGTCAAATCGCATGCAATGAATTGTTGAGTTTTAGATAGATAGATCTAGTTAGCAGCTCCAAGGGATTTTGGTTTTGTCTGTGTTTTTTTAATTCATAAAGGAAAAAGCTGGAGGTAAGGAGCAGAATGCTAGCAGTAAAAAAAAAAAGGTGTATTTAATGTCTTTTGACCCGTGCAGTATAGCTGTGTTCATGTCTTCTGGGTTTTCTGTGTTGATAGGCGGAAGAGCTTGAGTGAGAGTGGAAGGTTGTAGTTAATCACTTTAGGTCATGCTTTTCAGTTAGCTTGTAAATTCTTCTTCCATATCAAAACAAAAAAATGTCATGGTTTTAATTTTCACACTGTCTGCCTCAGCTGAGGATCAGACAGAGATAAGCTATTTTATGTTTTCTGTTGGAGTAATGGTTCTGAATTAATTCTGAGGTCTTTTTGCAGGATAACTGTTCAGTCTGGTAGCACAGCAGTTTATTAGAGAATGCTTCCCTTAATGAAAGGTGGTAGTTTCAAGCCATGAATTGTCAGATAAATTTATTGGGCAGTTACAGGGCCTCTAGAAAGTAATTCCTTAGCTGTAATGATCACAATTAAGTAAAACTAAACCAAATGAGTAAATGACTTTGAGGTGGATGAGAAGTCCATACAATCCATAGAGATAAAGATAGGAGAGATACTAGAATGGACTTCTGCCACATGAACTGAAGACCGTTATGTTTAGATAAAGATAGCTGTGAAATAGTAATTAAAAAGAATGAAGAATAACTTTGGATCATGCATTTGCTGAGAATAGTCACACTTCTTGAAGTTCTGGGCCGCAAAAGCAGCATTGTACCTCAGAGCACTGGTAGAGGAACCAAATGCTGAAAACCAGAAATGTGGCCATGAGTGCGGAGGGTGGGTGTCACCTTGAGCCTTCCCTTAGCCATTCCCCTTCTGCTCATGGGGGATGAAGGCTGTTGAAGTTTGTGCTGAGTATCTGCAATGTGCAGTAGCCTTGGAAGTAAGTTAAGAGTTTATGAAGCTGAGAAGGATCTTGAAGACTGGAACTGTTAAAATATATGTTCATGCAGTATCAATTACAGCTTTGATCTGGATCTGAAGCCTAAAGTGCTGGCTTGCCTCAGGGCCATGAAGTTGTGGAGGGGAAAGGAGTCACTTAAAGTGACTTTTGCCAAAAGCTCTTCAGTTCTCTGTTATTCTTGCTTTGGAAAATACTTTATTAACATTCCGAATTCAGGCACTGACCTCAGTAAGGCTGTCCTTCCTCAGCACTTTGTTCCTGAAGCATTTCGCTAGAGGATAATACTGATGTGAGAGAATATGAAATTGTAGGTCTGGCGAGGTGAAAAAGCAGTTAATGCATTAATGACGTCCCTGCTGTGAGTCTGTACCAGTGATGAAAAGCTTATGGAAGAAATGTTCATGGAGGTGCAGCATGCAGTAGTATCATCAGTTTCCAAACAGCTGGTCAAGTTGTATTTAAAAAGCCAAATAAGAAGGGAGTGTGAGGTTTGGCATGGATTTCTGTAGGGATTCATCCATGGGTTCTCACATATGGTAGGCCTGAAACAGGTCTAATATGCTCTACTCAAGGTTTTTCCAAATGTAGAAATACTGATTATGGAAGATAAAATGGAGGAAAAATAGCATGTTAATCAGATTTGAAACCGAATGGACTGGATATTTATGACAAGGCTATTCACAAACATTTAATTGCAAACACTTCTCTCCCAGGAATTAATTTCTCCCACTAAATTAAGGTTTGATTCAATAGGAGTAGGATCAAGGCCACTGGTGAAGTTCTGTCCTTGCATTTGAGTGTTAAAGTAACAAGGCATTTCACTGAATATAAGGATTTTAGCATATTCTTCACATGTCTTTACCTGTTCCTCAGTTGCTCTAAGTTATTTCCTCTGCACTACCAAAATTCTGTAGTTGTAATGCAGGGTAGCTTCTGAAAAGTGCCCACTTCAGACTGCACCACTGCTCGTTCTCATTTGTGGAAATACTTGTGGATATTGCAGTATGAGATGGGAGGTTCAGCTTTGGGGTTCAGAAAATCCTATTCTTGGCTGCTGCTGGCTGTTGGTTTCCCAAAGTGTGCAACAAGGTAATGCTCACATGCATTTGAGGACCATTCTGGGGACAAAAACAGTAAACTGATGGCAGCGGAAAAACTGAGGCAAACTCTAAAGCTTCAGGAAAAGAGGCATGGCCTCCTGAACCGGGCCATTTGAGGCCCTTGGAAGGGTCGTACCTTCCTCCTGGGCATGAAACAGGGAGAAGTTGCTCTGTATGAAGTTGTTGGGAGAAGGAAAAGGGCAAGGGATGAATGGGAGTGTGTGGGCAGGAGCTCATGTGATGGCTCTGCTGGTGAAACCAGGTGACAATACAATATAGAACCTCAAGTGCCTTTGCCTGGGAGCTCTGTTACACGTTTAGTTTGGTCAGATCTTCCCAAAGACAGACCAGAGCAATAACAAGACACTACTCTTCAGGTGTTTTAAAGCCACTGTTGTTCCAGTAGCATATGAGAAGTGAAACATATTTTGCTAGTAGGTTTTCTTTGGTTTTGTTTTTCCAGTGGAGGTGTGAAGATTAAATGGAGTCCCTGAAACAAATCCTGAGACTAGAGAGAGTGTACTTCAAATTCTTGGATGAAGAGAAAGCTGAGACTCAAATGTCGATAGTTTTAAATTTCACTGTGTCCTTTGTGTTTTCTGTCTCTCATTAAGTTGCAGCCAGGCTTTGGGACCTTTTTTTCATTTGCCTTTATACTTAAGAATGAGCAACTGTGACTATACCTGAGAAAAGCCAGATGAGCAACACTTGCTTTCTTAGGGCAGCATAATCTTCTGGATCTACAAATGAGTGGGCAGAATCCTTTCTGTTGTATCAAGGGGTGGAAACTCTGTGAACTTGATGCTCCCTCTATACTGCAGCAATGTGAAAATCCCTAACTTTCAGTGGTGTTCTCTGCCACTTTGAGTCAGGCCCACACCTGCTTACAGCAGGAGATTGAAGTGCCAGTGTTTTCCCTTTTATCCAATCCTACGCATCTATCCTTAGCATCACAACTCCTCGGTGTTCAGAAAAAAAAAAAAGTGTTTTAACTAAACTTGAAGAATTTTTGAGCTTTGGAATTTCTGCCTCTACAAGCTAAATCACTTGGCACAACTCAGAACTTCTTTTTCAGTAAAACTTTCTCAGCAAGACTATTGTAATGTTCAGAGAGATGTTCCTGAAAGTCTGTAATGAAACCAGAGTCAGGGCTTATTTTTATACTGTAGAGAATGTATTTATGTGTGTGGGTATAAAAATACATACATGGAGATGAGAAGATGATTTAATTTAAGTAGCATTACTCTGGATGTGGGTAGTGTACGACTGATCAGAAGAATCGTCTGAGATATTCAGAAGTCCTTTCAAAGTGCAAGCTTGTAATTGATTAAGGAGCTGATGAAAGAGATGTAACACAATTTGTTTATGGATGGTAGAGCCCTTAGATAAAAACAGGTCCTGTGTGTGACCAGGATTATTCTGCTGTTTGAATTGTAAACTTCTGGAAATTATTTTAGTAAGTTTTGCATCTGAAGATATTTGCATCCCTCTCTTTTGGTATGATTCTCAGGTGAATTTGCTGTTAAGGGCATAAAGACCCTTTTGGCTCCTGGGCACAGCAGAGTGGGCCTTGGCTGATTGGGTGTGTGGTACTTTAATGAAGATACAAACCAGTGTCTGTACCAGAGTTATGCAGAGATGAGAGCTCCAGATTTGAATAACATAAAGTCACTTGTTTAGGGATTTCAATACAGGGCTTTGAAAGTATGTTAATTCCAAGTAGCTCTGGAGAAAGGATTGATAGAGAAGCCTGTATGAAAGGCTGCATATGGGGCTTCACGTAGTACTGCATTGCAGTAATGTAAAACAAATTGTTTTGAATGGCCAAAATTAATTACTTACAGAGGAAATTATGTGGGTGGCTAGATCTCTCCATCACCACCTTCCTGAATCCTTGTTAATCACTGATAAACCTAACTAATTCTTTATATTGAAATGGTATCTGGAAGTTATTTTGGCACCACTGTCTCTTACATTGGCATAAATTTTATTGAGCAGCTGCTCTGGTTCTGCGTCAGGTCACACTGATGTTCTCCCATGGACATAATTTACTTCTAGGCATCTTCCTGGTGTGACCTTCTTGCCTTCTTGAGGCATCTAGAATGGCCATTCCTAGGTCATGGAAGCTTAGGAATTGCAAGG
This sequence comes from Rhabdornis inornatus, assembly GCA_013397075.1. Lineage (NCBI taxonomy): Eukaryota > Metazoa > Chordata > Aves > Passeriformes > Rhabdornithidae > Rhabdornis > Rhabdornis inornatus. The sequence goes on along the minus strand of VWZS01005315.1, from coordinate 1,543,966 downwards.
TGTGCATAATGCTTTGGTTTACATGTGCCTTGAGGCTCTCAGTGCTATGGTTAGGGCTTCAGAAGTGCTTTGCATCGTTTATGAGGTGTTCCAGATGAACCCACTGGCTGATTTGCAAATAGGAGGGAAACAAAATTCAGCTTTCCTCCCCAGGAAGGGAGGCAGAATGCTGGGACAGTGACCGGGGTGCGTCCTGATGCTTGTGGTTGGGTGAAGTTAACCACACTGATTTCTGGATGAAATTTCAATGAATCAGTTGTGCCTCTCCTTGCCTTCTAGCTCTGCCAGACAAGTCAGTAGGTCTTATTTAAATATTTGGTAGCTTACTGGTGCTGTTTATGGTGTTAATTCACTTCTCCAGGGTGACTGTGTCCCAGCATTAAGTGTGAGAACCTGATGCTGCAGCTCCTGTTTTTCAGTAATATATTTATTTTCTACCTATGTGTTTTAATAATCTTATTATACTTTCCAGTTCTTCGTTCTCCTATCTGACCAACGTGAGTGGTCTGTATTTTTGACTACAGTATAAGAGTTTTATAAATGTATTCCTTACATTAGCATATGCAAATGTGAGTATATGTGTGCTAGACAGGGAACACTTCAGATTTGTCCGTAACAATTTCATCTCATCTGGGTAATTCTTTCGACTAAGACATGTTATTACCTGAGGTTAGAATGCATCTTGGTCATGGTGACACATTTATCTTGTATTTTATGATGCAATCTTATCACATCCCATTTCTTTTTTCTTTCCTGTTCAGCTTTTCATCTGTCAGTGACAGCCATGACACCAGTTAGTGGCACAGTAGTACCAGAGCTATGTATTAGTGCACACTGGTGGCAATTTTTAAGGGTAATATTTTGCTTCTAAGGTAGAATATTCATTTTAGCAGGTTGTTTCTGGAGGGAAGATCCATTTGTAATTGCATCAAAACCAGCAGCCATCAGTCATTTTAGATGTAGGAGATGGCAGAAAAGACTTACTTGGATAACATTCAGGAAATACGAAGCAAACAGAAGGTGACACTGCACCCTTCTCTCACTGCAAGGAGTGTGAAGAAGCACTAATTAATATTTTATGTACTGATGATGAACCTTCATATTTACAGTTGCAGCTTTTATATTTTAACATACAAAAGTAATTATCTTCCATCAGCTGTATGAAAAAGCAAAGTGAGAGGAAGAACATTGTTCAGTTCGTTGCTGCGAAAGTTGTGACCCTTCTTAATATGTTTGATTAAAAATTTATTTTTCCCTGCCATCTCTTCAAGGGCCAAATCTTCAGAGAAAACTGCTGCTATATAACCAGGATTGAGGGACAGACTTTCAGACCTTTAAGGTAGTATGCACCAGCTGCAGATATGATTAGAGATCAATTAAAAAGTGCTGCGTCAATCTTCTGAATAATTTGGAAAATCTGACTGCTGGTTTTGATGTGTAAATAGGAACTGAAGCATCTGCCTGCAGTTTCTCTAAATCTAGTGTGACACTGTTAATCCAGTAAGTTTCTCCTCTTCTTGGTTTTTGAGACTCCAGTCAGAATCATCTTTGTTTCATTTAAACAGGATCAGTTTTATTTTTCTTTTACCCATAAAGCTGACACTTAAAAATTTCAGCTTAACAGTGCCAGCACAAACTTTACAGTACTCAGATAAAATGTAGTTTTCTTCCTTTGCTGTCTTCACCAAGAGGCATAGCAGATAATGTGTAACACCTATGCCCAGCTTGGCTGAACTCCAGAGCCCTTCCAGAAAAAGAGACACTGGTAAAATCAGCATCTGCCGTTTAAATCAAGATAGTAAAGGAAGAGTAATGTCCACAGCAGCTGAAGTGCTGTGTGTGCTTGGGTGAAGATACTGCAAATGTGTGGGTGTATTTCATGAATTGTTGCTCTTTGAATTTTCTTGTTCAGAGAAACTTGGCAGAGGTACATTGTGTGGATACTGTTTTGGCAACTGGAATCACAAAAATATTTATGAAGTCTGAGTTCTTCTCCCATGCTGTTGTCCCTCCTTCCTGTATTTAAAATTCCCTTAAGTGTTTTGTTTTAGTCTTTGAAAAATTCGTAGCTTTCCTTTAAAGGGACAAGAAGAAATAGTTTTCTTCTGGTTGTAAATTACAGATAAAAGTTTTCGAAAAATGCCTTTTAAGTTTATGACTTAAAGACAGCACTTAAACTACTTATTTTTCTAATATTTCGTGTGGATTTTTGAATGGCAAAAATTTGGGAGAAGATACTTTTCTTCCTTCTTAAAATACAGCTCCTATGTTCTGGGAGCATTTAATAAGTGGCAAATTATCAAGATGCCTTTGTTGAGCACTTCATGATGCACCCCGAATAGATGTCCTCTGTTTTGGGGTTCTGCTCTGTTGTGTTTCCCGTGCTGGTGGTGGCAGTGCAGCCCTGGATGCCCAGGGGGTTGTGTGAGCTGCTGGTCCCGTCTGCACTGAACACGAGCTGTTCACGTTGCTGGGAAGCAGCTCTGGGACACGCTGTGTGCGGGGGAGGCAGTGTGAGGTGATGAAGGCTGACTTCTCCATTGGACAAAGGAAACTCAAATATTGGCTCTGGACTACTCCTGAGGTCCAGTTTCTCAGAATTGTTGCCTGGTTTGCATGGTTGAGCAGTGCACTTCAGCCTGGGGTTACACGGCCACTTCTCAGTTTATCTTGTTCCTGAATTTCTCAACTTGCTTCTGATAGTGCCCAAAGCCATTTAGAGTTGGTGTTCTGCAGCACTCGGGTCTCACTGACTCTGGAGAAGTACAGACCAGATTTTTGCTACAGGTAGGTCCAAGACTATAAAATTATGTCTTTGGATTTAGCTGAGAATTGAAGGAAGAGTGTTACGAACGGATCAATTCCATTGGAAATGAAAGAGTTAAGAATGGAAGTCTGATTGCACAGCTGAAATCTCAATAGGAACTTGTGGTCTCTTGAGAGAAAATGCCATTCAGCACCGTTGCACAGAGTTATTTCATTCTTAATTTTAATTGACATGTCCCAGAATGCAGCCTTCTCTGACGAATCCGGGCGGCACAGAGGCGTTGTGAGTCTGTCTCTGTGTGGGCGATCGCTGTGTTTCAAATTCAGGTCATTATTAATTTCCCTTTGATACCAGCATCCTTTCTGCCTACCTTATTCACTCAATAGGTTGATGAAATTTGAATGAATCTTCCTCTAAGTAAGATGTTGGTCACCTCCTGGGATTTCAGTGTAATAGTCTTGCCCTGCTCTTTTTATCTTTTATGACAGTGTTAGCCCCTTGCCTTCTTGACAAGGGTGTCCTGTGCAACTTCAGTAACAGGAATATAATTATTTTATTGTTGTAACTGGGGTGTATAGGTGTTTCAACTTTATTGGGGGGTACACCTCAAGCAAAATGTTGTTTGGGTGTAACATCATTTTTTCCTAAGTCTTCTGGGTTTAATTCAGATACAGTCAGTTATAAACCCAGCAGGAGTGGGGGAACCATGCAGCTCCATCCTGTAATATTTGTGAGGAGTAGAGATACCTGCCTTAAGTATTTCTTCAGTATTTTTTATATCTCTAGAATTGATTGCATTTTAAAAATAAGATGTATGATTGATTTACTGGTATTGGGATTATCCCAGAATTTACAGAACTTTCTTACAGCTTTTGTCTCTGCTTTGTATCCAGTAGGCAGCAGTTTAAAAAAAAATATTTTGCAGAGAACCTAAATGCACACAGTAGCCACAAATGCAGTGGAAAACTTGTGTTACAGAACATCACCTTGTGATTTAGTTTGTTCTTAACCTGTAGATGTGCAGATGAGGACAGCTGCAGGTACACCTGGAACACTGAAGGTTTCATTGGGGTGTAGATTTAACTACCACTTCATTGTGGACAAGTGTTGGTGTTACAGGTCTAAATGCCTTAAAAATATAAATTTCCAGAGTAGATTTTGTTTCTAGTTACATTCTGTATATTGTTATTCATCTTCTTTGTCTTCTCAGCTGTTTAAGCTGGTACAGTGCTTTGCTGGCATACAAGGTATAGTAGCTATGAAAAAAGAGTCTTCATTATTTTGAGTTTTGCATAACATCAGGTCCTTCACCTGGAAACCATGTAGTGTTTGATGGTGGTCATGGTGATGATCAAACTTACTGCATCTGTAAAAGAATGTTTGCTTACAAAGGGTCGCTCTCAGCTTTAAGACATTATTTTTTTTTTTTTTTTTCAAATCCAGGGTTTGGATTTGAACCCACTGTTCACCTTTCCAGAAAAATTGGTCAGTGGTAATGAAGGTAGACTAGGGAGGACAAAGGGCATGATATGATACATTCTTAATTGTTTATATTTTCCCTCTGAGAATAAATAGGGTCTTCTGTGTTTTAACGTAGGAAATGGTTTTGTATTTTTACTACATACCAAGGCTGAAGTAAGCTATTGTGAGTTACCTTCCTAGAAAGCCTGAGCATTGCTCCTTGTGTAGAATTCCTCACTTAAGACAAATTAACTAGCCAGTTGTCTAGCTGTTTTCTGGTAAGATTTGAATGTCCCTAGATAAAAGGGCCCCTGAATTGAGGGGTGGGTCAGCCATGGTGTCCAGACAGTGCAGTTCAGTGCAGTGCTTCATTTGATGCTGAAACAGAGTGTGCAGTTCATGGCCCTTTTTCCTGCTTCAGCCTGTCCCCAGGCTGACATGAATTTCATAAACCCGTAGCTATAGCCTATAACTTCTATCACACTTTTTTCCCAAATTTTGATCTGTGGCACTGTACCTGGAATATTTCCTGGGTGCAAGCCTTCCCCTCCTCTCTGGTTGGTAAGCAAGTGAATTTTACTGCTGGTTTGCTGTACAAGGTCCTGTAGAACTTGCTTTTGCCTGACGTCTGTCTATTTATTGTCAAGCAAGGCATGCAAATAATTATCATCTCTGATTGGGTGTTTCTTACAAGAAATTACCACTGCTGGCTCAGTTTTCTGGAGTTTCTCTGGTTTGGGGTTTGGAGCAGGAAGGGAGCCTACCCAGGCTTTGTCCGTGGGTGGTTTCAGGGATAGGTGCTGTGCTCAGATGAAATGTGTGATTCAGAAGAAAAGTTTGGTCCTGTTACCTGGTCGTCTTCTGGTATTCTAATTTTTGAAAAAGCTATATTTGCTTGATTTTTAAGCAGGTGAATTTAAAATACTGTAATTTAATGTGTTTGTAGTCTTGTACAGCTGCCTGCCTGCCTTAGCTGGGGTGGGGGCTTTATTAATAATTAAACCATGGATTTGTTTGGGTTTGACCAGCCTCAGTGCAGAAACAGCCTGCTGAAGTTGCTGACTGGAGGTAAATGTGAGAGCTTTGTTCTCAGCAGAATCCTTCCTCTTCTGTTGTTTCCTCGAAAACCCAAAGGTTCCAGAACCTCTTGGTACATATGTCTGTTCCTAAGTTAGAATGTGCATAATATTGCAAATACACTTCACAGGGACTGTACCATGCAAATCTGGAATGTGTCCTTGTATATATTACTTGTTTTTTCTTCCTTAAACTTCCTTTTTTTTCTTTCCTGTCCAAAGATGCCCATATGCTAGAGGTTTTGAGGAAAACCCCAAAGCCCCACGTTATTTATGTGCACAGCCTGTTGTTCAAAGTGCATATTATCAATGGTCACATGCTTTGCTTAAATATTTTATAAGATCATTGCACTATATGCTAACCCTGCCTTCTTTCTATTGTCTGATTTTGCATTTCCACTTAGACCTAGTTAGTAATCTAGACAGGCTTGAAATGTGTAAGCTTTTAGCAGATATTTGATTTCAGAAAAGCTTTGTTCTGAAAGTTCCCCTTTGTTGTACTCAAATGACAGAGCTTTGAGTAGTAAGGGGTTTTTTTTCTTGTCTTCTGATTGTACAATGCTGAAGTAATCTCTTATCTGCAAAGAATCTCTTGCCCCCTCATGCCTCCAACATGAGACAGAAGCCATGCAGGTGCACGCCAGAAGATTGGATTAAATGTGAAGGCAGGTTTGAGAGGCAGGTCCGAGGCGAGTCTGTCGCAGCTGGCTGAGGAGTGTCCTGTGACAGCAGTGTCTGCACAGGCACCTCTGTCCCCTGGTGAGGCAGGGCTCTGCTGTGCAGGGCAGCTCTGTGCCCTCCTCTGGCGTAAAGTGCCTCTCTTGCTTTGTTCCTTGGCTTTTGGAACACTGCCTCTTCTAGGATAAGGCCACAGCATAGAAGAATAGAGAAATGCTGAAAATAAAATAATAGGAGCTGTTGGAACTAATGTTCTCCTGGCTCAGGGCGGAGAAAATTCTGCATGGTTTGTGCCTGATGGGGGTGCAGCAGTGTGCATTGCACTGCCCTGGTAGGACTTCTGGTCTGGTATCAGGAAGGCAGTGCTTGATCTCTCTGCTTTCCACTTCTCTCTCCAAGCCTTCATTCATATATTAGAGAAATTTACAGGGGCTTTGTCCCTAAACTTGACAGAAATAGGTCTGGACTGTCTGCAAGCTCAGTAGACATTCAGACTCCTGAGTTGGGCTCCACAGTGGCTGTTGTTTGTGGGGAGGATGAGTTTTGTTCTTACTTGGGCCGGAACTACTTGTTATGATGTTGGGGTCATTTACCCTGAGGACAAGTGAAAACAGCTTGTTCCTTGGGTTCAAGCTCCAGAGTTTACTGTCTGGTGACGTCCACGTCTGCCTTCTCCCCATCCGGCAGATTTGGTGGAATGGACTTCTGAGTCTTTGCATAGAAGGTTCTTTTAGGGTCATTATTTCTGAAGGTGATTTAGTTTACAGGAAACACATTCAGCTTCTTGCAGTGTGTGCGTCAAGAAAATTTGAGTAGGTAATTAATCTGAGGAACTGGAAATTAATTGGGAGGGAAATTGTTGCCTTAAAGATGTGCTAAATAATTACCATTTTTCTATATTTAGCTGACTGTTGAAGTAACATAACATGTAAAAAGATAAATCTCTATAGCCCAGTACTTCTCATTTTGGAGGGACAATACACTCATTTAAGTAGCTAAATATTTCCTTCCTTTAGCTCACTGAATTTTCTAAGTGCAGAAAGATGTTGGCTATCAAGGTTTGGGAGCTACTCAATGCCTCACTTGTGATATACTTTTGAAAATTTCAGCTTCCTTAAAAGTTTTCCAGAACTAAAAAGCATCCACATGCATATGTAAATACTTCATAGCAGGGAGGCTGGAGGCTCTACTGTTCCTCACATTCTGTGATGGTATCTTTACACACCACAAGGCCCTGTAGGTGGCTAAAATGCTGCAAACTCTCAGACTAGATCCAAGCTCTGGGTTATCTTTGGGGTTTCTTGCTTTAGGGGACAGTGAGTTGCTGCCAAAAAGGAGTAGGAGGCTGTTAAATGGAGAGTGTTGATGGCACAGCAAGTTATGTTTGCTGGTGCTGAGTTGAACTTTCGGCCATCTGGTGATGATGGTGCTCTCGAAGTCAGACTTATTGAAATTTAATTGCAATGTGATGAATGAAGATTGTGTGCAATGTATCAGTTGCATTTTTGTGGCTGACAATAGCAAGGATCAATTTAGTGAGAAGCCTATTAGAGCATACTATGGCTGCTGATTTAGCATCTAAGTGAGGACCATTTTTCTCATGAAGTGGCTGTGAATGTCAGCATATAATAATGTGGGGCGATGTGTCAGTACCATGGAGACAGTCTGTCAGAGATTACATGGAATTAATTCTAGACAACAATGATGTAAAGGTTGAACAAGCACACAGAGTATGACAGAGAGCAGGTATCTGTTAGAGTATTAGGAATATATTGCAGGTATAAAGAACATACATGAGAATGTGCCTCTTTGTTACCGCTGGTGGGGACAATGTGATTAAAGGTGCCTGATTTAAGGGGGTTGATTTGCTGGACAGGAACCTCAGGAACATATTCTTTAAATAAGTTAGGTCACATAGGCAGAGGGTGGAGAGGTCTTTACAATGATGACTGATGAAGAGCCGGATTTTAATGAGGTGTTTTTTTTTGTTTTTTTTTTTAAAGGGAGATTGTGAAGGGTATGTTTGTTTGTATGATTTGACTTGTTGAAGCGATCCCTTTAGCAGGATCGTGGGAGGCTCAAGGTGAGCAGAGACAGCTTTTCCAGGCCATTCAATCCAGCTGGGCAGTGGGGAGATGAGACAGACTGGGCAGGCTTTAGCATGTCTCCTGGAGATAACTTTGAACTTTTGCTCTTTCCCTTAAAGGAATGAATTCTGGAGGGACTGTCAACACTTCGTTACTGAGATAAAGGCAAGCAGGTCACAGTAGTGGATTCTGCACTGAGGAAGCCAGGGGATGTAACTTTGGGGTTATCTGAGGGACAATATCAGTGCTTCTGATATTTCGAGGGGTGTAGCTTTCAGACCACGCCTGAAAATGCAGTGAGATGTATAGAAGCTGTGTGGAACAAATTTCTTATTTTACTTTGTATCACTTAAGATTATGGCATATTAATTATTTGGACAGATGTGTTTTGGATGGGGTAGATATCCAGAAGACAAACTCTTGCAAAGTTCCAGACTTATTTTTATATCTGTTTGTCTGATGAGCAAAAGGAAACACACGGTCTTCTGTTCCACAGTTAGAAAACAGTGCTGAGTGAAGTCTGTTTGTTTAGCCCCAAGTAAAGCTGATCATTACTATGCATGAGTTTATGGCCACTGCAGATTTGAGTGTGGGGGAGGCAATTCAGAAAGGCTTTGAGGTTTGTTTTTCCCTGTTGGCTTGCTTTTGGTGGGGAGTGTCTGGAGGGGAACTGGGATGCGGATTTATGATTTCGAAAACAGTAGGATATATTTTGGAGCAAGAGAATCACCAAGTGGCTGAGTTTGGAAGGGTCCTCTGGAGTCACCTGGTCCAACCCCCTGCTCGGGAAGGGCCAATTGCAGGTGACTTTTGGATGTCTCCAGGGACGAGCACTCTGCAGCCCCCCAGGGCAATCTTTGCCAATGCTCAGTCAACCTTAGTGTCTGGTGTTGAGACAGAACATTCTGTGTTTGAGTTTATGCCCAAAGGCTCTTGTCTTTACCCTGGACACCACTGACCACCTCCCTGCACTATCCCATCAACTATTTATTTATACTGATAAAATCCCACATGATTTTTCTCTTCCCACACTGGCAGATTTCATGATAAATATTTTTAAACAATCACCAAACATGCCAAGATGTAGAAAAATTGAAGGGATGGCCTATTGAAAAAGAAGTAAATTAAAACATCGTAAGGTGCTAAGCTCAGGTGATGCTGGTGAAACCAGTCTGCTGGTTTAGTAGAGTGGAAGTTGATTTCATGCTGCAAAGAGGAACCAGAATGCTGATTTTGATGGTATTTTGTTTGTTTCCAAATTCCTCTGTTCAAGTGACCACTTCTAGAAAGTAAGGTTGTAAGGCATGTCCACTTGAGCTTCTAGGAGATGTTGTAGTCCCATTCTGCCAGTTGCCTTTTCAAGTAAACTACGTATGACTTCCCCTTGAATGTTGTTTTTTAAGGAAAAGCTCATGTAAATAAATTGGTTTTGAATTGCATAACAGCAGGTAAATGGAATAGGCCTTCTCTGCTGTAGGGGGTGCACAGTCTCTCCTAGCTGCATTGCTAAATATGTAGAAGTTGACTTTTTTTGCTTTTGCCTGCTTCTTCTGAAGTTCAGCTCGGTGCTCTTCCCTAAACAGCTATTTTGTGTGAGCCTCATGAACTGTGAGTGAGAGCAGTGATGTGCAGAGCTCTGTAGTGAAGGCTGAGCATCTTTCTGTACCATTATTTTGCCATACGTGGTCTACATGTTGGTTGCGAATTCTGTGTGGTTGTGATCCCCCACTTTTCCAAGTGACCTATTTCTGCATTTTTCATGCTGTGGATTTTATTGAAGAAGAGGCTGCAGTTAATGACAGTGTCTCCTTCAGTAGCTCTGACTGTGGGAGTTGAAGGCAGGAGGCAGTTGGATCAGGAGGACAACAATTAAGTTCCTGAGAACTACGTATATCTAATAAAAGATAGTTGGAGTGCTAGGAGAGCTTTGGACACAGGTTTTAAGAGCTTTTATTGGTAACAGAACTAAATTGATTGCCCTAAGCCTAGAAACACTTCAGTGTGTTCCTTAAGGAAGTGATACATTTATTTTAAACTTTTGCAAACTTCCGAAATCGACTATTGCCAGTTGCAGCATGCAGTGCTGGAGGGGCAGCTTTGCAGAGGGAGTTGTTGGACAGTAATTGGAGGACAAACATTTGGTTGTTCAGCAGTGCAGTTGAGTACATGCCAGCTTTTAATTGGGGTATCTGGATCCTGCTGATGTTTCCAGAGGCATTTGGAATGACAGCAGACTAGTGAGCCAAGTGCAGGAGGATCAGTGCTGAGGAAATACTCCCTGTTAAATATCTAGATTTTAAGGGAATGGAAAGAGTTTTTTGTCATCTTTTAAATGTGACAGGTTAAGAGAGAGGCTAAGATGTGTTGTTTTTTTTTCCCTGATCTTTCCTGGAATGGATGTGAGTTTTCAAGCCCTGTAGGTTTGGAGAATTCCAATTCCATATTTCTTACCTGCCATGATGTATTGTGGTGGTGATGCAGCAGTGAGGCACCTTAACTGCACCGTGGCTTTTGGAATGTGGTTGGTGGCATTGTTACTGCCCGGATTAATGTCTTTGTTTTTCTTTGCTTGGGCTTGGAAGTTCTACAGAGAACAGTTAGAACCTCCTGTGCTGTAAGGCTCTCTGGGTTTGTTTATTTTTCGACAGAAAAAAAATCTAATGAGGGATCCTAGACTATTTGCTTTGTTCTCCCTCTCTCTATCTTCTCTCCACCTTCTATCTTCTATGCCTTGTTTTTATTAAACAGAAAAAATTAGTCAAAAGGCCCATACATTCTTAAGGGTAAAGCTGGTCTTGCTGCCAAGAGTTAGGGCAGGCTTTAGGGGCCCGTCACCAGGCTGAAGAAGGGTTCCATAGTGGCTCTTATCCTGGGGAACCCTACTCCAATGTGGTTTTTACCGAAAAGTCTGTTAGCTTGGCTGTCGGGAACTAATGTGGCATTGTGTGTTGTTGACTACCTCTGTGAGAATATCAACCAAAATTACTCTTTCCAGTGGATGATGTGATTTTTCAAGACTTCTGTGTGCAAAATCTGAGATGATAAAGTACTAAATCTGATGATTTGAATCTAGATTTCTTAGATAACAATGTAAAGAGGAAAGGCATATTAGGATACCCCATCATGTCTTGTCCCCTTTGGGGATCTGGACCCTGGAGAATTGCCCCGTGTTCACTCCCCCTTGTTTTAATGCTAAAGGCTCAGGATATTTGCCTCTGCTGGAATCGCTTCAGTTGGGCATGTTCCTCACAGAGCAGAGAGGAAAAGGAGCTGTAGGAGGGTTTTTTTTCTTTCTTTATAATGACTGATTTAATTCCTCTCCCCTGTGGGCAGACAAGTGGACAGTCCTTGGGCAGGTTAAATGTCTGTGAATGTTCTGACAAAGAATACATGCCCTGTGTGGGCTGAGATGAGAGTAGGCACTGTGCCAGGAGCACCTGTGACTCCAGGGCTGAAGATTGGACCTTTTGCTGTGTCTGTGTTGCCAGCAACAGTGAGGATTCCAGATGCTGATCCCTGTGTATTCAGTAGGTGGTAAGAGACGTAGCAAGTGAAACATACGTAGTCAACACTGCCCACAAAGCAGAGCCAATAGGAGTTTTTGCATGTACATGGGACATCTGACCTAATTTTGCTGGATAGTAAAAAAATAAATGGGAGGAATTTGTAGATAAATATGTGATGTTCTTGTTTAAAGCAGCTTGTTGGAGACAATGTCAGGTTGCTGTCCTGGCTACATCTGGTTCTGTTTGCAGTCTGAAAGCTCTCATTTGAATACCATGGTACCTCTGTCCTTTCCATTTTTCTAGTTTATTTGGTAGTATGTTATGTCAGTGTCCATGGATATGGTTGGTTGTACAGTCAGGTATAGCCTGGAGTTTCTTGGTCACCTGAGAGGTCAAGCAGGCAGAGCTGTGAAGGCTGTAGAAACTGCAGGTGCTCAGGTTCACCCTGCCAGTACATCCTGACAGTTCTGCTTTGGTTGTTGGGGAGATCTCAGAGGCAACTTCCTCTGTTCCCAGGCTGATGTGAGGCACCTTCTCCCCAGAGCACTGCCCTCAGTGTTCTTCCTCTGATGGCTGTCGGGAGAAAATGTGACCTCCTGTAACTCACTGAGGGTATTGTTCTGTAGAGAAGGTTTGGATGAGAGGTCACTCGTCCTGAACATCTTGCCCCTATGCTCTTTGTCACTACAAACCCACTGGCAGCCCCTTGTCTGCTGGTGCCGCATCATTTGATTAATGCGAAACGTCTTTGGAGGGGCTGTCTCAAAATTGTGTGGTGATGTTTCTGAAAGTCTGAGGAAGTTGGAGTTATTTGAATAGAAAGTCTATAAATCTTCCTGAGTTGCATTGAACTTACTGATTGGTGCATCTCAAGCTTGCATTGCTCTTTATAAAGTACCTACTGTTCCAAAAAGTGAAGATTAAAAAAATATTTGCAAGTTCAAGCAGCATTTGGTGTCTGAGCTGCTCATTGTCAAATTTGCACCATATCCTATCAATTTTCCTGGTCAGTGGTGCCATGAGAATGGCCACACGGAGAAGGAAGTCATTACTCACCTGAACAACTCTTCTGAAAGTTGATTTGTAACTAGAAAAGTTTCTCTTATAGAGGGGAAGGAGAGAGAAAAATACCAAATGCTGTCAGCTGGTTGCAAACAGGAAGCTTTATTTACTTTAGATAAGCCTCTTTTCTGTCTATTGCATAATTTTTGTCATAATCTTGTTTGCTTATTTAAAACAAAATGCAAAAAACAAACACAAAATTAAAATTAAGTGGCTTTAGCAAGTGGCTTTCTCCAGGGATGATATTCTAGATTACTTCAAAGATGTGTCCTGAATATTGAATTTTGGGTCTGTATAGTAAACTTTATTGATTGTTTGAAATGGATTGGTTGGGTGCTGTTCTCTGGGTAAAGCACGTCAGCTTTGTACAAGTTCTAATGCTCTTGGCTAGGACTGAATGGAAGTTACTCGAGTGAGAATTTCCCAATGACACTAGAGGCTGGAAATTGGCATTGTGCAATATGCCTTGTTACAATGAAGCAGCTTTACTGGAATACAACAAAAAGACTGTGTTCTTAGTTAAAAAAAAATAATAATAGGCAGATTTGATTGTTTTACATAGGTGATTCAGAAGCTCAAACTTCATTTTTTACAAAAAGCTATTAAAGTATCCTTTTGAAATCACTGGAATGAGTAATTCTTACACTGCATTCTCAGTTATCCCAATGAGTATGCATTGACTAAACCCACATATTTAAAATTCCTGCATCAGTGCTATTTCTGCAGTAATGAGAACCTGGACTTCCTGGATTGGATAGACTTTAGCTGTACAAAAGATAAATGGCAACCAAAGAAGAAGCTGGGAAGAAATTTTAAGAAGACACAGGAAGAAATATTAAGAGATCACTGGAAAAGGATCTTGCCTGTTCTGCAATCAAAGCCATGTAGGAATTGGTACCCAGGACACTGCAGCAGTTGGGATGGAGTGTTTTGGTTCAAGACAACATTTGAAAGAAATGGGAATTCTTCAGGGAAGATAAATCCAGTGAGTATACACTGTTATTTCTCCTATTCACCTGTGGGTGAAGAGAGAGAATTCAATATCCAGTACTGGTACTTGACCCACAAAACTGGTAAGGGTTGGCAGACTTACAGGACCCACATCTGGGCCCCTGATTATTTGCTCTATTTTTTGTCGACTTTTACCATTTTTAAATTTCTGAAGTTCTTATCAGCAGTCAATGCTGCATTCTGGTTTTAATCTTTATATTTGAGCATCAGTTGGCATGTGGAATCCTCTGATTTATTCAGGTCAGAATGCTCTGGTTGTATCTTTATAGATTATGTGCCTGTAAATTTCTTGTAATCTTTAAAGAAGCCATAAGTAACTCATTTTATTTTGAAATACACATGTGATTTGCAAGTGTTTGGGAACAGTAGTAAAATATGTCATACAAGAGTAAATTATCTACAGGGTTTGGGGTTTTAATTTTTTTTTTTTAGTGTAGTAAAGAACTGTCTGGTTTTGGTTTCGGTGGTTTGCTGTCAAGTCCTTTGCTTTTTTTTATTATACTAATTTTTTTTATGTATTTCCTGATTTGCTTTTGTTTTGGCTGATGCCGATGGATCCCTGTGTTTTCCTGCATCCAGCTCCAATTACTGAGCAAGTACAAATGATTCCCTGGGCAGGGATTCCTTGCTGTCAGCAGGCTTTCTTCTAGCAAGACAACCTACTCTGGAGCAAGTGCATCTTCTTAGATGATCAATTGTTTTGCAAGAGTTCATCTGCTACTTCATGACCACTTCTGCTACTGCTGAAATCTGAAAAACATCTGAAAACTAGCCTGTGTTCACATAACCATCACACAGTGTTTTCATTAATTAAATGCCACTATGAAGTTAAGTCCTGGAAGCGGTGATCCGTGTGAAATGGTGTGTTCAGAGGAATGTTATTTTGTTAGCCTGATGGTTTAGTATTTGCCTCACTGAGAGGTTGGCTTCATTCTTGTTCTCCCTGTCAAGTTTGAGTCACTCTGCTTTAGGCTGGCAAAAAAAAGTACTGCAGTTAATAAACTGCAGGATTGTCTGAAAACTGCTGTTCTCTTAACTGCAGGAGAAATTCTTCTGGCAATTCTGTTAGGGATGGGAAAGTTCAGAGGCTAAAGCATGTGCTTGTTTCCAAACATATGGTGGGTATCACTGAGGCTGGAGCCTTGAATCCTCTTGGTGGGAGCAGAAGGGGCATCACCCTTGAACTGGTATGGGAGCAGCAAGGCTGCCCCCGTGTTGTGGGCTTTCATCTCTACTTCTCCATGTGGTACAAGTTTCCTTAGCCAGGAGACCTGCAGAAGTGCTTGACTTCCTCTCTGCTTCTGAGACTTCTCTAAATGAATAGGACCCAGTTCTCTTAAATTCTTTAACTTTTAAACGTGTTTTTATTCCCCCTTGCCTCTTGTCTTCCTTCCCCAGAGGTAGACCAAGTGTTTTAGAAACAACATAGTCAACTGGAGCTCATTGAATAATTCAGCTGTTGCCTGAAGTGATAGGAAAAAGAGGACGACCCATTTAATAAATCAACCAGAGCTAAAAGCTCTGTGGTTTGTAAAAATGTTCATCTGCCCTTCCTTTGAACTACCCGACTTTCTCTTCTGAAGCATGAGGTTTTTTTCCCTCTCAGTTGGATGTTCCTTGCTCTGAAGAGAGCCTGATCTACCTGCAGGTTATCCTTGCAAGTTGATTCTGTTAAGCAGCTCTTTTCCAGAGAGTACTGGGGGCGTTGCTTCAGGGGCACGAGACACTGTGAACCATTCTGGCCATCCACAGTGTTCCTGGATAGCTTCCTCTCTCGTGGTTGCTTCCTTCTTATTCCTGCTGAGGGCTTCTGAAATATTCTATCAAAGTCACTGCTGCAGCAGGAACTCCCCAAGAGCTACCTGTGTCACCTCTAAGGTTCTTTGGCCATTTTAACCCAAGAAATGACAGCATTTTGGGCATACCGAAGTATGCTTTCTGAAGCAAAGAAAAGTGACCCAGCCGTTTCATATATGCTTTTGCTCCTCTTTAAATAAATAAGAATTCTCAAAGTGAACTTTATTTCCTATTTGTGGATTGTGCCTGTCACCTAAAATGAGTCTAAATGCAAGATGCTGTCTTTAAGGGACATGGTTTAGAAATATGACTGTCTAGAGAAGTTCATAAACCTTCAGCAAAAGACATTCTTCTGTCTGTAGTCTGTGTCAGACTTTCATTTAATCCCTTTGGACAGGCGCTTGCCAGTACATTACCATGTTACTGTATAAATTGCTTTTTTATTGTTGCTGTAATTGTAAAATAATCCCTCTATTATACCCACCCAGTGATCATTGCATTATCTTTTTGCTGAGCTGCAACGTGTCTTGGTGCCTGGTGGCGTCCTGCCTGTTGAAATGAGAAATGTTTATTAAATTGGCTTTTCAGTTGTGGTTCAGTTGAAGAACTGGCAGAGTGATCAGTAGGAGAGACTTGCTTACATGCCTTGAAACATCATTGACTCCCTTGTAGTTCATTGCTGTTTTTGTTTTGTTTTAGTGGTCCTTCCTTCACTCTCTGTATCTGGGCTCATGGAAACCATATCAAGTTACTGAGCTTTGTGTTCCAGGAGCTGCTGGAGATGAATTTGTGAACATTGCTGTGCATAAATAAATGATTGTAGGTTTGAAATCAGGGTCTGGGGAGAAATGATCTGTTTGCTTCTGTTGCCTGTTCAGACCAGAGAGCTGAGTTAGCAGCTAAAATGTGTGCTGTGGTGTGTTAAACAGCACTGAATGGGAGGCTCCAGAGATAATCCCGGGGAGAGGCCATGGAGGTTGGTACTGAGCCCGGACAGGCTTTGCTGTTCTCTTCTCACTGCTGAGCTGGTGGCTTTTTCAGTGAATTTTTGTACCCTTTGAAGCATCCCAAACCTCTTCCTTAATCAAGAGGTAGATTGTAAGGAACTCTGCTTGATCATTTTGAAGAGCTTTTGGCTAGTTTTGTGTTTTCTGCGGTGTTTCTTATTTCGTAAAATGTTGGATTGCTTTTTCTGTAGCTTGTAAGGTATTGCAACAAGAGGCTTTTTCCCCAGCCCTTCTCACAAGTATATTCAAAAATAAATTTTAAAAAATCCCACTGGATTTTGAAACACAATCAAATTCAGATGACTTACTCCAGACATAAGCTAGGGAGACTGAATAGTGTGTCTGGATTTTCTTGCACTCTTGTCTTCTGTTCTGTCTGGGATGTGCTTGCATGTCTTGGTTGGTGTGCAGTCAGCAGTCTGGGGTTCAAAAATTCTCACAGTACCGGGAGGGAAGTTGACCTAAGTTTGAAGAGTTAAAAAATCACAAAGAAGTTGCGGCATCTCACATATCTTAATATATTTTTGCACTTCAGCCTTGAGAGGACTTTTAAGATTTTGTTTTTGAAGCCCTTCTTGTAGAACCACCAGAGTTAAAAATAATTCAAGCAAGTACTGAGCTTCCCTAAGAGGTGCAGATACTGTCTTGGTGGCAGGCGGTGGCATGGTCCCTTGCCATGTAAAGCCATCATTGTAGAAGTCGTGCTGACAAAGTTGGCAACATCTGGCTGTATGATGGGGAAGGGTTGGGGAAAGGATGAATAATGTTATATAGCAGAAAGCTGGAGTTCATATACCCATGCTTGACAGGCTCTTCTTGGCTTAATCCACCCTCACCATTCCCTGTAAATTAATATCTCTCCCTCATCCCTGGAGAAAATGCTGGGACTTTGTTCAAGCAGGAGCTACTAGATAAGGCAGAGTCAAACTGATGTAGCAAGAATGTAAAATACTGGGCTTCTCTCAGGTGGTAGCTCTGAAATAGAGCTTCTCCTGTAAAGGAAGCTTTCACTGGCCACATGGAACATTAGGAGCAAAGGGCCAGTGACTAGTCTTGATGTACTCAGTCTCTCATACCTACCATCACAAGTGGTTTTGTAGCCCATTTCTTCTTCAGGAAGTTATTTTGCAATAAATATGGCTAATTTGGAGACATTTGAATGTGTTTTCCAAAGAGAGATCAGATGTTTTTTTGTTTTGGTATGGTTTGAAGCTCCATTTAAAGCTAAGCCTGCCAGTTTCCACAGATCAGCTTTAATTTTATTTTCCCCACTTGCTATACCAGCAGCGAGATATGTTATCACACGTATGACCAGGCCAAGTCAATAAATTCTAAATGCGTCCTAAATTATTTTCTGTCTGCCTTGCACATTTTTATGAGGCTGTTGAAAGGCTGACTTGATGCGTGCTCAGATGAGCAGGGGAAATTAAATTGTTTTCCCCTTTCTTTCCTCTTCCCTCCCCATGACAGAGTGATGCGCTTTGGCTTGAAATTACGAAATGTCTTTTAAAGATCTCTGAAGTCGACAGTAGAATTGGTCTCAATGGTCCTTTTTCAAAAGGGTATTTGGAAATGCTTTTTTTCCTGCTCAGAAACTGAAAAGTTGATGGGGGTTTTTCCCCCCCCCATGAAATATTACTCTACTCCTGAAAGACTGTCCTTGCCTAATGGAATATCCTCGATGTTAAAATAGGACAAAACATCCAAGGTGTATGATTTTTCCTACTGCACTGTGATGCAGCCACATTATTTTTGTATTACCCTATTGAGGAATCAAGCACATCAGGAGGTGGTGATGTGTTTTAGTGAGTGGTTTGCTGTTGGCTGCAGCATGAGCCTTGTGTCCTCTCACACTGCTGGGTGCAGCCGTGCATCTGCTTGGGCTGCTCCTGTGGAAACTGGTCCAGAAACACTTTGCTCCATCTTTCATCACCTCCACAGATCATTGTTTCACTATTCACACTTTCCTGTATATAGGACATGAAATGTGTTTCCATAAGGTCTATTTAGTTGTTACTATAAGCAAAATAATTGGGTTGTGTTCTTTCCAGATGCGTATCTGCTTTGGCTGGTGGGAGGAATACCAGGCATCAGGAGAGCTTGAGGGCTTCTGAAAATGTTGCCTGATAAACTAGGGGAAAAGCATAAAAGTAATTAAGCCAGTAAAACTAGGGCTACTCCGTGATTTATTTCATCTACATCAAATCAGCTTTAAAGCAAAGAAATTTTATGGGTATCATTCAACCACTACGTAGTAACTTATTTGTGAAGCCCATCTTTTGGCCAACAAAATGGCTCTTGCTGTAGACAGCTGGTCCTGGCCTGTTAGAATGACTGCTGCTGTTGTGCTTGGCTGTTTGACAGCCCAGGGAAATATTTGGGCAGGTTTCTGTAGGTAACCCCTGACATCCTTCAGGCACAAAAACGTTTTGTTTCAAAGCTCAGGATACATCTTCATGCTAAGGCAGTGGAGTGATTTGGATGGCTCAGCTGGAGAGCAGTTGCTGTGTGTTTGTGGGAGAAGGATGTGGCATTTTTAAGGGAGAAGGATGATGCTGCTGAAGGGCCAGCAGCTCTTTGGCTGCCTGCCCTGGAGCCTGCCAGCAGATCTGTGGCACCAGCCAGCCTCACCAGCACAGCAGATGGACACACCAGCGCCATGGTGAGCTGTAACAAGGACTGATGGCCTGTAGTGAACCTCATCTATTGATTAATTGACATGGAAATCAGGAGCAAGGGTGCAAAGAAATAAAAACACTTTTCCCCAGAAGGACTGCTGTAAAGTGAGTGAGCTGGTGAGCCACAAAAAGGACTGAAGAGGCTTTGTAAGAGAAGCACGTAAGTGTATGTACGACAGTCAAAATTGGTTGTAAGACTAGAAAATTTACAGAATGGTGCTCTGTTTTCCAGCTCACATTTACATGACTGAGACACTCCTTCAGGATTTGCACTTGTTACAACAGACGTGCTTTTCTTACTGTCCATGTAAAGAAATAGCAGGGTTTGAGATTTGACCTATGAGTGTATGTAGAGCTGGCTTCAGTTTGGAGACTAAAGAACTTTTTTTACTTTTCTGAGAAAAAGGTTTTTAAAAAGCACGTGGCTGATCTGCAGGAGCAGAAAATACTTGAAAAGTTCATGTTAATGTTAATATTGAGCCGAGGGACTTCAATCCATTGGAAAAGGCTTTTCTCACCGTGTGAGAGTAAGAAATGCATTTCTGAAATTATCTTTCTGCCTTTGTAGATACGGAGTTTTCATTTGCTTGCCAACTAAAAAGTAAGAACCTGTCTAAGCTGGGTTGTTGTCTCCTTTGTAGTTTGCCTTTTGCCTTCCTTTGTTATTAGCCTATATTAAAGAGTCCAAGAGATGATTGTGTTGATACTTCCCAGGAGATAAGAAGCTGCTATTAATATAGCAACTTCAGCAAAAGTTTAGATTAGGCTTCATGGAATTGAAACGGAGACTCTACAAATAACCTGAACACTTACAGCTTGTAAAGCTTCTTGTAAAGAAGATAAGTGTGTCTCTGCCTCTATTGATGGATGCCATTGGGGCAGTTTCTGTACATCCCTGTTTCTCAGGCTCTCTGTTAGGCCATTGAAGGAGTCAAGAATCTCACTTTGTCGTCCTGTTCCCCTATAGACATCTCTTAAAATGAGCAATCCCTAGGACACGGTGCCAAGTATGCTAAGAATAGCAGTGATGGACAGCAACTTGCAGGACTAGTAAGTGAGATGGTTTATTTTGGCCCAGTGCCTTTGATTGAAAGGGGCTAGTAATAAAAACTCTAGGGCAGAGCTCCTGTGAATTGTATTTGACATTTGGAGAAGGTTATTGTGAAAGGCGAGGAAGAAATGGCTCCTAGTCAAAGAACTGGCTTTTCAGTTACTAAATGGGAGTCTGAGTGCTTCAGGCACATACTGAAGGAGATGGATGTTAGGCATCAGATGCTAAGGTAGGGTGGGCAATAAAGAACCAGAGAGAGAAAATGCTAAAGCAGTTTAGAACTTCTGCAGAAATAGTAGCTGATCTTGAGAATTTAAGAAAATTGACTAGAATTTTGAGTGCTTAGGGAAAGTTTAGCAAACACATATGAATTTCAGCTGAATTGTGGGGAAAAAAGCATGCAGGGAAGAGGACAAGGTGCAGCCTACAGCGCCCTGGCCAGGCACGTCATGCCAGTGAACTTCAGAGGACTGTCAAGTTTTTTGCTTTGGTCATTTCACTGTTGAATGCTGGTATATTCTCATTGCCATGAGAGGGAATTACAGCCAGTATTCATGAGAGTTCTGCTGTTTAAAGTCCAGTGGAGTTAATCCTTCATGTTAGACTTCAACAACATTTTGACTTTTAGCTGAAGCCTAAAGTGATATGCAACATCTGTGTAGAGGCATTGTTGAAATTCCTGATAAATGAGTTCCAGAGGCAACCTTTCATTTGTGGGACATTTCACAAAATCTGCCACACAGAAAGAATAAACTTTTTCAGCTGGGCTCTTCAGTGGCCTGAAAAGTTAAAGAACCAGACTCTTCTCTTGAGATGGTGGAAGAGACAGGAGTCTGTTTGTCAGTCACTGATGCACTTCAGACTTACTGCTGTTGCTGACCACCAGTGTTCCATGTAAACTCAGGATGACTGGAGCAGTGGGGGTAATCTCTTGACTGTCTGTGCCTCAATTTCCTCTTCTATGAAATACATAGCCTTTAAAATGAATGCTGGTTTTGAATTTCTCATGATGTAGAGAAGGTAGTGATTGTGAAATGTAAAATGTTGTTGGAAGTTGGTTGAATTATTGCAATTTATATAATACAAATGGAAACAAGGCCTTTATTTGCTTAGGATATCTCCTGCAGTATTGGAGAGCTGCTTTTGTAACAAGGTCGCTTCTGTCAATACCATCCAGATGTGTATCCTCAGGGTTTGTCTAAACATGGTTTGCCCTGCATGGTGTTAATAGCTCTTACGCTGTCTCCCAGCGGGATCCCACCCTTGTGCTTTCACCTCAGTGTTTATGCGCTTTTGCTGCATTCACACTGCTTTGTCTTCCTCTGTTCATCTGTCTTGTTTTAACAATTTTGGGGGAATAAATCTTGCCTCCTTTCCTTGTATAGGAGAAAAAACTTTTAAAAAGGACCAAGAAGCCTATCACAGAATGACAGTGAATAGGAGCAGACCTGAACATTTTTTGTCTCTGGGATTCTTTCTAGCAGCAGAGAAGCAGTGTAAGTTTTAGAATAGGTAAAAGCACTGCAGGGTTAACTGTTCTAGAAGTCATCTCATATTAAGATACTTAGGGTATTCAGAATGGATTGATCTAAATGGAGAGGAGCAGGAGCTTGGGGCTCCATTCGTACTCGGTGCACAGTGTCACAGGAATGGCAGTACCTGGCTAGGTGCACTCAGCTATTGCAAGACAGGAAGGTCAAGTGCCTGCTCTTAGATGACATTTTGTCATCCCTGCTCTTGCTTCTGTTGACAACTACCAGGTGATTTTTAGTTAAGCTCAGAAAAAGGTTATGAAGGATTTTTTTCTCTTTGCTGCTGGGTGGAGAAGGGATGCTGTGGATGTGCAATGTGGAGGATGAAACCAAGCATGTCCTCTTCAGAACGTGGAATGTGATACTGCTCTTGCCCAAGGCATCAGTACTGAAGTCAGTGTAGGAGATAACTGCTTTGAGCCAGCGTGGCCACTTTCCAATCAAAACTTCATTTTTTGCCTGATTGTGTTGGCCTGAGCAAGTCAGAAGTTTCCCAGTTTTCTGACCAAGTTCTGTTTTGTGCCTCTAGGACAAGGTCTGTTACATGCTTCTGTCTTTTCAATGTGTTTGTGAGAGTTCCAGAACCATTTCAGAGATGGGGGAGAGTAGTATACAACTCAAGAAAAAGGATAATAAAATCTTCCATTTTACTTTGTTTTTCCACCTCTAACTTTTGTTTTCTTCTGATGTGTTTTTCCTGGCTGAGGCAAAGTGTTCCTTCGTTTGAACTGTTGCACTGCCATGGATTGAGCAGAGCTGTGCCTGAGAAATGTTAGTATAGGTGATAGCTCAGTGAGGTTTCCTGATGAAAAGTGTCCTGCATGACCAAGTGATGGCAGCTCAGGCTGGCCTTTCCATTTTAGGGTAGCTGCTGTGGTGTTGACCTGAGTTAGACTGCTTGTACTCCTATAAGATCCTTAAAATGAGGTGTGAAGAAATAGACAGAAAGTGAATCCCATGAGGTTGTGAAAAATAGCTTTTGAAGGATCAGAATGGCTCCTGAGGTACAGGAGTGGGTGACAAGGGAAAAGCTTGACACCAGCCACTGCTGCTGATGCAGCATTCAGAGTGCAGCTGCCCAGCTGCAGAATGGGAAGCAAGCACATTTTTTCTCAATGTTGCAAAGTAAAGTGGCTGAGAATCTATGGCTTAACTGTAATGGAGATGTAATTCAAAGATGCCCCTTGTCATTGTGGTTTATTTATCCTGGTTTATAACCTCCAATTGGGAAGTTTCTCTGCCTTTCAACATTTTCCTTGCCTGATACTTAACTGTGCTTTGGTTGTATGAGACTTGGCTCCTGAACTCAAATGATGCCCTATTCATTTAATAGATTTGTTCTGAAGATGATTTTCTTCTCAGTGCTAAATCTGGGACATGAGTCAAGTAGGTTCTGCTGGCCTAAACATAGGCTAAGCCCTCCACTGCAGGGTCAAAGTTCTGCACAGGATTTTGTAAGTGCATAAGAGCTGCTTCAGTTTTTTTCTTTCTTAATAACACAGCTGCTCTAAATAAAGTGCCTACACAGCAGTTGGGAGGAAAAAATTTACAGACCAAGATGGTTGGCTTTTGTTTAGCATTTTTGATTGGCAGTTGGTGTGCTGTGTAAATTCACCCTGGCTGAACTAACAATATTTGTACAGATTTAAGTATTTTTGCTTTCTCACACCCAAATTACTGTAATTTTTCAGAAGAGCCTATTGTTTCATATAAAATTTGTGTACATTTACAGTTGCACTTCTATGGCTATATTGCAATACAAGTTTTTTGTCTCCTGTGTAAATCTTGAGATTAACAGCCCTGGTGCCTGCAGAAGTAATGATCTGCATCATTTCAGGTGCTCAGTGAACAGTCAAGAGGAAAGCATTTAGCAGTTCCTATGCTGTTGCTGCATGGAAAATCAGTTTCACTACTTTCAAATGCTTAAATTCATTATCAGCTTAAGAAGCTTTTCTTGCAGAAATGGAGGGATTGGTTAATTACTCTGCTTTAATTGCAGTCACAAATGGTATGTACTTGCCCCTTCTCAGGGCACAAGTGATTCCATGGCTAAAAACTGCAGTGCGAGGGAGGGCAATTAAAGGGAATTATTTCAATAAACAGTTTGTACTGAAGCCTTTGACTCCCCACACCCACCCACTCTGACCGCTGTTTGGAAATACTTGAGGAAAACACCACTCCCTCAGTAGGAACTCAAGCGTGGCTGTGGCTTTGTTTTGATTTGTTCCAGTTGTGTTTTGCCACTTGGAGTGATGTTGTGATGGGCTTGTCCACCAAGTAAAAGGCAGACATGTTGCCATTTCTATTTTTGTCCAAGGCTCCAGCTATTGCACTCCACCTGAAGATTAGCTCACTCCTCAGAAGCAGAAGAGAACAGTGTTTGAACTGCTAATGCAGCCTCTCAGGCCAGTCCATGGGCTGACTTCAATTACCATCTCCAAGAAAGGTGCCCCTGTTTGAGGAACGCTTAATCATATGCTAACATCACCAGAAAAAGGTGTAGTTATCTTCTGAGCTATATAAATGCCAAATTGTAATGAAGCATAGAAAGGTGAAATGTACTTTTTCTTAAGGGAATCACAAGTGCTGTGCCTTTCTGAAAGGAAGTGGATGCAGGATATAATTGAGGTCGTGTGGGAGGTGCAGGTGCAAGTCCTTGTGCCCTCTTGAGGGTGTGTTGCCTTTGTTTCCCAAGTGAGCTCTATTGTACATTTATAGAAATCCTGATTTTCAGAAGAACAGTTGTTGTAGCTGTATGCAAAACAGTGAATTCAGAAGCAACAGGTGAGGAAAAGGGAAGTGGATTAATAATGAAACAATTTGCCTGTTCTCTCCCGTTGGCAATATTGTTCATGCTGGAAGGTGACTTTTTTCCTGAAATAAAATTGGAGGTAACCATTCCAAAAATCCACACAAAGGCTACGGAGGAACTGATGGTAGAATAGACAGGAAGCTTTCATAAAGCTATTCTGTCTTGAGCTGTGGAGTGATTTCACGTTCTCAAGGTGGTCAGAGAACCCATAAACCTGGGCAAGGCTGCAGGGGACAGACCCCCAGTGGGCAGAAGGGTGGATAGGCTGAATGGGTGTCTTCTGTGTCTCATCTTGGCTAATGCTGAATGAGCTTGTTATTTAGATCCTCATAATGAATTAGATAAACAGTGAAATAATTAACAAAGCAGGCACTTAAATGGTTATTGCATAGGTTAGAGCTGACTTTATGTAGATGAATGAGGTAGTTCATTCCACTATTAGGTATGCCCTAGCAAAAAGGATTTCCCCCCCGGCCTTCTTTTTAATGGTTAAACACCACAAACAGAAAATGCACTGTGGCTTTTGCTGGAAAGACAGTACAATGGCCTGCTTCCTTCAGAAGGGAGTTCATCAGAGACTCCCAGTAACTCACATGCAACTTCTGAAAATACTATCTCAGTTTTCTCAAATGTCAAAAAATTCTCAGGGTCTTTGATACAATATAATTGATCATCAAGTAATTAAATTTGACTTACTGTCTAATTAGATCATGTCTGTAGCACAGTATTTCAAGTACTGTTAGGGTATACTTAGAAGTCTGTCTTCATTCTTGATTCTCTTTCCTGAACTAGTTTTTAGGCCCAAGTAATCAGCAGAGCTGTTTACACTGGAATACTCCTGGATTCTTTCTGTAACCCCTGGTCAGCTGTAGGACTCCAGATACCTCACACTCGGTGACTGGGCCTTAAGCTGCAGATCTTTCACTTTTCACTGTACCCATAATCTCTTTCTATGCTGTGTGCCTTTCATGGTTCTTACTCAGTACAGATAATTTAGCGAGACTTGCAAGCTGTTTGCTTTAGCTTTCATTCTTTCACACACACCATGTGTAGCCCATTGCCTCTGCCAATGAAAAAGAAAAGCAGTTACCAGAGATGTAGACCCCTGACCTCAATTCTGCAGGTTTTCTCTTTTGCCTGTTGCAGTACAGCATCCTGTCTGTGCAGGGCTTGGATCTTGTGAGAAAATTCAAGGGCAGTCAGAGGGGTGACTCAGATTATTGCAAAAGCTGACCGAGTTTCTGATGCTCTAAGATATGTCACAGATGGGCTTTTTCCCTCGTTCTTTTCTATTTTTAAAGAACAGAGGGAGAAAGACTTAGGACATTTACCATGACTGTGCAGACCAGTCCTTGGAGTGGATGCTCTGTGTACTCTGTCTGGCTTGGTTTTCTTTTTAAAGGTGTTACCAGAGAGACAAAATGCAGTTGTCACACAAAGCCTGCCTTGAGAGAACATTATTAGTAAACCCCTAGATGTGAACTGTTCTTCAGAAATATAAATCAAGGCAGTTTTGTTTTCCTGTCTCATTTTGCATGGGTAGGGTGTGTGTTTTCATCTGGCCTTTCCTTACTAAACCCTTCAGCCATTTGCTATTTCCCTGGTCATCTGGCTATATTTTGCTAAGACTGTTACCTCCCACCATTCCCAGAATATCTCAAAGATCTGGAAGAGCAACTGGATGGAAGAAAGGTTTGTCACTGTGAACTTGCTCCATCAGAAGGAAAACTTCAGGCAGGGAGCAAGACACGAGCACGTTCTGTAAAAATGCTTCATTTTATTTTTTCTTTGTACTTCAGTTTTTTTCTGTGCCCCGTATAGGAAATTGCCAAAGGTTTTTGGTATATTGCCCTGAATTCCTATTGCAAGCCCTTATGTTAAGGCAAAAAAGCTGTGAATTTGGACAAAGACAGGTGCATTTAGATAGATGTGCTGGTCTTTGTATTCTATTTAAGTGTAAGTTTTATACATTACAGTTGTCCTTGCATGAATTTTATTATTATTAAAAGCGGCTTCTCTCCAGAGTAATTGCTCTGCTTTACTAGTGGTTTAATTTTATTTCAAAAGAGCATTGTTTTTCCTTCAGGACAGTATTTGCTTCAGGAGTTACACCGAGAATCTGTAGCTGTATCTTTCCTACAGTCAGCCTCCAGGTAATGTACAGCTACAAAAGACATCAAGGACTCATTCTCATCTGACAACCTGTATTGGAAAGTAAAAGCTGGACTCAGAAACTTTTTGAGAGCTTTTGCTCCATTTATGTCTTGCAAGAAGTCACTAGCACTTCTTGTCTGGGGAGATCTTTGCAGGAAGTTCTTTTAACTCTGTCATGAAAAACCTTAGTAACACTTTCCTTTTCAAGAGCAGGAGAGCAGATAGGTGAGGTAAATCTAAATCAACTGTCTTGGTTCCGCTGACAGCACAGATACGGATTTAGAGATAAATTCAAATGTAGCTGTGGCTTCTTCCCTGTTCACCAGACCCAAATAGGTGTATTCCCCCTCCCTCTGTCCAAAGCTTTCACGTTAGGGCAGCTGAGCTGCAATAGCTCCTTGTGCTTGCAGGAACAAGCTCCTCTGAAATATCTTCAGAGCAAGAGCTGTCTGGGAGGGTCTGAGCTGGGCCTTAATGAAATGAGCACAGGGAATTTCTCTGCCTTTCAAGCTCTGTTCAGCCATTCTCCAGAGCTGCTCTGCAGGCATGGGAGAACAAATAAGATGTTTTTCAAGGGACCAGGAAGGAGTCATTGTGGATGTCATCTTTCACCATAAACTGAATTGTCTCTGCATGTAGATTTCACTTCAGTATGGACCTCATAAAAGTGCCTCCTCCATCCTCAGTGTCCATGCTCCCAGGGTGAAGCTGACAGTACAAATCACATCTTCACACCTTTTACCTAGTCCGATTTATTTAATTAAACGATAAAATTATGTTTGCAAATTAGTCCACTGGATAACGGTTACCTTGTATGACAGAAGACAGGATTTGATCTGGCATGCACTTTGTGTATTTGAAATAATTTTTCCTAATCCTTTGATTAAAACCTTTGACTCCCCAGCTATTCTGCTGAGACTGAAAAATACTGCAATGTTTTAATATCTCTAGCTGAATTTTGCGTGATATTCCTGTTCTTTTTTCTTCAAAGCAAGCAGTGAAGAAACAGAGGAAAAAGGAAAGCCCAACAGCTGTGTAGAGTTGATATGCTTGGAAATTAATCATTTATGTCCTGCAGGTGGGCAGCAAATGTGTTACGAAGTCTTCTGTATCTGCATGCAGGGTGGTGAACCAAAACTAAGTGAAGGGCATGGAAAAGATCCCTTCAAGCCTGAATCATTGAAGAGCAAATAGGTGCCTCCAGGAACAGCTCAGTCTGTACCCAGGGGTGTATTGAGGTTATGCTGATGTGATGTTGTGGGTAGATACAGCTTCTCCAAGTCCTTTCTGTAAGTTTATACAGTATCAGAGCAGCTGGAAACCAAACATTTACTTTTTTTTTTGCTGTCGTATGACTTTTACTAGCATCTGGAAGAGAAATACATCCTCCTAAATTAACTGTCAAAGGACTTAATCACTGGGTGGGGTAGATACGCTGAATTAAAGAGGAGCAGCTTTTAGAGAGGTTTGCCATCTCTTGGAAAGATGAAGAGCTGTACCTGGTACTGTGTGGCATGTTGCAAATCTTTCAGGCGCAGCTCTCCCAGACAGGAGGAGTCATCCCACCTTTTCCATTTGCAGTGTTCTAACTACTGCTTTGTGCACTAATGTTTTATACAGGTCACTTCAAAAGTCTTGCTTGTCATATGCCCATTATCAAGTGAAAATATGTTTGCCAGACAGGTAGCACAGATCCTGCTGACTCTATTTGCAGCCTGCCTTACAGAAGATGTTACTCTGAAAGTAGCTTTAATTTTTTTTCTAGTTATTACATACTTGTAAAGAAATTGTTAAGAAGGCCTCTGATTTGGGAATGTGATTTTATGCCTCTCTGCAGCCTCTTCTACTGCTTACCAGCATGACCTGGTAAGCATGACCATCTTCCTCTGTAGGAAACTCTTTTGAACGCATCACAATCACACCTGTTTATATTTTGTGATGTGCTTTAACCATTTCCTGCAGCGGAATTGACTCTGAAGTTGTACAGTTAGGCTGTCTTCAGCTTCATTTTCTTGAGATTTTAAGCTGAAGAAACTCAAGCCTGTGCTAACATGTGTTTACAGGGGGGTGGTTGTAGGACTGCTCTCCCCCTCTGCCAGTGCAGGCTGAGCACAGGCCATATGGAATTAAATAATGGCATTATGGCTGCACCTGGGACCTTTTTGATGCTGTGAGAGCAGTTTCTGTCTAAATGATGCCAAATGCCTGGTCCTTGGGCCTGTCCAGCTTGCAGTTAGCAGTTTGCTGAGGTAGTGGTACAGCGGTAAAATCTTGGAACACAGTATTTTAATGTAGATGAGACACTCCTTTTGTACTGTAGACATCCAACTTTAGACTATTTCTGAAAGGGAGCCAGGGTGACCAGTGTCACCTGCGTCAGGGATGCTGTTGCTGCAGTCTGAGTTCACCACTGAGTGTGGTAATTGCAGTTGTTGATATTCACGTTTCTGAATTGGACTAAGTGGGTATTGCATGCGTGAGGGAATGCTGAAATTGGAGACCTGGACTAAATAAACATCGAAGGTCTCTGAATCTGCTGGAGAGGCTGCCATAATGAGTGCTCGTCCTCCCATACTGACAAAAGGTTTTCTGGCCTCTGCACTCTGTGGGTGCATCCAGGGGGTTTAGGAGAGGTGGCATTGTAGAGGAAGAATGTCTTGGAGACTTAATTGTTTCTCACAGGGATGAGGATGCACAACGTGTTCTTGGTGTGTACTTACAAGAGGGAGGTTGCCAGACTGCTCTCCCTCCTCTGCTGCTACAGTCTGAGCTTACACAGAGGCTGGTGCAGGATGAGCGCTGGAGTACCAGGAATGACAGGAGTTGTGGTCCCTGCCAGCTGACACTGACATGTGATTAGTAGAGTGTCTAATTGAGAGATTGATAACATTAGAAAAATTATGTCACTGCACAGAGTTGTGCCAATTGTAGTCAGAATCCAAAAATACCTCTCCTGTACTGATGAAAGGGAGTGGGAGAGGATGTGGTGGATGTAGAGGTTAGTTTGGTAGTTAGGTAGCAGTAGTGGCTAGGAACAGATTGGTGTAAGGAATGTAATGGTGTGTGAGAGGGACAACCAAGGTTACTTCAGGTGAGGGGCCAAGAGATGAGTTGATGGCCTCAGATCAGCACTTCCTTCTGTGCTTCTGCTGTGTACCACACTCGTGGCTGAAGTAAGAGTGTGTGTTGGCTTTTCAAAAATTATTATGGGTTGGAGATTTTAAATGCCTTTTCCATGTCTTCTACCATAGATGGATACACTTTGAATTTGATGAATACAAAAACAAATTAGCTTTTCAGATTGACTGAAGTGTTCTGATGAACCTCCTGGGTAGTCACCACACCTGACACCTTTCAGTAACAGCAACAGGGCTCCAGTCTTAGAAGCACAGCAGAGCATATGGGGAACCAATTAATTCAGTAGATATTAATTAATAAACACATTTCCTCTGGGGAAAACCTTTTAGCACATCCACTGTTTGGCCCAAGATTGCTTGCACGCATGAATGGATAGCAAACGTGCTTTCCTGAATTGTCACTTGTTGTTTCTTGATGGGCTGGGGAGTGCCTCCTCCAGACTCCTGATGCCAGGCTTTGGGAGAAGAGCAGGCTGCAGCTCATGCTCGAGCTGTCTCTGAGCCACCAGCGTTCTCACATATCAGCAATGTCAACACGCGCCCGTTTCCAGCCTGGCCCTGTGAGCTGAGCTGAGCCCGGCCAGCTCCCAGCAGTCTGAGATCTCTTTGTTTGGAGCTCCCTTCATCCATGTGTGCATGTGGAATGATCAGCTCTGATCCAGCTACTCCATATCCTGGGGCACAGACGAACCCTTGCAGAGCAGAGCTGCTGTGGAGTGGGCAGGCATTGCAGAGCCTTCCCCTTCCAGCGTAGCAGCCGTTTGCATCCCTCTGTGGCTGAGCAGGGTAGGCTGGATAGTTAATACACACTGCAGGGCAACTCACCTGAGTTCCAAACCTCCACGAACTTGGGTTCTTTTAGAAATAAATCCATTCTCCTGTTACCGTGTTCATACTGCTCCACGGGTAAGAACAGTGAATACTTGTGCTGGAGCATGGGCATTGATGACAGAGACTTTAACATCTCTCCACCTGCTCCTGATAATGAGTTAGTTCTCTTGTAAAACTTTCTTAGGAGAAACAAGATCCAAATGGTTTACAAAAGCTTTTTGCTGCTGACCATTTGAACTTGCTTGATTGCTCAAACTGCAAAATGCTGCATAATAAGACAAGAAATTATTTTCACTGATGTTTTCTTCTGCTCTGGGGTTGCTCTAGGTGTGAAGGTAATGTTCTTGAGGCAGCTCACTCAGTGATTTGTTCTGAAGTTGGCATTTTAATGGTGTAAAATTCCATTACATTAATTATACAGACTTGTATTGAAATTTGCTTCTCTTCCTGCTGAGTATGAAGACTGAAACCTACCATAGGAGTGCAAATCCCTATGATGGAAAACCATCTTCATTGCAGAATATGGCAGTGCTTTGTAATGGGCAGAGTGCTGAGGTGTGACCTTACCAGTAGAGGACTGGACCAAGAAGTGCTTGTTAGTCTGCCTCTATGTTTCTTAGGTTCTTAACATTACATTAAATACTCTCCATTAGAAATGGTTTTATTTCTTGTGGTACATGTGCAGGTGTGAAAGTGTGCATTAAGTAGTGAAGAGGGTAGTTTTTTTTCGTGAAGGTCTGTAAAGAATACAGAGGCTTCTCTGATGATCTCACTTCCTCTTAGAGAAGTTATGGGTATAAAATGCATGGTGAAAAGATTTTACCAGTTATATCTTTAAAAAGAAGTAAAATTTCTAAAGCATTTGAAATTTAAATATACTACTTGAACTTCATGGAGGAAATAGTTAAGTGCCCCTTAAGTGTTCATTCACTGTCTGTATACATCACCTATCAAAATGTTACCAGTCTTTTTCAGCCATGTGTGTAACCTTTCCTACTTGGTATTTGCAGCCTGTATCCTTAGCAGGGAAAAATACTAATCCCTGAAGAGTGCAGCTGAAATGGTAGGTGAAGTCAGCAGAAATCTTTCTACCCAGTGAGCTGGAGGGGCATGTTTGTAAGCCAGCAAACTGCAGTGCTTTGCGAAATATTACGGATCCAAAAGCACGATGAATTATGTCTACCAGATTCACAAAGCTAGGATTAAGAATAGCTGTAATGTCTGTTGCTGAGGGTATATAGAGCACATTATCTGGTCTATTTTCTGGGTTTCTAAACACATTTTAGAGGTGTACTGACAGCTTGTTGCAATATATTTGGTGGCTTTTGTTAAATGAATGATATGGTTATCCTTTGGTTTCATGTAATTTTCCAAATGGAGCCATGCTCAGTTTCAACTTCATGACAAAAATAGTCTTCTGTGGTTTTTTTTTCTGTGATCAGAGTTGCTGATGATTCCTTGTTCAGGAGTCAGTTTAATTTCTGCGTGTGTGAACTGATAAATGGTGGGAGGCTGTAAATGCTGATGTGTTTGGTCACTGTTGACATAGATAATTGAATTAAGTGTAGAATCAGGCTAGCTTTCTGCCTGTGGGGTGTGAAGTATTCATGGTGTTGGACACAATTTGCTGTTCAGGATGGATATCTTTGTCTTCCACCCGGGTAGCTAGATGGGTACATTTGCTCTTCCTGACGTTCTGTCATCCCTTGTAAGCAAGATTTATTAATTTGGCTCCATCTTTGTGTTGTGTTGTTCTTGTGCTTCCCTGGTATTCGTGGCTTGGGGCAGTATTCTCCTCCCAGTCCTCACTCATCTACCAGAGCCATGAGCTGTCCTGCCGGGGGGCTGGAAGTGCTGGGGCTGGCACAGGAGTTTCTGGTGTGGGAGATGGGTTGTGATGCATCTGGATGTGAGCTCTCCTCCCCTTTCTGTACTTCCCCGAATGAATCGCTCGCACGACACTAAGGGACAGCTCAGACCCGTTCTGTTCATGCTGAGCAGATACAGAAGTGTCCCTGAGTCACACAACAGCACATTGTGCTGCTGAGAGTGTTCACTTCTGGCAAATCAAATACGGGCCTTGTGCTCAGGTTTGTTGTGTTTTATAATCTCTTCCCTGTCAGTTCAAGATACACTTCTAATGAGAGCTTAGCAACAAAAACATAGTCTAGGCAAACCACATAAAAAGCCAAAGAATGACATTATGGTGTTTGGAAAGCCTTAATAAAAATCTTAATATACTGCCTTGTGTGGAGGGAGCTACTGTTCGCCAAAAGATTTATATGGTGAACGAGAGCAGTGTTAACAGGATGGAATTAAAAACTGAAATATTTCTTTCATACTTTCCCCCTCCTTTTCCTGCCACTTTTTTTTCATGTGAAAGCCACTGATTTGGCTTCCACATGACACTCTTCTCATTTATGGGTTCTGTCTCTTCTCATTTTTATCTGTCCTCCCCTTTCCCTGACGTGCTTTATTGTTTGGTTTTGCCCTTCCTGGACAGACTGATGCATTTTGTAATGCTTTTATCCTTTGCTCATCTTTTTCTGGTGTTCTTCAGGTTCCAGAATTGCTTTTGCAACTGTTTGCCAAACCTACCCTCTTCCATGCATATGTTTATCTGTTGGTAACTGTTATACTCCTGATTTAGCAAGTTGAGATGTAGAATATTACAGATCTCTGTCAGATTAATTTATTTATTAACAATTTGTTAATACAATTGAGTGATGGGTTAGTCCAGGTCAGCAGACCTGACATGTGGGTTCAGCAGCACCTTTTTGGAGATGTTTTTTGCTGCTGGAGACTCTGGGAAGGAATTAAAAGACACTGGTTTTCTCTTGCGGAAAAAAATAAATCCCCAGGCTGAAGGGTAGGATGAACCCTGCTGGTGTGTATTTCTGAGAATGTTCCCTATGCTGTGCTCAGGGCAAGTCCTGGAGGCAGGAACAGTGTTTATGGCAGGGTGTTCATAGTGGGTGGTGGACTTGCTGCTGCTAAATTTGTAGTGATTGAGTCTGTCTTACTGTTTAAAAAAGGTGGGTGGGATGACTATCTTTGATTCCTTGTGAAGAATTGGGAGAAAAATAAAACAGTTTCATTTGACCTCTGGGAAAGACAGCTGTGTGTATAGATGATCCCAGGACAGCTAATGTTTTATGGAGGACTTTGGTCTATTTTTGCCAAAATTTTAGCAGTGGAGGTAGGGTCATAGGAAAGCCTATGAAGGAGAGAAGTCAAGACTGGGTACCTTGGTGAAGAGGTGAAAATGGCATGCCCTGTGCGGGCCTGATTAACAAAAGGAGTCTAACACAGGAGGATCGTTTGTGTGAAAGGGATGCAGTCACTGCATGTAGGGATTTAGGCACTTTGAGAAGTTCTGGCCAGGGTGTGAGCAAGCTGCCTAGGAGTTTACTAACACACCATATCCTATTTGCAGCCTCAGCTTGGCAGGGCTTCTCTGGAAAAATTAGAGATTCTGTTTGCTGGCATAAAACCACAGCAAGGAGTGGGAGGGAAGTGCAGCTGTCCTGTCCTTAGGTTCAAACAGCTTGTCTTGCCAACTGCAGGGAAAGGCAGCCTTCAGAGCATGAGTTTAGTTTTCTGACTGGTGATTGTTAATAGTAAGTTCTCAATTTCGTCCTAATCTCTTGTTTTTTCTGTGTCTGTTGAATTGAGAAATGGCTCTCTCAAAAGCCCTCTGAGAACCTATTTTAAAGTGATTTAGACTGGTGACTCTTGGGCTGCGTCTTGTGTTAGTCTTCATCATATTTGAACTCCATTGTGAAGTCCCAAACAAAAGCATATCAGAAATAATAATAAAAAAGGTACTATGTAAATAATTGAGAGCTTGGCAAATGTGATGGGATTTTACAATTCCGATGTGTTAATGCAGAAGAGCTGACTGCATACACAATGCCAGGAGGAGTGAGTGGTCACAGAAAGATGCCTATTTCCAGTAAGTATGTGGAACCATTAGCCAGAGCTGATGAAAAATAGAAAAAGCCAAACACGTTTAGCTAAGAAATTGAGAGCTATTTTACTTGCTGGTGAAGGTATTTACCTCTGGGCAAGTGACTTCCACCTTAGCTTAAATGACTTTTTGCCTTTCGAGATTCATGCTCGTCATGCAGTAATAACAGTCCTTGCTGAATGGCCTGAATGTCGATATTGAGCACTCTTATTATAAACTGAATGGAGCCAGTGGTTTCCCATTCATTTTCTAGGTGACAGTGCCTGGATAAATGGTGCTCATCTCTTCTTTTCCCCTTCATTTGCTGGTTCCTGCTATCCCACAGGTATTTCACTTATGCTGGCACTACAGGTTTTTGGGAACTCTGCTGTAGACAGCAAAGGCTGGGGAGTGGGATAGGCAGTCCTTCCTGGGCAGTGGTGGTTTCTCAGTTGACACAATGCTCTGGTTTGCAGTTTGGCCTTACCTGAAGTACTGTTTGACAGCTGAGAAGGGGCTCGCTGGTGGGAGGAGAGGGAACTCCTTAGGCCAGAAGATGAACGGGTACCATTACTCTTTCTCTGGCCTACAAAAATCTCTTTATTGCAATGAAGTGTAGTTCGCTGAGGGTAGGCTGGGGGGGGATGGGGAATTCCTTCACAAATTTTAAATAATTTATTCTTAGCCTGAAAAAATTTTCAGAGTGTTGTAGCAGTCAAGCAGGAACAGTTGTGTGCGTGCATGTGAGCATCTCTCCATTATCAGGTTTATGAGTAAATAAAAACATGTTTCTTAAAAATAATTAGGTCCAACCTGTTAAGCAGCAAAATTTTACCCTGTGTTTCTTCTTTACTTGCACATTTCACACTTGTTTTAAAATTAAATGTGTGTGTGTGTCTTGTCAGTTTTCCTCACAGACACCGTTAAACCTTTCTGTGTGAAGGGTTCTCCATCAGCTTTCCATTATACCTTTAGGTACTTGACTTGTAATCAGATCACTCCTTGACCTTCTTCTGAGGTTAATAGCTCAGACCTTAGGTGTGAAAGAGAGACCTCTGCTCCTGTTCTCTGGCTGAGCCCACTGCAGTGCGTCCACAGCTTTCCACAGCTGTGGATATGAGAACTGAACGGGTTCTTACTCAGCATTTTCCCTCATATCCAAGTGCTCACTTTCATCTTTTGTTTTTTCCTTTTTTTCTCTCTCTATACTGTTTACTGCTAGTTTAGCACAAGCTTAGCACAGGCATTTGCTCTCTTACCAGTGTGTGAGGGTTGGCCATGTACAAGTAGGGGTTTTAAGGTCAGTCATAGGGAATAAACAGAAAACGTTTGAAATAAACAGACTACTGGACAAAAAGCCATCCGTGAACTCTCTTGGGTAGTTGAAATAGCACAATTACTGCATTGCTGTTGGGAAAATTGTCTTTCTGCTGGAATCTCTTTCATTTGGAAGATTTACAGCAGTTGGAGCAGCCTTTGGCTTTGTTGACTTGTTTGTGTCTTTGGTGTTCCAATGGACTTGTACCTATGCACAGTTTTCCCTGCTGTCCCTTCTCCGCTCTCTGGGCTTGCACAGCCAGGCTCTGTCACAGGCTGTTGACACCTTCCTGCTGTGCTTTGTCCGGACCATGGCTTTCAGTGGGGAGCTGGAACGGGGTGAGATGCAGAGGGAAGAAGCAGTGTGTGATTGTACAGGGGTAATCTCCTGGGGAGCTGTTTGCACTGACACAGTGCTGCTGCCTCGCTGCCAGGCAGACCTGCTCTGGGGCTTAATAGTGGGAGACACTGGCAGGCACAGTCCTTGTGAGATGGGTGATTGGATTTATTGTCAATTGCTTTGTATTCCCTAGAATGAGAAATAGTTTATTTTAAGGAACAGCTTTCTTGGAATGCAGGCTTAAAAAATCATCAGTGGTCTGTTTGTTCTGTTTCCCTCAGGATTAGAAAAACTTCTGTTGTTGTTTTTTGGAGGTTTGGGGGGTTTTTTTTGCTTTTTTTGGTTGGTTTTGTTTTTGTTTTTGTTTTTTTTTTGTCTTGTGTGTCTTGCCACAAAAAGCATTTTTGTTGCATGGTCCAGATGTACCAGCAAGATTGTGGGTGGGTGAGGAGATGAGTTAAATTTAACACTGATGTGATATGGCTCCTAGGACACTCAAATAATGCTCCAGCCTTGGTTGTAATTCAAAGAATGCAGAGATGGTTTACATCTGCCTTGAAGTTAAAAGCAATTTCCCAAGGTAGTTTTGTAGCAGTGCAAGTAGGCGTGTGTGTGTTAGCCCAGAACTCGCTGTGTCTGGCAGGCTTTGGTTCGACTCACTAATGATGTGTGAAGGTAGCTGGGGTAGAGTCTGGGACACACAGGCTGCACAAAGGAACTTTCTGCTCTCACCTGCCAAACTGATGGTTGGTTTTTTTTTGTTTTATTTGGAGGACCGAGCTTGTACTTCTGACTCCCATGTGCGTGTAAGTTTGTGGACTTGATATCTAATAATACATGCATCCATTTTATTTGTGATCCAAACTCTGCGGGCCTGGAAGAAATGAAATCTGAATGCTTGCCTTGCAGAAAGGAATGTAAAATTAGTCATCCCACACCACCCTTAATGCTGTAGAGGCAGCAGGTGGAGATGAAGGAAAACACTTGGTGGAAAATTATAATCCATGATAGAACCTCATCCCCCTGAAAATCTCCTTAATTAGCCTTGGTTAGTTCATCTGAAAGACTCCGGAGAGGAAGCAAGTCAGATATGTTGTGGATTTGGTCAAAGATGAGGCATGCAGATTTGCATTGTATTTGTCTTTGGGAGTAGTTTGGCAAAATGCAATGAACTCTCTGTACAAACCTTGGTGAGAAACAGTCATTTCCTGCTCAGTTTCCTACTGGGCAGGCTGTCCAGATAAACACTCGCTGTGCTGTTGACAGTTAAGGCAAGGAGAGCTCTGTGTGCCAGGTGCTCTTTCTCTTTTTGTTGGTTGGTTGGTTTTTCTCTGTTGTGGTTTTTTGTTTGGTTTTGTTTTTTGTTTTGTTTTGTTGGTTGGTTGGTTTTTTTGTTCTGCATAATTTATATATTAGTAGCTTATGCTTCTAATTTACTTGCTGAACTACTGGAAGAAAAAGGGCTTGTGACTGAGGGACTGGGTGATGACTTGTGGTACCCTTGTCCTGTTCTGGGTTCTACACAGAGTGTTTAAACAGGAGCTTCGAAGCCTGGATTTGTCCTTTAATGCTGTCTTGAAGCACATTATATAATTTCCCTGCAGAATCAATGGCAAGAGCTGGATATGTCCAAGGAGGTAATTTGTCTGTGCAAGATCTGTTCTCTGAGGCTCCTACTCTTCTTTTTGACTAACGAGGAAGAATTACGTTGTCCTGCATTTAGATACCTTGCTAAGTTGCTTAAAGTTAGATGGTGTGAATTTGAACCTATTACTCATCAATTTCCCATCTGGAAGTTGCATGTCCTCAGACTTCTTCCCAGGAGCTGTTGAGGTGAGCAGACAGCTCTGTCACATTGCAGCACTGTTGCCTTTTGCAGTGCAAAACTGCTGGTGATGGTTTTGTTCAGAAAATCGTGTGGTTTCCTGAGCATTACCTTAATGTAGTGGCACTGATTACCATGTGAGTTTTAAGTATATATCATCACATCTCTTGAAGTTGACTGAGATGTAATGTCTTGACATTCTTGGTTAACACCCAGTCAGTCTGAAAAGCAGAGCAAGGCAATAGAGAGCCCTGAGAGACACCTTGTCAGAGTGACAAATTGCCCTTTCTGATTCAAAGGACCAGCTTGCATGGCAGAGCTAAACAGCTCCTGAAGAAAGGGGAGGAGAGCATGGGAAAAATATGCTATTTGTTTAGGCCTTCCCATGTATTTTTTTTGTTTGTTGCTCAGAGTTGGAGCTCTTTGTTTTCCCTCATCTGAAACAACTTAACAGCAGGTTGAGGGGAGCAAAGCCCCTGGGATTCTGCCTCTCCCACTTCTCGTTCTTATAAACTGTGTACAATCTCCTTCAGTTTCCTAGCTTTGTATGGAAAAGTTCAGTGGGTCAGCTTTCCCTTTAGCTTCATCCATCATTCCAGTCAATTAGAAATAGTTGAGGGCCAATTGCCCGGTCTTCCATTAACTGAGACACTTCAGATTGTTTAAAATAGCATAAAAGCCCTCTTTGTTGACCGTTGGGCAGGCGCTGGATTTCCCTGTTGATGGGCAGCTACCGCGTGGCTGAACAGAGCCCCAGTGTGTCTGGCTGTACTTGAGGGGTGAATATTGCTTCTCCAGGCCTTGTCTGGGGTTTGATTCCTTCTCATTCACCTCCGCCTCTTGCTCTCCCTGAAAGGTGTGATGCTTTCTAAGGGTGAATTACCATGCCTGCTTCCAAAAAAGCCTGCTCCTCTTTGTGGCTTTTCAGAACTCCTGTAGTTAAGGGTTTTCTCCACTTGCTGAAATGTTCCTTTTAACCTTGGTGCTTTAAAAGCTCTTGGCATTATTTGTTCGTTGCTTGTTGTGTGTGTTTCTGATGGACAAAGGAAGTGTGTAAGTGTTCAGGAAACAGTTAGTGCATTGTGGAGTGGGGCTGAGTTCATTCTGGTACCCCGTGCCAGGACAGCCTGCTTTCATTTGGGGCTAACATTTCCCTTCTGTTCTGAACTGGCCAGCCTTAGGGTAGAGCTTGTCAGAGCTCTAGCAGAGCTTGAAGCTTTCTCATAGCTTGATGTGTTTGGGTTCACATTGGAGTGCACTGAATCCATTGTATATATACATATACATAAATATAGATATATGTTTACATCTCTAAACCTCACGTTTTATTTCACATGAGAAAACAAAGTAGGTTTACTACATGGAGGTTAGTTTATCTGCAGCAAAGTAGATATTTATGTATTCCCATATTTAAGTCATTGTCTGTATTGCAGACTCTCCTTCCAGCATTATGTGCTGCCTGGCTTTCAGTACAGGCTGGTCCATGTGCTTTTTATTGTTCTAGAGCCATCTTGCTTGAATGTGTCATAATTTGGTCCCAGTTTTGGGACAATATTTCTCCAGTCATGAAGAATTTGGGTAGGTCTGGCTGCATACCTGTGCTTTGGTGCTGAAGACTTGGATCTTGCTGTGTTTTTTTGAACTGGGGGAAACAACCTGCACCAGTCTTTGAACTTAAGGTCTCCATGTGCTTGCAGAATGTGTCCTGCCTTGCAGTAGTGCAAGGACTGCAGTTTATGAGGGTTCACCTGCTTTTGAAGAACAAACTAAAAAGAGTGGGACAGTCTCCTGTACTGCTGCCCCTCAGGTGACACAGGCTCAGCGATGGGCACGAGCTGATGTGCTTGGAGTCCAGTTTTTGTGCTGCTGAGATAGATGGAAAGCTCTCAGGACAAATCAGGGCAGAAAGCATAGCAGGGATCTTGAGACTGTGGTGAAATAAGGGTGCTCTGACAAGGCAGGAGGATGTGATAACCAGATTTGAGAGTGTTCAGCTGCTGGAGAGTTGGATCTTGTACTAGAAAAAGTCTATCTCAAATACACCAAGTTCAGCAAATTCCATAAGTGATTTCCTTCCTCTCTCATGTCCTAGTCTGATGAAGATCTCAAGACCGACTTTTTTCAGTAGCTGTGTTCCTGCAGACTTGCCTTTTATGTCTTTCTCCACATGCCTTCAACAAATAAAAGCTTGAGGACATGACTGAGCTGGCAGTGCAGACCTGAGTAGGAAGGAGACCATTGGGGCAGAACATCAGCCTGGGACTTGGCTCCAACAAAGCCAGTGTTTGCTTGCTTTACACTTACAAATTATCTCATGCTTTGCAGGGATTGAAGCTTTAACGAGTAATTTAAAAGAGTAGTAGAGGACAGAGAATCCACATTTAATTCAATTAGCATTGTTGTCGAATGCTATTAATTATGCCCAGATTTGTAATGTGTTTCACAGGAGCTGATACACTTGAGCTTTGTCTGTGCTGGGGTTGACTGAGGACAAGTATGTCCACTGATGTAGAATCCGGCCTTTGTGCTTTGCAAAAACCCTCAAATTTGGTATCTGACAGTAGCCTGGAGTAAGGAGTAGCTGCAATAGCCTGCACTGCAATCTTCAGAACAAAGGAGATCTTGGGGAGAATGAAGATTCAATGTACGTGATTTCAGTGTTCATAAAGAGAGGCTGTTTTAGTGGAAATAATAATCTCCTGCAATTTTGTATTATTTCCAGACTGTTTAAAATTGTTCCATAGGCAGAGAATAAAGAACTTTGTTTACTGTCTTGAAGTAGGATGTCTGATCCTCCTGGGGGAGGTTATTCTTCTATTAAAACAGATATAAAATAGCTACTTTGATGGAAATACAACGCTAGGAATTGAAATGGTGATGATTACAGAAGCTGTAGCAGTCTAATGCAAAATAAGCTCTAGGAGATATGTGCCCTAAATGATAAATCATTGTTCTTTAACAAAACAAAAATTACCGTTATTTTATGTTTCTTG
This sequence comes from Rhabdornis inornatus, assembly GCA_013397075.1. NCBI lineage: Eukaryota > Metazoa > Chordata > Aves > Passeriformes > Rhabdornithidae > Rhabdornis > Rhabdornis inornatus. The sequence goes on along the minus strand of VWZS01005315.1, from coordinate 1,502,895 downwards.
CTTATTTTATAAGGTCTTTATCTGTTTCATCTGCGCTTAGCTTTTACAGGTTGGAGGTAAATTGATTGTTGCTTTGTGTTTTAAATAGCATGGCCTTTTTAAAACACTGGAAATGCAAGTATGAATCAACAGGATAGGATTCATTTGGTCTCAAAAAAGCAAAAGTAAAGAGTCATGACTACTGACACCACATGCAATAACTGCACTGAAATCTGTTCTTATAATTTGATAGTGTTTTGTAATCTCATTGCTTTTGCTTTGAAAGCCTCCACTAAGATAAATGAGTATGTGTTGTTTTGAACTGGAATTAACCTCCTTCCAGCAGGTAGGGAACTACTCGTAGCATTGTTCATTAGGGGTGTCATGTTCCTGCCCTATCCAGCAGCTTGTGGTTTACTCTGGATAATTAGGCATACCTGCCAAATGTTTGGAATCTGAGATGCTGAGGTGTATTTAGCAAAAGAAGAGCGTCCTGAATACTGGCTTCGAAGCTGAGCACAGAGAAGTAGTTGAAAGGGGTAATGTGTCCTAGTTTCTGCAATTTGTGGTGGCCTAAAATCCTTAATGATGGCATCTAAAAACAGATAACAAAACCTTTGCATCTTTTCTGTCTTAATGTTAGCTTGTGACAGCTCCAAACTAGCAGTGTAGGGAAAGCACTGGGTTTGGAGATCAAAGAACCACCTGGTTCAGGCAATTCAGGAGTGAGCTGGGTGACAGGCTGTCCCCTTGGCTCACTGCATTCCTCAGGAGCTCACACAGTAAGAAGGAAGACACAGTAGCTGCTGGCTGGCTACCTGTCTGTGCTGAGATACCTACCTTGAACTTTGCAAGCTTTTAGGCTTTCTGATGCTCAGGACAGTCTCTTGCTAACAATAGTTTTCTCTTGTAGGAATGCAGATCTGTACCATATCTGCCTGAATCTTCATTTTAGAAGCAGCCAGAGGATAAAACCCAGCACAAGGCTCATTTAAAGTCAATATGCTCTAGCTTGCAATTTGCTCATAAATAAGTGCCCAGCTTTTAAGGTTTCCTTTGCCCACAGGCAGTCTGAATACAAAGGCAGACTCTATTTTTTCTAGTAAAGAAAAAGTATTGCAATAGCTCAAAGAACAAAATATTTCTTTCCACCTTCCATCTCCTCAGGTTTATTTTCAGAAAACAGAGGCTGCTTCTATGAAGTCTAGAGGGGAATAAAGAGGTGCCAGCGCCTCAAATGCAGCTGGAAATGAAGGTGTGCTGTATGAGCTCTGTGTGTGTACATGCATGTGGGAGAGGAGTGAGAAGATCCCACCTTGAAGCTGTTTTGGCATTTGATGGTGAGGTGTACAGGGATAAGGTGTTGTGCAAAAACCCTCTACATGTAACTGATTTCTTTGTTCTTGGTAAGGTTTGCTTGAGTGAAGATGAATAGAAGTTCTGAGTCTCTGCTGTATTGCAGTATTGTGTAAATTATTCTCTTTGGAGGAGAGCTTTGCTGTGGAGTGAGAGAAAGGGAGTTGCAGTCATAACACAGTATCTTCAAGAAAAATGTGAAGAGAATAATGTATTTACTGCAGGAGCAAGTTCCCTTTCTGGAGCCATGCACAGAAGACACGATGTGACGTCTGAACTCTGCCATGAAGAATTCAGCATGTATCAGAAGTTATTTGCCATTAATGATTTGAGTCCTGCAGACTGGAAAGAGTGGTTTTCTTCAAGATTTTAGAAGCCTTATTCTAGTTGATTGATTCTGTAACGTGAGTTATTCTGTGGTTTCAATGGGAGTGGAAGTAGTGCCTGCTTGTATCACTTCTGGTGCCTTACCTTTGAAGGCTGTGTTGCATTTTGACTGAGGTGATTGGCAGAGACTTATTGTCATGGTCTTGTTTACTATTAGTGCTTACCTGGAAATGAGAGTGGCTTTCTTGCTGAAGTCTGAGTTCCAGAAGGTCAGAATACGGCTGTAAATAAAGCAAAACTGGGCAAGGGCACCTCATCTTGTTTAAGAGAAATTATAGGTCATGCAAGAATTAAATGTGGATCTTAATGACACATCAGCAGCAAAAGGTCACTGGGGCCTGCAAAAAACGTGGCACAGCAAAAGGGGAAATCCAAAGGCTATGGCTGAGTTGAAATGCAGTTTTTCTAAATGGTACAAAATGCAGTGTTGTAATTCCCTGGTGATTAAGCTATTCACATGTGAAGAATATTTAAACCTTTATATAGTTAGGCTGAGCATCTCTATTGCAACAGTTTCATCCCAACCCTTTTTATTTTCCTGTGATGTAAAGAGAAGGAGTGAATATGACCAGGGTTTTCTTTCAGCAAAGTATGTTCAGTTTGCAATTTTGGGCTCTGTGTCATTCTTGGATTTTTTGGTTTTTGTTTTTAAAATGTGTGTAAAAATATATGTGTGTGTACAGTCCTTAATAAAGGATATTCTTTGAGTGTCTGTTTGACAGGATGTGCCAGCAGAAGCCCTGCTTTGGCTTTAAAGCCTATGTAGCCAGATACCTTCAGGGCTCATGATGAAATGATCAGTCTGTCATTTCATTCTGCGTGGCTGAGGATTCACGGTGCTGGGCAAAAGTCTGAGTCCTCAGTGTGTAAGCTGCTTCTTTATTGGCCTCTTGCTGGGAAACTTCTAAAAGACATTCATCTACCAAAGGGAGCTTCTGTGATTTCTGTGCTGAAACATACAATTGCATAAGAGAAAAGAAGGTTCAGGCACCGGTGCTGGCGAGCAGCAGAGTGTTCTCTTTAGGCAGTATCCCTGCAAGAACCCGCCTTTGATCTCCCTTCTTTCTGTTTAGATTTTATTATGTTGTCTATCTGTTATAAATTTTAAATAAGCTTGTAGCAGCTAAACCTTACAGACTAAGTGAAGGTGTAGGAAGGGAAGCATTTCACTGAATTAATCTCTAGCCATGAATTTTTTGTTTCATTATCGTTGCTTTGGGCAGCTTGAGAAAGGTGTCTATTTAATTGTAGGTGTTGATGTTTTATCACCTTCTCTAGTCTCAAGCTGAGTGTACTTTATCAAATGAAAAACTTTCAATGTTGTGTAAGATTAATTGCTCTGAAAGCCAGTGTGCCTTTTCACTGCAGAACTGAAAGAATGTTTTTGCAGACAAAAATTCCACTCCTTCTATGCTGGGCATTGAAGAGAAAGCTTAAAGCAGATTTAAATGTAAGATAGTAGTCTGTTAGTCTGTTGCCTGTTATTATGAAGTACTTGATAGATGCTTCGCATTATTTCTGTTTGCTGCACTGAGCCCAGTCATACCAGCACTGTTGCAGCAAGCTTATCTGAGACAGGAAATACTCTGAATTTCTCTGAATCTCTGCTTGCAAATTGTTGGGTAAAATGTGGTTTTTTTCAATCAAAGAAGCTGAAATCAATGAAATAGTTATACCATGATGGTAAAAGTGAGACATTAAATTTTTTTTACCTGCTTCTTTATAGGAACAAAGCCCCAGTAACCAGACTTCAATAGCAATGATGCAAGAGCCTCAAGAAATGGTGGAAGAGACAGTTACTGTGGAGGAAGACCCAGGCACTCCCACTTCCCACGTGTCTATTGTCACTTCTGAAGATGGAACCACAAGGAGAACTGAAACCAAGGTCAGGAGTTAATAACCACTGAGGAAAATGGCACAGTGCCATTTAATCACAGAATAGAAATAGCAGGGAGTAGCCTGAGTGATGACAATCATGCTATTGTGATCCTCACTGATTTTGAGCATTGTGTTGGCCAGTAGATCTGCGTTCAGGGCTTTCTCAGTTTCACCTCTGTGTCTAGATTGCTCCCTATCAGCTGTGCTGATACAGCTGTTCATGGTGCTGTGAACTGAGCAGTAGAAATTATCCAGGTTAACCAAACAAAAACACCAGAACCTCTTGTCAGGCTGTTTATTCTTGTAACATTCACTTCATTCTACTGAAGCAGTTCACAGCATTGCCCTGCAAACAAAAATTGATGAGTTGGTAGGGCTTGGCTGAGGAAAATGTGTCTTAAATTAGTGACAATCTATAATAACATTATGTGATTATGCATTTGTCCTTTAGGACAAGAAACAGCCAATGTAAATAACACCATAGCATTTCGAATCTGCAACAATCTTGTGAATGGCATCTTACTCCTGATGCATGGGGAAAGCTGGGTGTGCTTTCAAGTACTTCAGGTTTGGCTGGGTTACAGGTGTTACAGATGTTCTGATTTTCCTGATATCTTTTTGCTACTTGTGTGAGATAATTTTACAGTCTCTGAGCAGGTGCCGTGCAGTGCCACTGGAAGGTTACAAAGATTAAGGGTGATTCCCTTTTTAAAAACTTCTAAACGGTACAGATGTGAAAAGAAAAAGGGAGGGGATTGTTCAACTGCTTTCTATGTTAAAAGGAGTTGGAGAGGTCACTGTGTAAATCAGTGTTTATTTTCACTGTTGTTCCAGAATTGCAGTCCTCTAGGATATCTATTCAGGACATCAGATACTCAGGATGAAGTAAATGAATTCCTGAGGTCAGTAGGCCTGTACACATTATAATAAACTGATATCTGGCTTAATAGTTGTTGCAGTTAGTTAGAAGGTAAATATAACTGGCCTATTTTCTCATTGTTGGAAGGAGATTAAGGTCTTCAAATAAAAATAAAACAGATGAATTAAAAACCCCCACAATTTTATTAGCTTATCAAATAATCTAATGTATTTAGTTTGTGACATACATGAAAGAAATGCTATTTTCTTTCTAGTGGCAACAACTGTTACTTGCAGGAAGGAAGTGATAAAATTTCAGTGGGGATGGACATCTTTTTATATGTACTAATAGTAGTGCATAGTTTGAGGAGGCTGCAAGGGCCTAAGATTATAGCTATGGCTGTAAAAATAGAGGTGAGGCCACGCCTCACCTAGATAACAGGACCACATGGAGTGAAGTAGTTTGTCTGAAATAGTTGTGGCACTGATAAAAGCTGCATGTTTGTCATGGCCTCAGAGGTGTGATTTTTCTCCTCTGTGTTGGGGACCTCCTGTTTTTCCATCTTCCCACGGAAAAGCACAGTGGCAGTTTCAAAACAGGCATTGTAGCTGCATATGGAAAAGGAAAATTGAAAAAACAGCAACCCTGGAGCTACTGTTCCATTTCAAAGAGCAAGGCTTTCTTGTGTTCCTGTAGGTCATTGCAGGCACTGAAGTGTGTCCAGGATGGGGGTAGGATGTGTTGCTGTCTTACTCTCCCTTTCTGTTGTTTCAAATAATGCCACTGACTCCAGCTTAAGTACTACCTGAAGCTATTTCCTAGTAATTCGTTGCTAAGAGGACCAACAAAAAATATTAAAAACCCAGTTGTTGAGAAAAGTGATTGTGAAATGTCAAAACAAAGCCTGGCTTTGCCCTGACTGTCAAAAGAGGTGCTGAGACTTTGCTGGGGTTGTTGCTGCCTCTGAAATTATTTTGACTTCTCTTTGCTGTGATAAAAAGGCATAGATTTAACAGCTCTTATATACTAATCTGAGGCCAGTTTTTACAAGTTTTTAACCTCACTTTGGTCTTCAACTTGCATTTTGTTTTGGTAGGGAGTGTGAAAATTAAAATTGTGTCACTGGTGTTTAGGAGCATCAGTTAATTACCCTGGAATTAATTGTCATTGACAGGATCATTTCTAATAGGTATCATCATAGTGCTTTCCTAGTTCATGCTATTCTATGTGAGACCCTTACAGAGAAAATTAAGTTTCCTGGTACCTCTGTGCAGTGGCAGAATTCTGACCTTGCTGCTCAGAGGAGGGTGGTGAAGAAACCTCCCTGGCATGGGAGATGCAGCCACACGGCTGCTGGGCATCCTACTTGCATACATTACTTGGAGTAGGAGGTGTTGAACCCAAAAGCTGCAGTTTTGTGACTCTCCTTGTTCCTTCACAGATTTAAAGAAATTAAAAATACAGGTAACAAATCCCCCCAAAACCAAAAAACCCTGTATGAATCTGGCCTTGCATTCAGTGTGCAGGTGGTACTTGTCCTTGTAGAGGAGCAGCAGTTCCTGTGCTGGGAACCCTCACATCTCATTTCAGTGCTATCCAGTGTGTAAAGTTGAGATGGTCACACCGTGTTCAGTGGGGGAGATTTGTGTTCAGCTGTTCTTTTTACTCTGAGCAATAGCCTTCTATGCTCTGCATTGCTGTGCTTGCTCCAGGCTCCTTTAAGGAAGGATTTAGAACATGTTTTTGTTGTGTCTATAACTAAAGGCTCTGCTGGACAGTGTCAGCCACAATCTCCAGCATATCTGTCTTGCAAAGAAAGTGGCAGCATAAGATACTCCCTCTGACAGAATAAATAACACAGGTCGTGGTTTTTTAAGAGATGGAGAGACTAGAGATGTTTTTCAGATGTATTCTTTCTTCGCTGGATAGCTTGTGTGGAGATTAGTCAACCTAATGCCATTTCGTATGCATTTTTGGATTTTTAAAAGGAAATTGTCACTTATTTTTGCTAAATTATGTGGATTTCTGGCTTGCTGAAGAGTGATGCCTCTCAAATTCTTCCTCTTGAAGTGCAGCACAGCAAAGGCTGTAAACGTGAATGCTCCTGGATGCTACTGTTCCTTTTTTCTCTGTTCCTTCCCCTGTTGTTTCAAACCCATAATTTATAGAGGTTATTCTTTTCAATAGTGTATTAAGTAAACAACCTTAATCTAGATGCATTGACAGTTTTGCTTTGCTTTTCCCTCATCTTTGAAAATGCCTCTAGCAGTGAAGCAGGAAGAAGGCATAATAGAATTTAATATTTGACATATTTTAAATAGAGAACATCTGCCTTTTTAAAATGAGATATCTCTGAGTAATTTTCCCCTACCTGTTATTCTTTAGTGTTATACTAAGTCCCTCCATAACATTCATTGCACAAAAGATATAGCAGATAACACTTCATTTCAACTTTATAATATCTCTGGAAGCCAAATATCTATCAAGCTAAAACAGTGAAAGTCACCTTGGGGAGAGACTTCCACTTCTTGCTGCTGGCTGGAGCACTGCCAGGTATTAAAGGGAGCCTGTTGTAAGTAGCTCAAGAGAACTCAGTAAAGCAAATTAGATGTCTCTGTGTTTGTGTAAATGTTCATTTTTTTCTTCAGACACCTTTTATTTTTACCTTTGAAATGCCAAAAGATTGGAGAGATTTAGGTCATTGCTACTCATTGAAATTGATGTTTTATCATAGCAAACTGTGAAATCAATTTGTATACAAAGTTGTTTAATTTGTAGTCCATCCATTTTCTTCGAGCTTTCCAATACTCAGCAAGTCCAGCTAGTTCCCAACAGTGATTAACTGCTGTTCCCAGTTCCTAACACCTGTGATGGGAAAATGCTTGTGACCAAAACTCTGGGTTGTGCTGGTGCCAGGTACCCCAAGAGGCAGTTCTTCGAAACTTTGCAGGAAATTCAAAGTAATTAGGCAATAGAGTAGGAATGGATTTCAGTTGAAGTTAAGGGCGCTTTCAAAATATGAAATATTTGGCTTAAAATTGAAGGGGAGAGATTTCAGCTGCTGTTTTGAAAATCTACAGGGTGAATTCTTCCACAGCATTTAATAGAAAGGTAATAGCTTCAACCTGCATGGGCTGATAAATTTTTACAGTCCGTAGTTCAAAAATAAGCTTGCATAAATGTCAGGATGCTTAGATCCTTCTGCATTCCTTCTCATCTGATTCTTGGTTTATGACAGTTTCAGCAAGATTGTTATCCCTGTCAGCTTTTATAATAGACTTAATGTATTTAAAAAATTAAAAAAAAATAGAGGCAAAACAAAACCAATCTCAAAAGCAAAATGGAAGGCAGAATTATAGATAAAATGAATGCATTTGACCATGATAGCCCAGTTCCACAGAAAGCTTTCTACTATCTTTACTCTTCTGTGACTGAGCATTGTGAGGCACCTGCCATATGCACATGCATGCACATAAATCTAATTGTTGGATAGTTTCATGTTTGTTCTCCCATCTTTCTAGATAAATAGGAGGACAAGGAACAGAAAAATACAGAAGCTGCTTCAAATGTGTGAATATTTCCTTTATGCTCCATTGGCAACTGCGTTTCCAGAAACAGAATTAGTGAAACCATTATCATATGGGTCCTGTAAGGGATTTATTTGTTAAAATAATTATTTGTGGGGTGGACAATGCTAAGGTCAGGAAACCTGAAGTATACTTATTTTGGGGTGTGGAGAGCAGCAATGAAAGCACTGACTTACAGTATCACAGAATTTTGGCTGCAGAGAGCCTGAAGTAGTAAATAAATTGGATATTTTTATACTATAGATGAAATCTTGGTGTCTGTATAGGGAATAAAGAGTTACAAATATATTATGAGCATACTCAGACAGCCTCTTCATGGGAAGTACTCTGAAGCTTTCCTCTGGTACTCTGAGGTTGGGGCATTTAAACAATTGAGCATCTTTGATTTGTCATTGGGCTGAAAAAGCCTTTTTACACAGGTTTTCTTTAGGGATGGAAAGTAAACAGAGGAAGTGAGATTACACTCAAAGTAACTTGTAGCTCTAAATTTTTTATTAGAGCACATCTATAGTGAGGAATTGATGCTAATAAATGTTTTTTAAGATTGGGTGTATCTGAAGGATCAGATATCTCTCAGATAAGACAGTCTGTTGGGACTCCCATTTGGAAATAGCTTCATTCTCTCTGGCTAATGCATCAATACTACGGAAACCACAAAAATGCTGGGAGAGATTACTGTGCTGTCAGCTGCTCAAGATGGCCTGTGTTCTTTTAAGAAATATAAATGAAACATTCCCTTGAGCAGGATTTCCTGAAATGAACGTGTTTGGTTTGTTGGTTGGGTTTCTTCTTTTGCTTGGAAACCTTTCATTAAATGGACCTTCATCTGTGTGCTGGCTAATTGCTGCCAGAAAGCTTCCTTTTATTGTCCTGTCAGCAGCAAAATCTGTTGTCACATGATAAATCTTCTATCTCAATGCCTGTGCCTGACAAATGAGGCATGAGTGCAAATACTCCCTCTCTCTCAAAATATGACTGTTTGGTTGTCCGGGTATAACACCTTTAGCATTACTGAATGCTTTTATACTACAAGAAATGCATACTTTAATGCTTGAGTGAAATGTTCCTTTTTATGTGTCTGACAAGGGGGTTTTGATTGTCCTGGTACTTTGTGTTTGCTGCTGGGTGCAGCATTCACAAAATAGTAAGAGGTGAAGCTGTGTTAAGGCTGTAAACTTGTTCTTACATGTCCTGTGCTGCCTGACACTGAGTGTGGCTTTTTGGTGAGCCACAGCCATTGAAAGCCTGTTTGTGCTAGTCTAAAAGACAGGAAAATAAGGCAAAATAGGAATAAATTGCAAATTAATCCCTTGAATTCTGTGTTGGAACTCTAAACTAAAACCCCGTATCTCTGTAAATACTTTGTAGAGTGCCAGAGCATGGTGAAAAACTCACTGAGGATATCTGGTATCAGACATTGTCTAGGAGGTGATTTTCAGTGATCTGAAATTCTGCTTCGTGGTTTTTTTGTACATGTAGCAACTGTTGGAGACAATTGTCCTGACTATAATGTTTCTGTGTTTGTTACCTCATCCTGTTTGCCAATAACATGGAGCAAGTCTTTGAAGGTGGACCTGATCCTGCAGGTCGAAGTTTATTCCTCCTTTCATGCTGCAGCCGGATGAGGTGTGTTAGGTGCTTCCTATTGTCTGATCCTAGCAGCTTTAGGAAAAATGATGTGGCAGACTGTGCAAGCACGGCAGCTCGTGTCTGAAAAGCTGTGCTTGGGCTTAGATTTGTTCTATAGTCCTGAAAGAAGGAGCTTTGTGAGGTTATGCAAGGGCACTTCTTGGCATTTAGAAAGCTCCTTCGTTGTTCCTTTCCGAGCATAAGTATCCATTTCTGATTCATCAAATTGCTGACGTCCTACCTTAATTTCTGTTATTCCCATTACTGGTTCCCAAATTCAAGAACACAAAGCCCCAGCATTTTGCATCCAGTTTTGTTATGGCATTGCGAAACTCACATATTTCAGGCCTGAGAAACGTCACTTTTTCTGCTCTTAGAAGATTGCTTATGAATATGGTACTTTGAATAAAAGTATTGTTTCCCACTTCAGTAGGAGAACACTAAGCTGTGTTTCTTTGTGTGTATCCACTTCACAAAGAGCTACTGTAAACTCCGCCAGCTCTTTTTCTCCTCTCACTGCTGAGTTTATGAAAGCTGTGACAGTGGTCACGCTGACAACTGAGCCAAAAGCAGAAGTATTATGCACAGGTAACAAACAAAAACCCCTGTTGGATTGTATGTCATGAAATAAATGTTGAGTTTCTAGTTTACTTTCTTCCAGTTGTTAAAATGGGTGCTTTGAAAAAGGGAGAAAAGATTCAGAGGCATGGAAGGATAGCATCTTTCCTGACATTTACTGACTGAGGAAATCCCTTTGTATTGAAGAGGAAAAATATTTCAGCTCTGGCTCAAATTAGATACAGAGGTCATATTGGTACCTGGCTATGCTGTGTTCAGCATCGTGTTGCTGTTAATTACTCTGCTGCTGGAGAGGCATTTGAGCTGCTTTCAGTCTTGTACGGTTTCATTACTTCATTATGTTGAAGTATCATTTGCTCACAGATGTGTCAGGAAAAGAAATGCTGTTTGGGTGAATCTTCTTTCTGTTTGGGGTTTCTGTGTGAAAACATCTGGCTGGAGGGCAATGTCTGGAGCCACTTCAAGAGATGTAGTCTATTTTGCTTTGGAGCAGCTTGGCTAATCTGTTGCCAATCTAAATGTTTAAATCGGAAGCTATAGGTCAAAATACTTATTTGGACTTCAGACTGCTGAGCAATGCAGTGATACATGTTGTGGTTAACATTTCCCTTGAATGTAGCATTTCATTCTGAGACCTACATGAAGAAAAGTGTCATTTCCTGATGGTTATTTATGTCTGTAGTAGCTTAGAAACGCCAAATACCTTTTACCCATTTTGTGTTCTTCCCCTGATGTGTGTAATGCTGTCGGGTGGGTTGATTCTCCCTCTCACCTTTGTGGATGTGCTCTTTTGCTTGGTTGGGCTGAAAAGTCAGCACTTACTAGCTTAGGGTAACTTTATATAGGTTGAAGTAATTTTATTGGGGTTAGGGCTACTAAGGATAGACTGGCATCTGCTGGACTTCTTTTCTTCTTCCCAAAAGAGCTTTTGTTCTTCACTCTGGAAGACAGTAAAGAAGTTGATGGAGCCCAGCATAAACAAAAGGCCCTTTGCTAGTTTGTAAATACAGTGGCTTTTGTCCAGCACTGTCTTACACAGATTGCCACAAAGGCAGATGGTTCTTGAAAAGTTTTAAGGACTCTTTGTTCTTACCCTTCAGCAATAAACCCTAAATACAAGAGCCCTCTGGAGATTTACTGTTTTCAGGTTTTGCAAATTCTATTTTGAAATGAAATATGATTTGTGGAAGTAAAGATGTGTTTGTATACAGGTTTTTCTTCAGTGTTTTAAACAAGCTTGTCTAGGATGTTTAGGTAGCTGCAGTTGCAAAGACAGTGTGGTGTTAGTGTTCATTATTGCAAATTTGTTAGTCACCAAAATAATAGCAACTAGCTATTGGGCTTGTGTGGTGGTTGGTGGATGTAAGAATATCTTAAAAGAGAAGGCAGGTGTGTTGTGCAGAATCCTGTAACCCAAAGCTTCTCTGTTTGAGATCATGGTTTCCTAAATACTACTGCCAAATTTGAGCTCCATCAAATTACAGAGGTGCAAACTTGATCCAGATCAGGCAGAAGCACATAACTCTATTTTTGTTAAACTAGAGAATGTGATGTGGTATTTATGCTATAGCTGTGGGAGGACAGGCTGTGACTCCACAATATAGTAAAGTCTTGTGTGGGACAGATGTTTCCTGAAAGCATTTTGGGGGAATTGGAACTGGTATAATGACTTTGTACTGCTTCCGTGTGCTGCAGTGGTTTTGATTTGGTAATAAGAGCCCAGAGTGCTTTTTTCAAAGTATTTTTCCACTGTTCATTCCAAAACCCGATAGGTGAGCTGATGCTACACCAGCGTTACAGGCAGGGCACAGTTGTTGGCTTTGTGATGCTCTCTCTCTGTTTTACTCTTCCACCTCCCCGTGTGTCTCACCACGTCACGCAGCAGGGAGAACATTAACACATTTATGTCTGCTTGCTGCCAGGTTACCAAGATGGTGAAGACAGTGACCACGAGGACGGTGCGGCAGGTGCCGCTGGGGCCGGACGGGCTGCCCGCCATGGACGGCTCGTCGCCCATGGGCAGCTACACAGACTCCATCGACAGGAGGTACCTGAAGAACGGGGAGCGGTTCATCACCCCCCAGGCCTCGTCCACCCTGACCCGAGCCTACAACAGCTACAACGACTCGTACCCCGAGAGCCACGAGGGCCAGTACCGCCCCTACATCGGCCACGACGGCTACGGAGACCTCTCGGACAACTACGGCAGCTTGTCCCGGGGCGTCAACTACCGGCCCCGCTACGCCTACGTGCCGGGGGGCACCTACCGGCCCGATGATGGCAGCTTCACCCTGCCCAGCAGGAGGGACAACTATGGCCCTGTTGCCCAGCCTCAGGTGCCCGTGGGCAGCAGCGTTGACTTGAACCGCTCTCAGCCCGAGCGCTTCCAGCCGGAGCCCTATGGGCTGGAAGACGACAACCGCAGCCTCGGAGTAGATGATGAAGGCTATGAACTGGATCCTGATTACTCCACTGTGAACAGGAGGACGTCTGCAGGTGTGCCAGAGAGAGGAAGACCTCACAAAGGAAGGTAAAACCCGTTTGTTTTTCACAGTGCTGTTCTGCTGCTTTTGCTTATTTGATCGTGTACATTCAGACTCTGTGATCTGGTGCGTTCTGGAGTTACTTGACAGAAAAACAGCCCATAAATGACTGCAAAACACACATGAAGTATGGAAGAGAAGGGGCCCAAGGACCCTTTCAGTGATTCTGGGCTGCTTAGTTCAGGTTAAATTTAGAAAGAAAGATGACCTTGTACAAGAAGGCTGTTACTTTTTTTTGCTCTTCCTAAAAAGAGTTGTGAATGCATTGTGTTGTCCCAGAGCCATCCCACACTATCAAGGTGAAAAGAGGGATTTGTGATCTGTGAGACTGCTCATAGGTCTGATTGTGTGCACATCTGCCAAACAAAAGCTTTGAACAGCTGGTTGGGGTTGCAGATGAGCTGATCCCTGGTGGTGAAGGGGTGCCAAGCTGTCTTGTGAGGTGTGTGACAGCCTCAGCCCAGATGCTCTGCTAACCACACACCCTCAGCTGTCTGACCAGGTCGTGCTGGATCTCACAGATCTGAAGGACTAGATCATTACTTTTGTCCTGTGCCTATTGAAGGGGAGAAAACAGAATCTGTGTTGCATTTCAAGTGACCAGTTAAAAATTACTTCTGGTTCATCCTAGTTTGTAAGGCGTGTTCTATTTTCTGCCGTGTTTTCTGGTATTAGTTGTTTATGCTGTGTTCATGGCAATCTGCTCTTGCATTTGAGCAGAAACCCAACAACCCATAGGCTTGGGAAAAGAGTCCTGTTCCTCAGCTGAAAGTCACCTTGTACAGACCTGAAAAACTTGTAATACTTTGTTTTCGAAGAGGTGTACAAATTTTACATGTGCCTGCTTGAAGTTATATCCTCATTATTCATGTTTTGATGCGGATTTAGTTCTCATTCTTTTCCTTTTAATTTAGAGTAGTTTCCAGAGCTGTAAAGCGTCTGTGTCCACCTGCCTCTGTGTGTCTTTAGACTTAACATTTGTGACCTCAGGCTTTGCTGCATCAGCAGCAGTTGTCAGTGGGATTTGTGTTGGCCTTTCTGTTCTCCCAGAGTCCTCCTACTTGGAGATGTTATGTCATTCATGGTTTTGTGGTTCTATTTTCCTTCCCTGTTCTGGAAGTTCATTCCAAAGCTAGACAGACTCAAATGCTTCCAAACCGTCATCTATACTTGTGAGAGAAAAAAAATAAAAAAGAAGACAAAAGCCCAGTGAAAAGGTATCAAGGCATATCTCCCAGAACACCCTTCAAGTCCATTGTGGCATCTTTGATTTTACAGGCTTACCCAGTGCTGAAATCACATCCCTGTTTTGTGGGGCTGAAGGAAATACCTGCACCCAGTGGGTGCTAGAATCCAGATCAGTCTATCAGACTTGGATTAGTGCTTCCCTGAACTAAGCAAGTTTACACTTCCTGCCAAAAAAATAAGTCAGGCATCAATGCTTTTAATTTTTTATTAACATTTTTCAAACTGCATGCAAAATGAATAATTAAATGTATTCTTAGAACCTGCCCATTTGCATTTTAAAATTCAGTGTTTTTATTAAACATCCCTTTGATTTATTATTCCTTGCAGTTTGGATAGGACCAACTCATAATTTTTCTTCTAAATTTCTTTTGTTGTGAGGTTTTTTTCCATATTTAATGTGATCAAGAGGCTTTGACAAATAATTAGCCTGACTGTGGCAGCAAACTTTAGCTGTTGAGAACATAAGATTGTATGAGGGCATCTTAATAAGCAGTTACTTTTTAACATTTCAAAGAAATACTTGAACAATTCAATAAACCTGCATTTCAGATATGCTACTGATCTTCAAGAAAATAAGGACTACAAGTAGTGCTTTGTACTAGATGAGGTAATTGCTAATTTATTATTCCTCTCTGGTTTTTTAAAAAAAAATATTTCTGTGAAAATGGTTAAATAAATGTGATTAATTGATGTCACTTTGGATTTCAAACACTTTGTATGTGTAGGGCAGGTTTAACAACTACTCTGTTGGACACTATGTTGCACCAAATTCCAGCTTGGGGATCTCATGTTCTGAACAGAATTCCTCCTCATGACTCACTGATCTGTTCTCTCATGTTCTTCCCAGTCAGTGCTACTCCATTAGGTAGTAGTTTAAAGGTAAAATAAGAGTTCTGACTGTCAGTTCCTGTTTTGAGAAGGCTTGAGTGGAGGTTTCTCCTTGGAATCTGTGCTAGTGAGTCTGACTCCCTGTGATGAGGAGGCAGCCCAGCCATGTCTGGAGGGGGTCCTAGGCAAGGGAATTACAAGTACAGGTTGTTCTTTCCAGCTCTTGCCTGCTCTGTTCGATCACAGAGATAAAACACCTGTTTGTGCTTTTCTTCTGTCATCACCAGCCTCATTTTAAGCTGCTTATATTTCATTTTAAATTGAGGAAAAATGTGCCTCCTCACAAACGTCTCCAAATCCAGATAAATGCACAAAGGTAAATATTCCCTCTGTTCGCTCGTCATTGCCTGTGGTTGGGCTTTGTTGTTTTCCTTCACACTGAATCTCTCCTCTTACAAGATGCATCACTTTCTGTGAGAGTACCTGGCACTTCTTGTTCTTCCCCTCAGCTTATGTTCTGGTTTGGTGTAAGTCGGGTTGCATAATAAATTGGGGTCAGAGAAAAGCGTTTGGGGTGTCTAATATTGATTTACTGTTACTCAAGTTTACTTGTGAAGGCATATACACATCTTTGAGTCTGTGCCCTTTTTTCCTTCATTTGGTAGGTTGCCTTTATTATACTAGGTTTATTACAGTTATATTACTAGGTTTATGATATATTTATACTATTTTAGTATAGTTTTAAAAAACATCTAGTTTTACTGCGTGCTGGATGTTTTGTATACAGTCCTTTTTGAAAGAAGCGGGAAGTACTGAATACTTTCATTCACAAAAAGCATCCCTACTATTATTTGACTATTTTTTAATCATTAAATTGAAATTAACGCAGATAAGCTGGAAAAAAAAAGGCAAGTCATAGTTCATCTTACTGATCTAAACTTCTGTTCAGCTTTTTCTTGCCTCTGTGATGATTTCTTCTTAGAGTGGATCACTGCAGTCTGCACTTGAGTGAGCATTCATGGGACCTCTTTTTTTCCCTAGGAATTCAGGAATAGCTATTGCCAGTGTTACTATGCCAGATTAGACAGGGTATAAATTTTTAATGTTGACTAAATCAACAACAGAACAGTTTTCTACTGTTAAATTGCCTATGCCAGAAGCCTGATTTAAGACTCTGAGACTGTATTTGGTGGTCACTTCACAGTCCAAATTACTATTACCAGGAAATGAGCCAGATTTTAGATTAAATACCTTTACCAGTGGGTCTATCTTGTTTCTCTTGTGGTACAGACAGTGGGAGTACTGATAACACTGTACATGTCAGTCTCATTCTTCTTCTGGTGCTTTTTTTCAGTTCAGAATATAAAAGCTTGTAATTGCAGATAAACTTTCAGTCAGCACTTGTGGCCTAGGTTCACTCTTTCCAAGTGTATATGGACAACATTGGGGTGTTGTCTAGTTTGGGGCAGGAGTTTATGGACATGCCTGGGCAGAACAGGGAGAGGCAAGCAGTGTGGTCAGTTTGAAAGTTATTTGGGTTTTTTCTGAGTCTCTTCCTTAGTGAGAATTCAGTTTGATAATATTCTGGTAGCAGAAGGTTGTGAATGGCTGAGTTTGACATGGCAGGAGGCCACCTGAGTCAGCTCATCCATTGGCAGTTCTTAGGTGTTTCCAGTTAAGGACATTTCAGTGTTTTAACCATATGGCCCCTAACCTAGGCTTATCTCAGCAGAGCATTCACTCCAGTTTTGCATCCCCTTGTGTATCCTATCAGGGAACAGAGCCTGGCAAAAGTAGAATCTCATTCTGCAAAGTCTTTACATCTCTTCTTCAATGTTTGGCACAAAGCTTCCTACTGAAATCCCAAGTGTTTCTGGTCTTTTATCCAAAGCAGACACCAGCTGCAAAATGTAATGAATGTAACATTTGTAGAAGTTGTTGAGGATTAAATGTTTAAGTCCTTCACCTGTTTACTCAAATGTGCCTATGTTGAAGCCATAAGGAAGATGATAAATCCACAAACTCTCTCCCAGTTTTTAACTGTGCTAGAATGTGTTTTGATCAATTCCCTGAGACAGGTGATTAGTGAGACCCATGGCATCCTAAAAACTCGGCTGCCTTGCTACAGACAGACAGAAGGCAAGATGCTTGCAGTCAGCAACTCTGGCATAGCACCAGAGCTCTTCAGTTCTGAGAGTAAAGAGCTCTTGGTCTCCTGAGAGCAGTATCTGCTGAAGCTCTTGTTAGTCCTGTTCTATATTGAGTGGCTTTTCCTTCCCAGCTTAGCTGCTCCAGTGATGTGGAAGGGAAAACTCACATTTGGCCCTCACCAGTCTGACTCAGAAAGAGGATTTTTTTTATTCTCTCACCCAGTATGTAAATATGTTGGTGACCAGGGTGTGTTTAATGCCCTGATAGACACTGGTTTTTGACTTTCTCACTCTGCCAGTCTGGTGTTTCAGCCCTCTGTTAAAGGAGAGGCAATGAGGCTTGTGGTACTTTTGCCTTGCTCTGCTTGAGCAGTTGTGCTGCTCCTCTGCAGATGACCTGTTTTGGTAAACTGCTTCCCCTGTTGGTTTTTTGAACCTTTCCTAGCCTTGATCACTGTATTTAGTCATGTGAATCTGAAGTGGTGTGATACTTCGTACTTGCCTTAGCTGAGTTTTCTTGTATAGGTCTTAGGTTCATACAGGATCTCAGAGTTTCTGTGTTAGCGATTTGGAGTCCTCAGGGGTCAAGTGTGCAGGTGTTTTCTTTGCTGCCAGATACAGTCGTTGAGTTTTGTCACTGGTGCATTAGCAGTAGCTCTCAACACTGTTTCATCCTCACAGCAATGTTGGATCTGGGCTGTGTTTGCTTATTCCAGCAATCGCGGGTTTTTGTTTTCATCCTCTTCTCTGTGATACTTGAGAGATGCTTTCTTGTTTTAAAGCAGGGTTGTGATCTT
Source organism: Rhabdornis inornatus (assembly GCA_013397075.1). Lineage (NCBI taxonomy): Eukaryota > Metazoa > Chordata > Aves > Passeriformes > Rhabdornithidae > Rhabdornis > Rhabdornis inornatus. The sequence goes on along the minus strand of VWZS01005315.1, from coordinate 1,485,075 downwards.
CTTTAATTTTCTTTTTTAATGATTAATTCTTGATTTCAGGTAGTATCACTCATATTTAATAAGCAGTGGTTGACAATTAAAAAGAAAATCAGTGTTGTTGGTACAGACTTAACTGGTACTCTTTTGTCATGACAGTGTTACAATTCAAAGTCCTAACTCTGAAGTTTGCTTTTGAAAAATGTAATGAAACCAAGGAGCTTTGTGTGGCAAAGGGAAGAGGATACAACATGAGGAGGATAGGCCCATCTCTGTGGTTCTCTTTGGAAAGCTTTGTGGAAATAAAGCAAACAAACTGCATCCCAAGACAGTAATTATCTTTGTGTACTTGCACGGATGAGGAGGAGAGAGAAACTTAATTGTGCAGGTGTAATTGAGGTGGTGCACAGTTATCTTGTGGGCAGCTCACAGCACTGAGACATTCTGAATTGCGAGTTACCAAGTCAAGCAAGGACCAGCTGTGCAATTATTAAAATTAATCTTCTGCTGCTTTTATGAAGTGAAAAAGAATTTAACATGAGGATGAGTTTGAGAAATGAGATTTCATTGTAGTTTTAATGCTGGTTATCACAAATTTGCATTTGTAAAAACAGAATTTTGAGGAGTAGCTAAGGGGTTTTGTTATTCCTTCTGCCCTGTGTGCATTCACAGAAGTAAATCGTTTCAATGTTGTTGCTTTCTGCTTGGAGTGATGGAAACAGCTTTGTTCTGTAACAGAAAACATGACTGTCCAGATAGTGTAAATTACTGTGTAGAGCAACTGCTGAATTATACAAATAACTGCATCAATAAAAGGATTTCTTCAGATTCATTCTGAGTTTTGGATACATGCCCATTTTTATCCTTTCATTCAGCTTATGGTTTAGAGCAGCAATTAAAGCAATGTAAAGTCAGGAGAGGTGCTTTTAACATTAAAAGCATTAATTGTACAAGACTAAGTTTGGTCTCCACCTCCGGTTGCTCTTCTCCCCAGAGCCCAGTTTAATTATCAGTCCCTTTGGGATGACAGCAAGCTCCATTTTCTTCCTGACTTCTAATAGTCTATACTTCAGCATGACGTCAGAAATGGTTCAATAACATCACTCAGTGCTTCAGATGAAAGATTTTAAGAAACATTTTGTAGCAATTAAAACCACTTGCTTGACTGAGCTAACAGCAATACTGAGACAGTAGCAAACCTGTCCAGGAAAAAAATGTAAAGCACAAGGCTGCTGCTGGTTTGAAACAATCCATATATAAGAGGGTGGTTTATGGCAATATCAATGGAGAGTAGTGTTTAGAGTACACTTGTGTGAGCATCAACATGGAAATGTAGTGGGACTTGTCAGACTTGCTGAAATATGTCTGTGGTCTCTGCCCAGGCCTTGAATGCCTTTAATTAGAGTTTTGGTTTGTTGCAGAAGTAGCAGCATTAATGAAGATCAGTGTTTCCTACTAAATGTAATCCAGCTCTGTTGTAATTGCTTTGCTAAGTGACCAAAATGAAAGCAATCTGTTTGATGGCTTGCAGTTCCTGTCATCATTTCACTGCTAGCCAAACAAACACTGTGCTGGAGTCTCATCACTGCTGAGAGCTCAACTACGGTTAATTTTCAAGTTAACTACAAATAAACTATTGGAAACTGTAAATATGCTGCCGCAGTGATGTTTGTGATATTAAAGTGTTTGCTCATGGCTGAAATCTCCATATTGACTCGGAGTTAAAGTGTTCAAACGTAGATTTTTTTTCTTTTTTTCTCTTTGTGTTGCACCATTGCTTCTCACAGAGGCTACGATGACCCCATTGAGACGGAGATGGTTGAGGAGAGGATCCCGTACCTGCACGGCGGCTACGCGGCGCCGCTGGCCCAGCCCGAGCGGGGCAGCATGGCCAGCATTGACCGGCTGGGCAAGCGCTCGCCGTCCATCGACAGCATCCGCAAGGACCCGCGCTGGAGGGACCCCGACCTGCCCGAGGTCATCGCCATGCTCAGCCACCCCATCGACCCCGTCAAGTCCAACGCCGCGGCCTACCTGCAGCACCTGTGCTACGAGAACGACAAGATCAAAAAGGACGTCAGGCACCTCAAGGGCATCCCCATCCTGGTGGGGCTGCTGGATCATCCAAAGCCTGAGGTCCATCGCAAGGCCTGCGGGGCTCTCAGAAACATCTCCTATGGGAAGGATAACGAGAACAAAGTGGCTATAAAGAACTGTGATGGGATCCCTGCATTGATCAGGCTGTTGAGAAAAACAAATGACATGGAAGTCAGAGAGCTAATTACAGGTCAGTGTTTGTGATTTCATTAATGGATTAGTCTTTAGAACAGTCCTTTCAGCTTCAGGAACAAGAATTTCTGGAGGTTAGAGCATTGAAAGAGAATTTAGATCACTGCCTGCAGCTGTTCTGTAGTTGCACCATGTTTGTGGGATGAGAGCCTGAGACGTGCCTGTCAGGAGGGGATCAAGATTATCTCTGTGTGTGTGGTGTACTTGGGATTCCCTGGCTGCGGAGGGATGGATGCTGCACCTTGGCTGTAGCATGCAGTTGCGTGTGCGTGGGTTACTGAAGCTTAAATGAGTTACAGCAGCTCCACTGACAGGTAATTTGTAGTGCACATGCCCTCAGCGTGTTGTAATCATGAGGTAAGATTGGCTGAGCTAAATCTTTTCTTGTTAACCTCTTATAAAACAATCCTGCTGCCATGTCCCCACTCGCTCATGTTTAGAGAACAGTCAGTCTTCTCATGAGCACTTCCAGCCTGATGCTGAGGGCTCTGAGGCTGTATATAAAGTTGAAGCACTTCGGGGCTGGAAAACTGGGATTTTAGGGAGCATAGGGTCTGTTGCGAAGGTTGGAAAAGGGAGAATTACATTTCAAGTTATTGAGTTCATGCACACTTTGCAGGGAGTTTTCAAACACTTACAGCTCCATTATTTAACCTGATTTTATTTGAACTTAGTCTTGGACATCATCCAAAAAGAGCAGTAAAGTACATGCCAAGTTTGAAAGTTCAGCCATTAAGTGGAAAAGGGTGGAAAAGTATGTCAGGTTCTAAAGTAAGGAGAAAGATATTGTTCTTCAGTCTCCCATAAATCATGAGGAGTGAAATGGATTTCCCTTTCTCTTCTCAGAAGCCGCAGGGGATGTTTGGATGGAGACCAGAGCAGTTCCAATGAATTTCTGTGCCAGAACAGAATTTTTCAGAAAGCTTTGTGAGAATGAAAATGGGTCCAGGGCTGAAACTGTTTAGCTGCCTTATCAGTGTTGGCTTGTGCAGGTAGACCCTATTGTAAACATTGATTAAACTATTAGAGGTAAACATCATAATTCTGTAATTTCCTCAAAAATTATAGTAGCTCTATTTAAGTCTTTACTGGTAATCATAATTCTCTGAGATGAACAGTGGCCTTGGGTGTTCCATCTGTTCTTCCACAGCCATTACAGGCTATTTAGCAAACTAGGTCTAAATATACAGTGTTGAAACTAGCAGGGATATTTTTCCAGCAAGCTGGTAAAGGAGAGCTGTCTGTTTCATCAGAGAACCTCTGAGTAGCATGTGCTGGTTGTGCTTTGAGAGCTGTCTGTGCTCTGCCTCAACGTGGAAACTCTGCAGGTGGTATTTATATTCCATTTGTTGCAGTTATTTAATATGATGGCTGACTTAATTTTTATTTTTTTATTTAAATAAAGACTATCTGTTTATCTACTGTTCTAGTTTAATCAAAACTCATTTCTGGAGTGCTGAGAAGCAATAAATTTATTTCCTTAGATTCAAGAAAGGAGAAGCCAGTCTATAATTTACTCTGAAGGAATATCATTATAGTGCTAAGTGGTAATCAGTCACTTCTGAGATGGCAAAAGCAAACTGGATATTTTTCCTTTTCACTGTAAATGGCGATTACCTTGATTTCCCATTGATTAATTAGCTTTAGAGTTCAAATGCATTTTATTTGGCGGTAGTTTTGGCCTGTTAAATGTAGTGTTTTTATTCCACCTTAGCTTTTGTTACTTAGAGCTCTTTATTTCCCCTTACTGAGAAACACCAGGAATACTAAGGGCATTAACCTAAACAGATGTCCAGTAACAGATGATGTGCATTTAATCTCCACCTAACCAGGAATAATTTCATTCCCCTTCTAAAATGATATCACCAGATCCGGTGTGAGACATTCAAGCATCAGCACAGAAAAGAAGAATATTCCAGCAATGCCTCTGTGACTGGTGCTGCTGTACTTGCAGTCCATGTTCAAAGCTCTGGCTGATAATGTGGAATTGTCCATTCGTAAAATGAGCTCCAAAAGTCAGCAGAGAGAAACAAGAGCCAGCTTGGACTGCAAAGGGAGCATTCAGGCAGGGCTGCTACAAAAGGACTGTGTTCTGCAGCCTCAGAAATTCAAATCACAATTCCAATGTTCTCCTGGTAGCAATCACAGCTTCCTATCTGGGTGCTTTTCTCTAGTGATAAACCAAAGCCTACCTTTGCCATGAAAGTTTTTCAGTGTGTCTGGAGTGAAATGCCTGGGGACTTCATCAGCAATGCATTAGGGAAAAGAAAAAAAGAAGAAAATACAACAGCATACAGGGTTTGTATGTTTATTTCTTTCAACAGGCTCCAAATTCAAGTTTGGTATGACACATTGATTTTTCTACAGTTTAATCTTTCTTTAACTCAGTACTGGCTGCTTTTCAATAGCTCAGTAGTAATCACCAGCTGGTCATCCCAGCTAAGGACAAATGATAAAATAATCCTGCTTTCCAAAGAGATACAAGTAATTTTAAGAAGTTTAAATAATTAAGTTGTCTGAATTCTAGAGCGGTTCCAGGCTTGAGGTTTTGTTTCTCTGACTGTGGAGCACTGCATGGCTGCAGGACAGGAGGTACCTTGGTGCACACAGTAGGGACAGCCTGTTTGGAGCAGGGCTTTCTGGCAGAAGAGATCATCGTTCTCATCTGATGTGAGAGTCAGTCCTTGCCTTTGGTACAGCTCCATGCCTTCTCCTTTGCTTGGTGATGTGATGCAGCAGCCACAGCTGGGCTGGTCACTGCGTTCATGGAGTGGGGAAGAAGCCACAATGAGTTAAAAACACCCAAGAGGTGGATTCAGCATCGAGGGAGAAATCAGGTGTGTGCCTCAGTGCTGAAGGAGTGAGTCTGGCTGTGCTGGGAGTGTGTTCCCTTGAGCACTTCCCAGGGTACACGTTTGGAGAACACAAGTTATACAACTGTTTTGACATGAAATTTTGGAAGCCAGCAGTGTACTGATATACCACTGCTGCCAGATTAAGCCAATCTGTAGATTTTTCTTTTTTTCTTACAGATAGCACTGGTTTTAGCAGAAGATGAAAAACTTCATTGGGTTAGTGCCATCTCTGTTTTACCAGGTGTTCTGGACTATCTGCAGATGGCACTAAACATGACGTCCCTCGAGGTCAGAGATCTGTGAAGTGTGCAAAAACTGCCTTCTAAACTCAAAGATAAATTCATAAAATACCACAGAGCTCACTTCTCTTTCTTTTTCAAGTGTGGAGATAACAAAATGTTTCCTAGCTACTGCACTGAGAAAAGCTTGATTTAAGTCTTAGAATGTCCCTAAGTAAATCATGAGTAGAGTTGTGTTGAGAAATACTCCATAAAATTCTTCATACATTTCGTCCTAGGCTTGTAGCTATACTCTTGCTGGATCATTTTCTTAAGAAAAAGAGAGAAATGAGGATTAAGCTGATAAGGAATTAAATCTGTTCTGATTGGGAAAGCTACAGAAGTTTTATCTTGAGTGATAAGGTTTTTGTGGAGGAAATGTTCCCATCAGATATGCAAGACCAAAATTCTATTACATTCTTTGAAAAGCAATCAGAAGTTGGTAGCTTTAATGAATAATTTTGTTCTTTGTGAGAACGTTGGAGTAATTTTGTTATTTAATGACATTGCACTGATTTTAAGTGGTGCAGGATGTGACTTTTCTGCTGCCAAATTGGTTATAATTGAAAAATGATTGACCTTCAAAATGCTCTGCAGATGAAATATTTTGACCTAATGCTTGAACAGCAACTTGCAGATAAATCAGCTGCCTCAGAACTCCCAGCTCCTGGGCACTGATGTGTGCTGAGGTCCTGTCAGCTGCTCAGACCTGGACTCCTCTTTGAAGTACCCTGTTGTCTTCAGCTTGCTGATCTCAGATGGGCTTTCTCCTTCCATTTTCTATTCCGAGGCTTCTCAGAAGGAGGTCTTTGTCCATGGTGTATTCTGACACACTGTCTCACGTTGAGGTTCTCAACTTGACCACTACTGAAAGGAGCACCAAAAAAAAGAAAAAAAAAAAAGCTGAGAAAAAACTCAGCTCCAGTCTTCAGGACTTTGATACAAACAAGTCTGTCAAACAAATGCCCCCCAGATGAACACACAAAAAGAATTCCTCAGGGAATATGTTGCAGAGTGCTTATTTTTCCAAGTGATAAACTATCTGATGTGGACCGCAGAAAAGGAATTAAACAGCTTCCAGTTTCTTCATGATGTTGGATTTTTTTTTATCTTTTAATAAAAGCTGGTAGTTATTTTCCCTGCTTAATGTGTTAAAAAATCAGGGCTGATGGTTTAAGTTAGAAATATGTAAGTATGTAACTCATAGTATTTATGAATAAAATACAGATTGGTAGTGATCATGTTCATCTTCTGAAGAGCAGTACATCTTTCTGTAGTCCTAAAACTCAAGCAGTCTGTGGTCAGAAAGGCCAAAGGCTTGTAGTTAAAGTGCATGGAAAATTTAGATAACTTCATTCACCTTGTGCTGCTGTGTTAGTGACATGATTTCTCCTGAGTGCTATTGATTTGGATTGATTAGAGTTTTAAAAAGTGTTTCCAGCTTGTTGAAACATTAGTGTGTTATGTGAAGTTTTCTAGGTATTTTTGACCTTTTACTTATATATCTGCCTTATTCTTCTTAAGCAGTAAAATTTGCCTGTGTAGTTCCACTCTAGAGGTAACAGATTGTCACTGCTCCGGGAAAGGGGAAGAAGCAGACTCTCATTTCAGGTGCACAGGTAGTCTGTGCGTGCAGGAAAGAGCTTTTCAAATTGAAGGGCTGTCAGATTTTAAAGCTTAGCTCTTCCTCATCTCAGCAGTGTTTCCACACGAAATATTTTGCAATTTCAGAAGAACAGGATCCTTAGGGACCCTGTAGTGGGTTCCTTGGCTGATGCCATCTTTTCCACATCATGGGGTTTTGACCACTGCAAATACCCACCCTATGCTCTATTTCTGGTCCTGAGAGGGAACCTCCGGAACCAGGGTTCTCTGGCATCCACTGTTCTCAGTTTGAATCTAGGTTTGCTCCAGAGATGATTATCCTATATAATTTCCAGGGATTCATCCATCTCGTTCAGTGCTGGCTGTTCAGATTTAGAATTTGAATTTTCAAGTCCTGAGCCAGCCATGCATTTAGGGATTTAATTGTACTTACTATTTTTATATGAGTGAGTCTGACATGCTTAAGAAATTGGTGTACAGTAATTGAAGAAAGACAGTCTAGGAGCGTATTGAAAATTAACAGGGTAGCTTATATGTCCATTATTTTAGTCTTACTATAACTGTTGACTTGCATTTGGTTTTTGTATGTTGTATATTTTTTGAGCCAGTTTGTTATAAGATGTAAAGGCTTTATTTTTTAACAAAATGGAGTCAATTAGCTCTTTCTGCTTGGTTTTGCTTTTTTTCTTATTCTTCAACATATGTTGTTTAGCAGTGACAAACGGTGACTTATTGTAGTAGGTATAAAGATAAGATTCATATTTTACCTACACAGTCTTATTTGAAAGCTAAGATAAGGTTATAAAAATCTCACACGGTGTCTGAGTGGCGAGGGCAGTAGACCAAAAAGGTGTTACTTCTGTATGACTATAGAAAAGACTGCAAGAAAACATTATGATGTTCATTCTGTTGTCTGCCTCAGAGTTTCTTTATTAATTGTTATTCTATATCCAATCACCGCTAGGCTCCTGTCAGGCTGTGCCATGTGGTAGTAGATCCAAAGCACTTTCCCAGTTACCTTTTAAAGCTTGAAAATTGCAGGTTTTAAAACTTGGGGAGATTGAAAGGGGCTGAAGCAAAAGGTTGCACTTTTGTTTTTCTGTTGTGTTTTTTAGATGTATATACAATGAGGTGGAGATTTACAGTTTGCTCTGTAATCTGTGCAAGTTCATAGTCACAGTAGCACAGGGAGCCTCAGGTTGATTCAGTCCGTTCAGGTTGATATTCAGTCCGTTTAGGAAAGATTCTTTGTGTGTTTTGGGGAATCTCAGTTTTCTGTTTGGGCTGTCTGAAATTTCACTAGAACTCACGCTTTTCCTTGGAGACCAAAAGCGTGTGTCTGGCTCCCTCCAAGTGTTGTTACTGACAGTTCTCAGATGGTACCAGGCTGGGTCTATGCAGAAATTCTCTCTGAAGTGAGTGTTCTGTTTTAGTCGTACTCTGATGAGTAATAACTGTCAGGACAGTGATACAGGTCTGCTGGGAGGCTGTATCACTTATCTAACACTGGGTATTTTGCAGCTATAAAGCTGTTGTTCTGTTATTCTGTTTTGATGTTTGACTTCTGTCTGCTTTGGCTCATAATTGAGGTAAAAAAGAAAAGACAGTGGAGTTCTGATTTCCAGCTTCTTCAAGGAATCATGTGCTTGTGGTACCAGGAGATTTGAACACAGATACTGCTTGTGACAGGAAAATGTGAAAGTAAATAATAGAGAGGAGACTTGAATGAAATATCATCTTGTGCAGAAGATAAGCATAAGATCAGTGATCCTCCAGAAATTCATCTCTCCTAGGACTTGCTCAATATACTTTGCTTCACAGGATGAGTTTTTACTTTTTGAGGCATAGTTAGACTTGAAAGTGTAACACAGTTTGTATACAGCAGAAAAATCGTATTAATCTCCAGTAGTACATCACTTTTATTGTACTCTTTGTAGGGCTTGATGAGTTCAACACTATGCATGCCTTGATAAAAGTGCTTCCCTGCTTTGTTGAAGAAGCTGTGGGATTTTCCCTAAGCTGGTTATGGTCTGGCATCTCATCAAGTTGCTTTGCCTTCTTGTTTAGTTTTATGATTTAACCTTCAAGCAATTCTCCATGAATCCTGTGATTCTACTTAACCTACAGGTTTAATATAGTAGTTACACTCTGATTATTCAATAATCCTCTGCAGGCACCCTGTGGAATTTGTCCTCCTACGAGCCCCTGAAGATGGTCATCATCAACCACGGTCTGCAGACTCTGACCAACGAGGTGATCATCCCCCACTCGGGCTGGGAGAGCGAGCCCAACGAGGACTCGAAGCCGCGCGACGCCGAGTGGACCACGGTGTTCAAGAACACCTCTGGCTGCTTGAGGTGAGGCACAGCTGCGGAGTTTGGTTCCCATCGTTTCTTCGGGGGTTTTTTTAGTAAAGAGTTTGAGCTACTGGCTGTTTAGGATTCTAGGTATTCCTTCTAAAATTGCTTGCAAAGGAGCCTTTTCTGGTTTCATACTGTGTTTGCAATTCTGAAAGCACCTTGAGAGCAGGACAGTCCATACTAAAAGCTGGAGTCAGGAAGAGTCCTAATGCAGTCTGAAGAACCAGTGTTCCCAAAATACAGTGGGTCTCATTTTGCTTTTCTTTTGAGAAAAAAGTTATGCTCAGTTCATATTCTTCAGCTTTGTGATGAAGTCAATTAGTTTGAATAAAACTAATAAAGATTTGGCATTATACCTTCTGTTGCTCTTAAATATACTCCTGTCAGATTTCTACTGATGAATGCATCTTCAGAAGTTGGTTCATTTCTGTTTCTTGGGCTTGTGGTCTCTAAATTGCAATAATTATTCCCCCAAGTAACTTCACAAATGAAGAAAGTAATGAAAAGTGCTCTGAAAGAGCCCATTACTGAAATTATTTGCAGTCCCACTGGAAGCTGAGGTCCTTTAAGCAGACTCCAGACATCATAGGTTTTTACTTACTAGTGCTGCCTTTCTAAGGGTGTTCTGCAAGAGGAATTAGTCATGGTGAGGGAATAAAAGGATTATCTCAATTAATATGAGATTCGCCAGTAAGTGTAGACAACAAATTGGTCATTTGTAGACTAGCCTAACCCACATCATGAAATTTTATTGGTATGTGGATCCACTCAAACTTCTATATTCTAGGGTATTTCTTGGTTTGTTGGTATGTTGGGTTTGGGGTTTTGTGGGGTTTTTTGTTGTTGTTGTTGTTTTTTTTAAAGTAAGGCACTGGTTTTACAGGAAACGCAAAAGCTTGTGCCCTTTTGGACACTGTATTCTTAAAGCCTATGAAGAAGGGTGTGAAACATAGTGCTGAGATGTAGATGTTAGAGAGTTTAAACTTCTGGTATTTTGAAGTGGTCCTGATGCACCCTGAAATGCATCAGGCCAGCACCCATGGTGGCTGCTTCTGTTGTTGGAGGGGGAAATGTCTTTCAGTCCTTTCATCTCTGCTCTCATAGTCAGGAGGGGCTTCGTGCTTCCTTGTGGAAAATTTGAAGCTTCCATCACGTGTGGGGTGAGGTGATCTTATGCTTGACTGAGGCTGCCTAAGGTAGGATGGGAATGTAAGAGCAGGGAAAGGTAATGTGGAAGATGTAATCTGTCCATGTCTGCTGACCCATGGAGACAGCAGCCTCTTGCACAGCAGCTGGGGAGAACTGTACTGCTGTCTCCCCACTTTGTGCAGTGAGGTGAGTGAGTGCAGGAGCAAGACAGGTGCAGGAGCAGGTGGGTATAAGCTGTCTTTCAGCTGATTGTGCATCCTGTTCCCATGTCAAGGATATTACACACACCTTTGTAGAGCACTTCTGGATCTAGGGGTCTAAATGGACATATCAAAAGTAATTAACATGAAAACTGTTGGAAGTTATTTTGTGTTGTGTGTTAAAATCCTCTGCAGCTCATCTTTAAAAGCAGCAGCAAGATGTGATAGTTAACAGCAACAGAGAATAAATTGTTGCAGCCATCTGTCTGACAGACATCAGTATTTAAAAACCCCTTTGCCTACGCTTCTCTCATTGACACAGTAGCTGGTCCTAGAAATTCAATTTTCCATGAATGGAGCTTATTGCAGACTGCAAACTGTTCACCAGTTTGATACTTAATTGGGAGGTTAGGCCTCTTGCTGATGTGCCATCCTTCCTTTGTCCCCTTTGGAAGTGAGCCCCAGGTGTGAGCTGTGTTGTCTCCCGAGATAACTGAAACAATCTCTGAGTTTTTGAGGTTTCAGATGCCCTTGCAGTTTAGGTATCTAAGCAGAAGACAGGCATTGTGCATATAGGATGGGATTTGTTTCAGTATCCTTTTTTCAGTTAATGAAGTTTATCAACAGATGTGGGCGAGTTTGTTTCAAACTCAGTGATTCACAGCATAAACTGCCAGTTAATTATTACTTGCTTTTTTTTTTAAAACACTGCTTACTCATCTTTACTTTGTTCTTAATCTAGGTTTCTCCTTTGATAATGTGGAGCCATGGAAACACTGATTTCAAAATAATTAAAAACAAGTAATTAAAAAAAATCCACACTACAATTATTTACTTCTACCTCTTCTTCAATTCCTGGTCCATCCTACTTTGCTTTTCAGTCTTAGCAGTTTTCCCCTGTGTAACTTGTCTCTCCCTCCTCACTTCGGGGGTTCAGGTACTGGTGTGTGCGCAGCTCTGAGTAGGTCAGGGTGAGCTGTATCCTACGTAGTCACCTTGGCCCAGTGCCTCAGGGTGGATTAAGAGCTGCATTAACAGCAGGGATAGTGTGGTGTGACAGGGACATGTGGGATGGAAGGATGCTTCAGCTGCAGGGTCGGTAATTGGGGCCAAAACCTGAGCAAAATCTGTACCTGCACCAGGGCTGGGAATTAACTTTACAAGGTAAGAGCCATGAGCCATGCACTCTGCCCTTGGCTGGAGCTGAGGTACCTTACTGGCTTTCCATAGCCCTGATTTACCCACTTGCTGAAGGAACAAAATTCCCTCTGTGATGCTGGATAATGATTTTGAATTGTGTGGCCACAGGACTTGCACCCAGCAATGGACCTGCTTTTTATCTGTGTCTGATACTGAAAAACATTGGACCTGCTCATTTACCAGCTGGAAATCAGAGAAGCTGCTCACAGTTTATCATCAAGAAAGCCATTCAAGAAAGCTGCTTTGCCATGTTACATCATTCTGGGATTATCTGGGACACTCAGTGGTGTCCATTCCAGACTGCTGTAGCTGACTACGCACACACAGAGCCAGTGGGAATCCAAGGAGGAAAAGGCCACTGGTGAAGGTCTATATTGACTACTTATTTAAAAGGCTCCTTCTAAAGTCAAGCCCTCTCCTGTGACTGTGCCCGTTGTAGGGATATTTTGAATCCTGGAATCATCTGGCACATGGCCGGTGGGTTCTGTGTGCCTTCTCACTCTGCACTTGCCAAAAGCTGTTCAGATGAATGTTTGGGGGAATCCTGTATTCCCCTTTGGAAACTTGGCAACATATCCAATTTGCAAAATACGATTTGATAATGAAATTTATTGGATGCTCTTTTGTAATCTTGACCACTGAAGTTTTCAGAAACTAATGCAGGTGATGATCATTTTGTCTCCATTCTCATCCTGAGATCAGCAAAAATGTGCTTCCTCTTACATTGCTGTGTTTCTAAAGGCAGACCCAATACAATCACTAGATCTGCAATATCCATAATCGTTTTACTGCTGCAGATGGTCATGAGTCTTGTGAGGGATGCTGTCTTGGGTGTAATTTTATAAAATGGGTATTCTTATATTTTGTTGAAGCTGATTAAAGAAATATGTATATAGAATTCTGGAAAGGAACAGTAAAAAAGCAAAGTGGATTTTTGGTTATGAAGCAGTAGGACTGGGGAAAAAGTAAGGAAGACATTTGCTTACTATAGGAGAATCATTAAGTATGCACAGATGTTCCTTCATTTTATTTACTATACAAATTTTATGTCTTCACATTGTATTTTATTCTTCTAGGTATGTGGAGAATGGAGAATGTCTCTTCCAGTTACTGCCTTTTTTTCTTTAAACCCTTAAATCCCTACTGGGATTTGCAATCTAGAAACATTTATCTTCAAGTTGCACTCCTGGTGAAATAACGGAATGATTTGGTGCATCTTCATGCGGCCATTTCATGATCCTTCCTACAACTTTTACGCAGACGTTGGGGTGCTGTAGGAGAAGAGTAAGAGTTGAGCTCTTGTGGGAAAGATGGATCCGTGGTTCATGAACACCCAGGCAGTACCAGAGACCTTCCCTGGGTCCCCTGGTTTTTCCTAAGGTGCCTCCTTGCTTTGGAGGGAAGTTGCTGCATCTGTGGGTCAGAGCACTGCTGCAGTCACATCATCTTGTTAGTTTTCTGTGGAGATACCTACCATGATTCCTAGTTCTCTGAAAGTAGCAAGGATTTTAGTGGTTTAAAAATCAAATTCATTCTGGGCTTAATTGCTGTTTTCTGCCTAATTACTTTTAATTCTCCCTTGGATTTTTTCACTTATAAGAGGACAGAGTAGAACTTAGTTCCTGAATTGCCAACTTTCTAGCCTGATTCCTGTGCTAAACTGACCTGCTGTCAACAAATGTTAAATGAATTAATTTGCATAGCAAACAGATGCAAAGTGCTCCTTTTTCCAGGGGTACCATCTGTAGTTGCAGCACTTCTTGTCAGTTCTCCAAGTACACAGAAATTCGCATTCACAAATATCCTCAGGGTTCAGAGCCCTGACCGAGGTGTATGAACACAAACAAACTGCACCCACCTGACTTTCCCTAAAAACACACATTCTTCAGCTGGAGATTGCACATAGCAGCTTGTCCAACATCACCCCCTGAGAAGGGAAGGGACAGCCTGGTGGCTGGAGCTGTACCAGGAGACTTGAGAAGTGTGGGTTTATTTGCTGTTGTGCTGCTGCACTGACATAATTACGGGCAAGATTAATGGTATAAACCTTTTTGTGGTCTAATTTTTAATAGCCCTGTCTCCTGGCTTTGGTGAGGTTCAGGCAGCTAAGTGCCTTAGGGGATCTAGACTTCACTGATCTTCATTCTTCTGTCTTTAATGTGGGACAGGCACCTCGGTATGTACCTTCCCCTGAAGTTGCTGTAAATACCAGTAGTTCAAGGATTTTGAAATGGTTCATCCTAAAGGCATCAACTGGGAATAAGCAACTCCTGCAGATATAAATTAAGGGTTTGGTCCCATGGAATCAAAACCTGAGAGTTTTGGTAAATGTGAGGTATCATGTTCAAAGGCATGGCATAAGGACTCAGAGGATTCAGAGCCAGAAACATACTCCACCAGGTTGGGAAATGATGTGAAAGTATCTGCAGGCTCCTCTTGGGTGCTTCAGAGGAAAGACGACTGCAAGAGCTTGATGGTAAATCAGTAATACTTGGGATGTGTCAAATCATTTTTGTATGCAAGTGTTCTAATCCTTTTTCTGAGGAGGAAGAGCAATATGGTACATGCTTGTACATCTTGTCCTGCAGATGTCACTTGCAGTGTTTCAGTCACAGGTAATGCTGCAAGTGAATCCCCATCTTTCTGTATTTGTAACACGTGTGTGTACCCAGACATGCCCTGCACATATTGACTGCAGCAGGAGTGTGGGTGTCTGTGAGGCACTTGGAGGTAAGGAAAGTTTGTTAAGCAACATGTGGTCTTGTTTGGGAAAAAAAGGTCTCTCTCTTTGCCCCCAAAAACACCTGTATTGGGTGTATCAGTGAAGTTGGTGTGCCTGTTTTTTCTTCCCATCTCTGTGTGCTGAACTTCAGGAATGAAAGGAAGTAAAGTTGTCAAAACCAGGTTCTTATGTCCTCCTTTCTTGTTAATGATCAATGTGTGAAGAAAAGGGCCTGGGAATTAGAGTTTTCAAAACACATTTACTTTTAAGCTCTTTCCATCTTTAGATCCTGCAGGCATGGTAATAGTATATGGTGACAGTCACCTCATATTTGTCCTGTGTGCACTGACATACTGGAGGCAGCCTTAATCTCCAGCTGACAGAGGTAAGAAAGCACCAAAGTGCAAATCTGTGACCTGGAAGAGCTGCCCAGTGCAGAGCAGGGCAGGAGGCGAGGCACAGGTGACGCTGCTGCGGTGCTGCCAGATGAGCTGCCCTTGGTGCCAAGGCAGCTTTGCTCACTGAAGCATGGCAGAACAGAGAATGTAGAAACTAAAGTCTGGCACCTGAAAACACACATTTTCCTCTTTTTTATCAGCAGCATATTTGCATTGGTAGAGAGTTCTCCTGGGCAGCTACGCTTCTCCCCAACTCCAGAAAGGTTTCTTTGACAAAGTTGTTTGTTTGATGTTTCCTCTTACTCTGTGTGTTCTCCTGTCATAGTTTAAGTAGGCCTTTCCTGTGCTTTTGTCGGGCAGTTTTTTAACCAAGATCATCTGGAGGTGACTCCTCCCAAAGGTCAATGCTTTGCTGTCCAGCCCAGGGGACCTGAGAGCAGATACTGCCATCTCTGTCCCCCCCACTCACCCGCAGTGCTCGGAGGCTGCTGTGCTTGTGTTGTGTTCAGAGTGGGTGCAGCCTTTGGGAGATTGGTGCTCCAGGTACTGGAGCTAATGATACTGCGAGTCTTGCAGTGTGCAACAGGTGCTTTTGAAGTGGACTTTCAGAGAAGGAATAGTTCCAGAAAGAGATAAAAACAGAACCAAAATTTCCCTATGAACCTTCACTTTGGAGGCAGCAAGTAGCACGAAAAGGGAGAAGCTTATCTGCCCAACCCAGACTGGAAAAAATCAACTCAAATTAAAAACCCACACAAAAGAGAGGAGTGAGCGAAGGCAGTTTCTTAATTAGCTTACTGATACTGTGCAGGATCACAGCATATGGCTGTCCTGGGGCTTATATGATGAGCAGAGCGTTTAATTCGTGCTAGTAAGGAGCTGTTAGGGTTCCTCCTGACAGTTCCTGATGTTTAGCTTGTAATATAAATAAATTATGCATAGATTTTAGCAGCAGAGACATAACCTAGTTACATGCAACCTTAATGCTTTACAGTCATATCTTGAGGTATAAATTTAAAGTTGTGCACTTGCTTACTGCCTTCTGTCATTACTTAGGAATGAATCTAGGTCCCTCCTCCCTTGGCTGTCAGGAGAGGGGATCTACAAAAATGTCTGTTGCTGTGGTGGGGTGAAGAGCAGGACTGCAGCAATGCTCCCTTCAGTCACTCTAATGGATGTGGTCTGCTTTGGAAGGCTTGTGAGCCCTGATCCTTTGTTAGATTAGTACCATCTCCTTTCTGTATTTCTGAGATTCTTTGACATGTCAGCAAGCCTGTGTGATCAAGCAAGCAGAGCCCCTTGGCCTTTCCTCCAGGCAGAGACTTGAATAATTTGAAAGCTAAGTAGCTGCTAGGCATCGTGGAATTCTCGTGCAGTGTTTTTTCTGCATCATTTTGCATTACGGGAGAGCAAACTAAGGCCCTCCAAGTAGGTCATGCAGGAGGTCACCAGTCAGCATTTTACTGAAAAGGCATTGCAGGGTGTTTTGGGTATAAAATGCCACAGATAACAAGGTACAGATGTCAAGTTCATCCTTTATTAAACCGTACTGTTGAGCCCCAGCCTGTTCCAGAGAGCTCTCGTAGGCAGTGCAGACATGGATATGGGGTGTGACAGGATGCCCCATCGATCTCTTGCTCTGTGCCACTGTTGCTGGAGCACAGACTAAGCTCCTGAAGCCCCTTTTTCAGGAGTGGCTTTTGCTGTGTCCTCTGGAGCATTTGGTCAACTAAGCAAAACCAGCCACTTTATTTAAATAGGTGGAAGGGTTTGCATGCAAAGAAACTGGGGCTGCTCTGCTGCTTCTCTCTTGGGTGTAACTGGTCAGTGAATGCTGGAGTGGAGCGGCAGTGTCCAGTGGGATCCCAGGTCTGAACAGCTACTCCCCAGCTTCTCCCTACCTAAATCAGCATTAGTAGAGCTCCTCTGGCTTTCTGTGCATTTGGACTTTGGCTTCTTTCTGCTTTCTTTATCGTGTTCTCTGCTTGATTTCTGATGGAGTTCTCTGCTGCCAAACTGCATTGTGCTGTACAGGGCCCTCTGACCAGAGCTGCCTGGATCAGGTTATCTTTGTGACACAGGCAGCTTCTTTATTTTTTTCTCTCATTTTCAGAACAATGAACTTTAATACCAATTAAACGTTCTGGTACTTGATGTGAACTGAAGTATGGAATCCATTCTATTTTTGCATGAAATGATGGAATGCTTTTTAAATGTTGTATATTCTTCCTTTGAGACATAGCAGACCTAGAAATATGCTTGGAAATAGAGTTCATTTACCACAACCGTTATCGATCCATCTCCTTTGGCTGACATCCAAATAAAAATTTCTCTATTGTGAACCGGTGTGTGCAGGTGGTAGGGTGTTTGTATAGCAAGGGTTCTGCCTGCCCAGAGTAGGTGGACAGAACAACTAACATATTTTAAGCAAGAGTTGTGAGAAGCTGGTAGTCTTTTATCAGCTGAAGTATGCAAAACTCAGTGTCTGGACAGCAGAGCCTCAATGATGGTGCTGGTCAGAGTCTAGAAAGGGGTTGGAAAGAGCTTGTCACTGTCTTGGCTTCAGCTCTCAGCCGTGATCCTTCCAGGGAAAGGTGGAAGTGTTACTAGGAGTATGTCGTAAAAATTTCCAGTTCAACTTCCTATTTATAGAAAAAGCAAAGTCTCCAAGCTGTTGTCTTCCTTGCCAGCTAGATCCCTAAACAAAGTGCTTTTTACACATGCTGCACTGAGGCAGGAGGGTAAGTGTTCAGTAGCACTCTGCCTTGGCTTCGTCTGCAGCACTGTGGGATAGCAACTGATGGTGCTCTCCAGCCAAGTGACAGACACAACAGTCCTGGAAATACTAATTTTAATTTTCAGAGAATATGGTGTCTCTGCCTTTATTTTCAAGTTTTTCTTCATCATTAAAAAGAAAACAATCCAAAAGCTCTCCACATCTCCACTCTGTCAGATTGTTAGGGAGAGCACAGAGGGAGCACTGCCACATGACTGCATTGAAAGAGTGCACATTAAGTACACTGTACTTAATTACTTTTAAACCTTTTCTCTTGAATATAATTCTGGTGTGTGGCACAGACAGTAGTAACAGCTCACCTCTCCTAGGGGTGACGAATGCCAGCTCTATTCTGCAGATGTAAATGTAGCATTCAGAATTGCATATTATTAAGACAGCTCTTTGGTGATAATGATAACCTTATCTAAGGCGTGAACAGATTTCTCAGCACACTCGCCCCCATTCTCTGAAGTCTTTAATAGTAACAGAATGCATTCCTAGCCTGATGGGTTTCTATGCTCATAGGTATTTACTTCTGTTTAACATTTACTTAGTGCTTCTTTGTTTTGTTGTTCCGTTTTGGTTTTTTTCCTAAGGAAAGCATATGGTGCAACATCCTTTCAAATTTTCTTTCACTAGTCCTGGCCACGGTCTGGATTCCAAGACCTTGAGGAAAAATCCATGTTGCTTTTTCTAGCTAAAGGCAGGAGATTAAAAATCTCTGGGATGAAATTTGTGCTTTACTGTTTTATATAAAATCACTCATCCAGTTGGTTTCTTTCCTATATACCTGATGTCACATGGGCAGTAATTCTATGTTGTGTTTCTAGAATTGTTTGTTGGACTGTGTATATTTACAGGAAACATACCAAAGGTTTCTATGACGCTTCTGTTTTTAAAATACATTTGTCATTTCACAGACTCTTGGAAAAGTATTGAAAAGCAGGAAAGTCAGGGAAAGCAGCAGAGACCTTCCTGGGGGTGAAGAGACAAAGCAAGGGAAGCAGACTGTACAGAACACTGGGGATGAATGGCAGGTCTCATTTGTCACTGGTTTGTGTAAAAATAGTTTGGGTAGTTCCCTCTCACCATTCCCATCCTTCTGAATAGGCAGTCAACTTTATTTTCATTTGTAGCAGGTATTTGCCCATCATCAGTGCCTCAAAAGCCCTGCAGAGTTGTTCAGACTTCAATAAGTAGCTTTGACTTATGTCTACAGAGGTTTTTAATATTAATTTGCTCCACAGCAAGTCAGTGAGAACATTTGTTTAATTGCAAAATCTTGTTGCCGTTTCAGTTCTTGCATGGCAGCCTGTCTCCTAAGTAACATAGCAGCACCTCAGCTGGGGTCTCAACTGCCTTTCTGTTTGGTGTCTTGTGTGAAACACTCCATCCACTGAAGAATTACTTCTGGTGTAAAGCAATACTTGTCTAATGTGTAGAAAAGTTAAATGCAAAGCAAAGCTCTCAACTTTCTCCAAGTCTGGATGCTATATGTTACATATCTCCATTGCGTGAGTTTCTGGTCTGGCTGTGCATTTCTTCTGTGGAATGTTGCCCTGTGTAAGGGGACTGCAAATCTTCTGTTAACTGCTGGAATCAGCCATGTTTGTTGATTTCCATCAGTCTTGGAAGAAGGATGTTCAGAAACCTTGCTTTGAAAGCTTCCTTTGGATGATGGTTTGATTACATCCTTCATTACATCACAGATGGAATGAAACATTCCATTTAATACATTGAACAGATGTAAGATGCAGAACTATCCCAGTGCAAATGTGAAAAGGGAAGAAAATTTTCCTGACTCCTGTCAGTGGCATGCACTGTCAGGTTGATTATTCCATGGCAGTTTCTGTCCTTTTTCATAACCAGTGCCAGCAGTAGCTTTCCTGTCCATGTCATCCCTTTTGTTTTCATGCTCCCACCCCTCCTGAAGACCCAAGATGAATTTGATCAATGACTGCCAGGTGATGCTTTTCAAGAAAGATGGATGATAGAGTCTTAATGTCACGGCAGAAATCCAACTGGCATTTTCCTGGGTTGCATGGACTTGTGAAGGTGGCTCTGGATCATGGAAACCAAACCTGGCAGCACTTCTCCTGGGATTGCCAGATGAGAACTTAGTCAAAGCATACTGTCATCATTTTCGTAGGGCCCACCTTTAGAGCTTAGAATGTCTGGCATGGGTCTGAAATGCAAACATTTCCGTGGGGTTTGGGAGATCTTCACTGCCTTTTGCAGTGTTGGAGCAGACTCATGATGCAGGTGCTGGTCTCCCTGGGCTTTGTCTGCCTGAGACCTGCCTGGACTGCTGGGACAAAAGTGGGAGGTGAGCACTCCCATAGGTCTGGGGTACAGCTACAGACAAGGAAATGGGGTTTGTTCTTCCATGGTAGATAAATCCCAAGAGCTGCAGGAAGCTCATTACCCAAGGAGGGAGGACTAACAAAATCCCAGGAGCTGGGTATTTATAGAGCAGATGTTTCTGCATGAGATGCTCATAAGGATACATTTTGTGATGTGCTAGTTAAAACATTAAAACTGCAAAGTTTGATGTCTGGATAACTTAGCCATAGCATTAATTAGCTACTAACTTGATCCTGCAGAGTTTTCATGCTTATTTATGTGTGATATATGTGGGAATTTTTTTCTTGAGGCATTAATTTTCCATGAATTTTTCTATGGTTGGAGAGACAATGATATCAGCAGGCCACACTCTTACTGATACAATATTATAATGTATTTTTCAATCATAACCATATCCATGTCCACCTTAATGTTAGCCCCAGTAGAGATGAAGAAGTAAGAAAGCAAGATACACAATACTGTGCCAATGTAAAACAAACATGGTGCAAATGTGGTAGCACAAATGAACCAGAGAAAAATCTCTTCTGAATGGGCCATAGGGCAAGGAAGGTGTGAAGGTTGAGCTGTTCTGCCTTTAGTCTGTGAGTGTTGCTTATGAATTCTAACACTCTGAGACTTAATGAGGGGATAAAAAATGTGATACACAGCTCCAGATAAGACCATTTATAGTGCATTTCTGTCACCCTGAAGCTTAATAAGTAGTGTTCCACATTAATAGATGTGCTTGAAGGTGGAGCTGCTATCACTTGGTGTTACAACTCCTGAAAGGTATCTCAGAAAATTTGAATTCTAATTTCAGTTTCATAACGAAATGTAGCATAAAAATTCACATTTATGTTTTTGATACAAAAGGATTAGTACAACTGGAGATGGGAAAGCAGCATGTAGAATTCTCTTCCATCTGTCCTGTGGAATCATTTTAATATCCACTTTACCTGCCTCTTATCACCCATTGCTAGAAGTGAAGCTGTTAGGATTTGACGAAAGGATTCGTTTATCTGTGCATTTCGTTTGTGTTCTTAATTGAAAGTTAATGTGCTGTTACAGCAACCAGCTCACAATTAAGTGCCTTCAGATTCTGAGAGGTCTCTGAGAAAATGTGGGTTTTCCTAGCTATCCAATTAACACAGCAGCCTGCCCAGATGACCAGGACGCAGGAGGGGACCATGATTGATTTGTTAATTACTTGGAGATTGGCAGTCCCTCTAGTTAAAAGCAAAAACTGACTGCATGATCCTGATAACAGAAGGTAATGATGGTGTCCAGAGCTTTTGAGAGGTAACCTTACACGGCTTTGTGGGATTCAAAGACCTGAAAGTTGAAAGGTTGTCTGTGATATTGTCAAAATTACTGTGTTTCAGCTTTGGGAAGAGCTTCCATACAGGTTTGGTCAGTGAGCACTATTAAGAATATTTTTCCCCCTAGAGAAAGGGGGGCGGTGGGGAAGGTGGCATTTGGAAAATGAACTTGAATTTTATTTATTTATTGGGTAATGGCAGATTAATGCCTATGCAAAGCTGGGGGTATGAGTTTGTGTTCGCTGGATGAGTGAAGCCAAGTCCGAAGGTCCCCCTGGCAGTTTCTGCACTCATTGATAAGTGTAACTTTAAACAGCTCCAAGTAGCCTTCCATTCTGTCTCGCTACTTCTACCTGTGCCAGTCTCTTGTGCAGTGTTTTGAGAAATTCAAAGCCATGTAAACTGTCGTCCTTCCCTTACTAAAGGTGACTGATCCAGACTTTGTGCTGAATCTGCTGCACACAGCTTTTTCAGTTTCTGTGGCCATGATACTGCTGAGCAATCTTGTGACTTAGCATGTTTTTCCTAAGGTGGGGAAGGTATCTTTCAGTTTGGAACTGTGAGTTTGGAAATTAAATTTTTGGTTTGCATACTATTTGCTCTGCAGACTCCAGCCTAGTTTGAGGTGAGTCCCTGGATTCGCCAGCAAAGCAGAGGATGTGTTTGTAGGAATCTCTGGGACTGTGTTCCCCTTTTTGTTCAGGCTCAGAGAGTTGCAGATGTGCATTGCCCGTACTTTCCTGAGATTTAGTAGGTTTGTCAGTCTGCTTGGCCTCCTAGTTTTTCATCCAAGGTGATGAGTTCTTAATAATTGTAGTATAAATCAATGCACCTTGAACTTTATAGTGAAGGTTACAGGGCTAAATTTTCTTTCAACTCTCTCCTGTCAGGAATGTAAGTTCAGATGGAGCAGAAGCACGCAGAAGACTGAGAGAGTGTGATGGCCTGGTGGATGCCCTCCTTCATGCTTTGCAGTCTGCGGTTGGCAAGAAGGACACGGACAATAAGGTGAATTTGAGTATTAAAACATAGTGGATGTTTGCGTTTATTTATGCTGAAGTGTTGCACTGGGATCCAACTTCTGTTTGCTGGTATCAGAAGAGGATTATGCTTGTGTCAGAAGATAAAGTAATTGTCTTGCTCTCATCTCTGGTATCTGTGGTACTGCTGGTGGGGTATCAGCAGGATGCTGCTGTGTTTTCCTCTGTGGCTGATGGGAGCAAAGGCTGGTCACTAAGAGAGGTGGGGATAGTAGTCCTTTATTTTCAGTGACATTATTGCTATTGTTCTGCATTACTTAATTGGCATTTGTAAGTGCAGTCTCCAAATCAGAATTGAGTCCCATTTGCACAAAGCAGCAAAGGAGTCAGTTCCCATTTTAAAAACTTTATTCAGCACCATCTCTGAAGACTGAAGTGCTTAGACATTAAGAAATGTCTTCAGACCTGCAGCACTTTCACTGTGCCTTTTTTTTTGGTGCAGATTTTATTAATCTGTTTTTATCATCATCTCATCCCATGACACTTAAAAGTGTATTTATATGCATGAGGAATATCATAACTGTAACCTGTTTAAAAGAAGAGCATACTATTTCTTTATCACACCAGAAAGCTTGTAAAGCATCGTTATTTTATTCTGAGTCTCACTATGTGATGGCCTGAACAAGGGGGTTACAAAACCCTGTTACTTAATCAGGCAATTTTGAAAGTGGATTTTGTAACCACCTGGTGGTTTCCATTGCAACCTACAGAGCCTTGCTCTTGTCAGAACCCGATGTGCTGTGGATTAGCTATTACTGCAGGACAACGTGTGTTCGCATTGAAATCCTTACAGGGCCTAGGTTTTGACCCAGAGAAGATTTAATAAAATGGGCCCCTTGGAGATTGTAAATGTTGGAAGAACGAGAGAGAGACTTGGATTAAAATAAGATCCTTATATGATCATTTTCTGCTGTGTGTTTGATCTTTAGGTGAATTGTATTCTTTATGTAAGATCAAGTGGTATTTTTGATTAGAGAGTTTTCATTTTGAATGGATACTATTTATAAAGCACTTCACTTTTGGAAAAATAAAACAGGGTTTAGACGAAGAATGAACTTTAATTTAAGGGTTTTGACTAAATCTTCCTTGAGAGCTGCATGGTCTTCCTGGGACAGGTGGCCTTCTTTTTTCAATTTCCGCAAGCCTTCCACTGTACAATACAATGGTTTGCAGGTAAGAGGGTGCAATACTTTGTATAACATAAATTTCTCTGTAACAGTCTGTGGAGAACTGTGTGTGCATCATGCGGAACCTTTCCTACCATGTCCACAAAGAGGTCCCTGGAGCTGATAAGTACCAAGAACTAGATGCTGGTCAGACTACAGGCACAGGAGGCTCCCAGAAGAAGAAGAAAGATGATGCTGGTTGTTTTGGTGGAAAAAAAGCTAAAGGTAATGGATTTGGGGGTTATGTTGCTGTTGCAAGCACATTCATTGTGCTCGTTCAGGATGATGCAGTTTGTGGAGTGTTTGCAGTGTCCTGGCATGTGTTTTATCTCCCATGTTGCATCACTCTTGGATGTTTGGGATTCTTTTTTCCACAGTTGCTGTAATTTTGTTTGGCTTTAAACAGGAGTGCTGTGTGCTGACAGATGACACTCTGCTGTTGGAAAAAGGTGGATGTGCTCTGCCTCTCCTCTGCCTTGCTGTGTTCTTGCATCTGTCGCGTCTCTGCTCAGTCCCTTTGCCTGGCTGTGTAGCATGTGTGCCCTTCTCAGGAAGCCAGGCCAGCATGGATCCATCCATCCATTCCCGTGCATGGCACTCTGCCTGTACATCTTCCATGCCTCCAGACTCTCATACTTGAAAACAAACTAAAAGCCTCCCCTCCCACTCAGCTGAAACATACAACCTCCCAATTCAGTCACTATTTCAGTAATTTAAATTGCTAACACGATTTTGTAGCTTTTAATTGTCAGTCACTTTTAGACCTGTTCTCTCCTCTGGGGCATGAGTGTTGCAAATGAGTTTCATTATAAGAGAGGATTAATAGTCTCAGTAACCCCCCTTCCATGTTTCCTTTACGAAGAGACACTCAAATTATATCCGTTTTCTTTGTTGTTTTAGAGAAATGACTATTCTAGATGAATTCAGAGATAATTAATTCCATTTTCTGTGTAGGCTTCATTCTCCTTATTCATGTGTACACATATCCTGGCTTATTATTTATATCTAGGTACAAGGAAGGGTTTTGCCCCTAAAGAGCTGATACGGAATTGTTTGAACGTGGACTGTGTGCTGCACATTACTCTTTGATCTGACCTGCACAAGTTATTAAAATACTGTGTTTCCATGTGTGTTAGGGAAGTCATCACAGTGTGAACTTGCTTTTGCAGACTAGTCTGTCATCAACTACATATAAACTGTTTAAAATAAAAAATTGATGGGAATCTTCTAAAGACTGCAGGAAAAACTAAAGAAATAATTCTGCCTGCCTGTCCAGCCTGTTCTCACAGGGAGTGACTGAAGCTGCAGTGTGATACCCTCTGGAAACCTTGCATGTGTGCTGACTCGAGCCTGTTCCCTGCCACTTGCAGTCCATGGTGTTGCTTTGCTGCAGAGAAACACAGTCAATGGAAACACTTTTAGCCATAAAAGCTCTGAATGCCCTGTGGGAGGGGAGGGTGTTGTGCTGAGGGGGACCTGTCCTCATCCCCTCGATGGCAGTGACCGGGAGCACTCTCAGGTGTGTCCCATGCCAGGTGTCTGCCTGGGCCCACCTAGAGATACTCTCCTGGGGCTGTGCACCCAGATACATTCTGTTCATCAGCTGAAGCACCAGGTCATGTCTTTTTGGACAAATTGGTCTCAAAATAACCTGACGGGGATGAGCCTGTGGATTGCAGCAAGCAGTGCAGGCACTCAGTGACAGCTTGAGTTTGGCTCTGTGTCTTCGGCAGGAAATGACAAGATATTTTAATGTTTTTTTCCACCTTTTCACAGTGCTCTTTCAAAAGTGTGCTGTTCCCCAGAGGGAAATCAACTGGTAATGCTGAGCTCACAGCTTGTATGATGTAGATCAAAAGAATAGAGGGTCTCAGATGATTGTTGTGCTTTAAAAATAAAAGTTAAAATCCATTTATAAATGTGCTTTTAAAATCATAAAGAGAAGCTCCCTTGCCTTGCTGTTAAATTTATGTGGATACTGATCTGAACCTACTTTAATTTTCTCAGTCTAGAACTTCAAAATCGATCTGTCTTCTCCTTTCTTGTTCACTTAATCTTGCAGTGTTTCCATGTTTGTTTTATTTTATTTCATTGGTCATTGATCGCAGCATTTTAAACACCTCTGCAAAGGGCTAGTCATCCTTCTGTCCCCTCAGTTCTGTGAGCACCTTATTCAATAAAATGAGAAAGAAAAGGAAAAAAAGCTGTGCAAAGAAAGATTGGGGGTTTTTAGCAGGAACAAAAGGGAGAAAGTGAAATACCTTGGTTTGGTTTGGTTTTTTAATTGATGAAAGTTCTGTAGTCTTGTAATATTCAGGTTTTGAACCTGTTCTGTGAAATTCTGCTTCTTTGTGACTGTTCCTTTGTGTTTTCTTCATGCTGTAAATTTTTGTTTTCTTTTTGCTGCTTTTCTGGTAATTAGAGGAGTGGTTCAATCAAGGTGAGTCTGCAATACTTTATTTTCATCATCACCATAACATGCTTTGTTCAGCTTTCACATGCAAGGCTAAGAGCTGAGATCAAGGTCTGGTTCATCCACCTTCTCCTCTGCTGCCCCAGCACATCCTCCTGTTCATTTCAGCAGACATGGAGAAATCCTCTGAGAGAGCTTCTGCAGTTTGGTCTTTACAAACTACAAATGGGAAACAAGGATTTATTCAGTCTTGGTGTAAGTGCAGTAGGGGAGTTGCTGTGGACCTGGCCTGCTAAGCCCAGGAGATCAGGAACACCCAAGTGTGGGTTGTGTCACCAGTCCTGTCAGATGGAAGGCTCTGCTGGCTGCTCTGGGGAGTGGAAGGAGCTGTGAGCCACAGCAGCTTGGGTTGTATTCTCAGGGGTGCTTGGTACCTTTTCTGCTTGGGCACGTGCCTGGGCTGCTGCAGCTCTGTTACTGGCACTCACAGGAGCTGGATGAGGCTGCCCCAGTACCTGTCTCCAGGGATAGGCTTCAGTTTCTCGTCCCAGCACAGTAAGTAAAATTGTGCCTGGAAGACACAAGTCTGAGGCTAAAGCTTCCCTCAGCTGGGAAATTGATAGGCTGTGGTTGCCTGGGAGAATCTTTTACTGAGACTGGTTTGGGGGTAAAGGCCAGAAGCATTTTCAGGTTATGACACTTGGTTCAGGTCATGGGTTCTGAAGGGTTGGGCCAAAGCAGAAATGTTGGAGAGGGGAAGAAATCAACCAACCAAAATATAAGTGCTCCACCCAACAAATGGTGCTGGGTAGTGTTCTGCAGGATGCTGATTTTGGACTGTGAGTGGTGAAGCAGTGGAGAATGGACTTGTTGGCAGGACAGAGCTCAGCCCTTGGTTTCTATCACTCCTTTGTGGCCATCTCAGTGGCTGTATTAATGAGCACCGGGGAGGATAAGGTGGTATTGCTGTGAAGAAGCACTTTCCCTTAGACCTTTATTTCAACCAGAAAGAAAGCATTTGGGGATTAATCCTTCAGCAGAAATGGTCTGGCTGCACCATGGTTTGATTATCTGGTAAAGCAAAACGACGTTTGCAGAAGATCAGCAACAACATTAGTGGTTAATAATGCTGGGTCACACTTCAGAGTCTGTGCAGAGTTTTTGACAGATGGAAAATGCTGAAGGTCATGTTTTGGTTGTTTCTTACATAATGAAAAGTAGCATGGGGGGAGAGGGGAAGAATTTTAATCCCTCTGTTTCAGAGACTGTGAATTGCATCTTGCACAAGCAAGTCTCATGTCAGGCAATTTTCCCAAACCAGAGTGCCGTGCCAGTCCTACAGCCAGGTCTCATAAAACAGGCCTGTCAGTAGGCATGTTCAAAACTGCCTCTTGGCAAAGTTTGGAGCTATGCTTCTCGTCCAACAGCATTGGCTTTTCTCTGACACACCTCAGGCTGAAAAACCTGGAGAGCCTGGACATAGGTGGAAATAGAAATGTACAAAAACAGATCTTAATTTTCTCTCTTACTGCAAGTGCAGTTTGTGCTGTGGTTTCAGCATCCCTGTGGTGCACAGCCCAGTTGTGAAGATCCAGGAAGCAGCAGTGGTGTGCTCCATACAGATCCCAGCTGCATGAGTTGTGTGTTTTCACATCCCTGCTGTGAACAAATGCACAGGCTGGAGGGACAGAGCCAGGCGTTCAGAGCTACAGAATCTGGCAGTGCTGCCAGATGATTTATCAGGGGTGCGTGGGGGTGGCTGAGAGGCTTTTAGTCAGTAGACTCTTGAATTGCTAAATTTGGTCACCTTTTTAAAAACTATAATATTTGTGAAAATCAAATGGCAAAAATAGCTGCTGGGCCTCAGATCACGACCTTTGTTTTCTGGGTGGATTTGTTTTGGAGTGCTCTTGCAGCTTGCTCACCTTGTCTTTGTGTTGGAAAGCCCTGGAAATGTAGGTGCTTGGGGTGTTTCCAAACCAAATCCATTTGATTAAGCAAGTAATTTGTAGGGTTAAAATCCCCTTGGTCAGAGTTCTATGTTCTGTACTGCTGCCGTTGGCAAGCAGCTGGCAGCTTCTGCTTTGAACAGACAGGCCTTGGCCTGCGAGGTGGGAGTTCCTCAGAGGGCTGAGACACAAACCAGCAGAGGCTCCTGCAGACCAGCGTTTGCTGTCTGGCCCAGAAATGGAGAGCCAGCAACTGAGGAGGCCAGAGCACAGGTGGAGGGTGCTGTCTTTATGAAAGATGGGTCAGTAAATAGGCATCTGCTTTGGCATTCCCAGCTCAAAAGTAGCAGCCAACACTGCACTCCTGGACAATTCCTCCTGAACAAGTTGTGCACAGACACAGTGCTTGCTAAACATGCCACTGGGAAGAAGGGAACTCTTACTGTGCCATCTCAATTCTGCAGGGCTGATAGGAGTGCCAAACCAACCTTTAAATTATAGAGAATTTTTGAAATTAGTAGTTGTGTCAAGTAAGGCCTGGCTCTCTGAGAACATGTTCTGAGGTTTAAACGATCTAATGGCAGAGACATGAAATTTGGGGTCATGTGGAAAAACAGTTTGTCCTACTTGTAGATAAGATGGAGTCACATTTATTGGTCTGCTTCAGATCTGTAATCTTTTCTACACTGACTTCCTTCCTTGAATGCTTTTTTCCTTTTAATTCTCTCTGCCCTGCTTTTTCCTGTCAATGCCCTTAGGGTCAACAAGGGTTTGCAGCCAGTAACTGGGTTCAGCTGCCATTATGAAATGCAAAGTCCTTTGGTGATGTACAGCACTTTTTCTTTCTGCTACTTGATTCCCCAGGCAATGTGTTGCTCCTTTCATAGAGCAAAAAATTGATGGAAGGCTGCAAAGTGCCACTGATTCCTATCCCTTCCTTTAGAAAAGATACCTTTAAAGGAGTGCTGTGGTACCTGGCTGCATGGCCTTTTGGCAGCTTAGATGGGCTTTTGCATACTTTAGTTAAGGAAATTATTTCAGATAGGCAGAACTTCTAGGTGCATGTTTTGTTTTGCACAGCAGTTGAAGTTGGCTGTTATTTTGTGTTGGCATTTCAAAAGAAAAGGGTGTGATTCCATCCCCTCCCAAAGAAAGGGAGAGGATGAAATACTACCTTGAGGGCGGATTTCCCTCTTAATGTTATTCCTAAATATTCATAATGGTATTTAGGAGCTCTGATTCTTCTCTGTACAGTACTGAGTAAATTTATCCTTTTGTCAAGAGGAAAGGTAGAGTGACCCATTGAATTCACTGTGCGTGTACCAACCCCCTGCTCTAACTAGGCAGGGACTGGCCTTTCCCATCTCCTGGCCTGTTGGCAGTCAAGACGCAGACTAATCTCTTCATTACATTTTCGAGGACCATTTTCCTGTTTGCTTTTAAGCAACCTGATTGGTGGAACTTCCAGCCCTTTTTGTAAAACCTCCATTAGCAGCCTGGTAGTCTCTGTGCAGAAGCCACTTCTGGCAGCTTAAATTGCGTTGTCTGAATTCATCCCCTCACGCCTGCCTTCCCTGCTCTGGAGGGAGAGGGACTAAATAACTTCTTTTTTTTCCCCCTCAAAATAATTTGGGAAAACTAAATTATACACTGCTGTCCTCAGAAGCCATGCAGATTCTTGCACTGGCTTCCAAATCTCTCTCTCTCTCTGCTGCCAGTATTCCTCTGATGCAAAGCTCCTGCTTATCCCACAGCATCCATGCTTACCCAAGGCAGTGTGTCTCCTTGGAAGCATGGAAACTAACCCTTCCTTCCCCATGTGTTTACATAACCTTGAATTCTCAACCTAACTAAAAGTGCAGGTTTTGTTCTGTTTTATGTAAAGGTTGTATAAATTAAAGCTGATGTAATAGTGTGACACTGTTTCTTAGCAAAAGTATGGCACTATTTCCATTAGCTTCTAATAAATAGCAAAAATGACATTTTGGTGATTGAAGGGCAATTCAAGGTTAAGTTGTTGGCTGCTGTCTATACAATATATTAAATCTAGGTATTCCTGCCTGGGTGTTGCATTGAGAATAGAGGCTGCAAAGCGAAGCTGTTGGTTTTTTTGCTATACTGCTGAGTTTTCGCTTGAGCTAAGCTTCAGGTCAGAATTCCTCTGTGAAAACAAGTAAACACTGGGCTTCTGAGGGAGGGGCACAGCTTTGCCAAGAAGGGAAATGGCACAATTTTCCAAGGTTTAAAGCACTCCTAAGACTCTCTGAAATGCTAGTGCTAAGCATGTTTGCTGATCAATCTGAAAGCAGCACGGGTGTTTGTCCCTAAGTTTGCTCATGCTAAAACCACAGCTGTGCAGCTGGACTGCAAGTCGGGTACATACAATTATGGGTAGCAGTCTGTGCTTTATATTCTGGGTCTGTATCTTCTCCCATCTTTTAGATGCACATGACAGTAACTTACCTGTCAGTATACTGACAGTCTTCTCCATCTGTTGTCTTCTTTTTTGCACAGGAAAGAAGAATGGAGATTTGGACAGGAATTTTGATACACTTGATTTGCCTAAGCGGTCTGAAGCAGCAAAAGGTAATGCTAATGTTTGTGCTTTTGCAAATAACAAGTGGCTTGGGAGCTGGCAGCTCTTAAAGGGACTTGAGACATGATTATATCAGGCTGTTCTCTTTCTTTTGTAGTCAGTTAATTGAAATAATGGATATATCTGTGCATGCTCTTATCTAGTGTTGAATACTGGATATGAATTTTTATCTAAGACTGCTGAATTGGTGGAATCTCGTAGAAGCCTGTCTGATTTGGTGTTAGGTGATTGTGACTCCAGAGAGGGGTGAGTGCAAGCTCGCCTCTACAGCTCCATTTGCAACCCACCTGCAGCAGACCTGACTGTAAGGAGTTGTGAAATACAGTTGGTGAGGGTACTTGGCACTAACCCTTTCCCTTCCCTGGCATCTCTGTCATTTTTCAATGTTCTGTGGAATTGGGTGACAGCAGGGATTGAGGATTTTTGCCTTTACTGGTAGTCTGCCTTCCCCTGAACACAGTATTACTCCCTGTCTGTAGTCAACAGTACTTGTAGTTTTCCGAAATCCAGGAGCTTCACGGAAACATTCTTGTGCGTTGTGCTTTTGTATTTCAGCTCTGGCAGAGATGGAGTCTTTCACAATCTGTGTTCCCTTCTTGCATGCATGGTGCTTTTTTAAGTTGGAGATTAGGAGGTGATTTGGGATTTTGTCAGAATTCTTAGAGCATTGGATGGTGTTTTGAGACTTGCCTGGGTTTTGATTTGAAGTGTGTGCAATGTCTCTGCAAAGATCCAGCCATTGTCATGGCAACTGCTGTGGTGCCACCCTGTCAGCCTCACCTTAATGAGCTCTGAATACCCAGAACTACCTGAGTATTCCTCAGAAGAAAAATTTTAAGCTCTTCCCACATCACATAGAGAATTTTGGAGAGTATAAAAAGACAGTCTGACTCAGTGGAGAGATCCATGGACTTGGGATACCTGAATTATGCTTTTTGGTGACCTTGGTCCATTCACTGGTGCTTCAATTTCTTTGCTGTTTAACTGAGAGCAACAACAGATACCATATCTGAGATCCTTAAAGATGTGCTGATAGTCAATAATGGTGTAATAATTTTACACACATAGTGCTGCACTCACTTAAATTCACAGTGAAACTCTGATGTGCAAACTAATCCTAATACATAGAGAATCTAATCTATTTACAGACACCCTTTATCGTGCATGTAATTTCTAGTCTCATGTCTGAACACTGATTTTCATTTGGTGCATTATGGCACAAGATCTTCTGTATCTTGTGAAATGATGCAAGATAGTAATGAATCTCTCAGGAGCTGCAGCACCATCCTATTTAGAGAGCTGCAGGAAACTTCTAACCAGCCTTCACTGGCTGCCATCAGTTCAGACTGGGAGCTGATTACAGTGCAGAGCAAGGAGGCTTCTTTAGGAAGCAGGAAAAGAAAGGAATGCAAAATATAGCAAAGATTCAGCGTTTGCATTCCTTTCTAAATGCAATTGGAATGTAGGTGCCATTAAAGGTAAAAGATAGAAATCAAGAGTTTCTGCAAGGAAATGTGTCTTGCATAGCTTTCATTAAAATAAGATTAAAATCTTTCATGTGGCTCTGTTAATGGTAGAAGTGATGTGCAGATCTGATGGGAGATGTATCTGTCTCTGAGCTTACACAGCTTGTTATCATATTCAATTGCTAGAAATCTCACGCTCTTGAAGAGGTTGTTTGATAATTTTGAGATACCCCCATTTAATCAAAGTCAAATAGATTACATATCTCATGCTAGATAAGGTCAGGAGATTAATCCCACAGCGTTTTGAAGGAAGCACTTTGACATGAAAAAAGGCATGAGTAGCTATTGACTTGTGTGCTAAGAGTAAACCACCAAGACAGTGATGCATTTTTGTTCACTTTTTTGCTGGTAGTTTCCTGCCAAGCATCTCATTTACTTGAGAATTCCTGGATACTAAAGGTTCTAACAAGGTTGCTTGAACTTTAAATTGTTCGGTAAAATAAAGAAAATAAAATTGAAGTTTTCAAACCCTTAAGAGCTCTGGTCAGATCACTTCCATAGAATATAATTGTCTCTGATGAGATCAGCTCTCAGCTGAGGCAGAACCTCGTTAGCAAGATGGAGAAATCATGCAAGTTTTAATGATCAAAAGCATTCAGATTGAGTGACATGATGAAGTGCTATTTCAAAAATCAACAATTATAGATTAATCTCTTTCATGTATTATTAAAGCCATATTAAAGTAAGTTTTCAGCTGGAGTCTTTGTGAGCAAATGAAACTGCAGTAATAAGATTTGTTCATGCAATGCAGCAAATGAACATTATGGTAGTTAAAAAATACTGGGATGTAGTGTTGTTAAGTTTACTGTAATCTTATGGTCAGCATCCATGGAGCTTATCTGGTGGGTCTAAAGATGTGGTTTCAAGAACTTGACATCATGGTTTCCCTACGAGATACTCCTAGGTATGACCACTGAGCTTAATTGAAAGTATGCTTGTGATCACTTGAAAAACCATGGACTAGTAGCAGCAAACTAGTTCAGACCTATTTTCCATCAGCTCTGGAAACTTATTTTGATTCCAAATTACTTTAATTGCAGGAATCTCTGCCTGTCCTGCAGTGAAGCATCATAAAACCAGAAACTTCCATTGCTTGTGGGTGGGTACTGGCTGGTGTCTGTGCAGGATGCAGAGGTTTCTCAGTCCTTCAGAACATCTGTCCTGCTGGTACAGCATCTTAGGAGTGTCTTCATATCCTGAACAATCCAAAGGGTCCTGTGAGTTGTAACCTAGTTGAAATGCTAGTATTTCACTTTCCCCCACGCCATGGAACTTGTTTGTTCTGGCGAGGAATGAACGAAGGAAGACAGTTTTCTTTTTCAGAGTGATGAACTAGAGTCTCTTCCTGATGGCTCCTGGTTTTTTAATGGGAATCAGGTTTTGCTGCAGCACGTCATTTGAGCAACCCTGAAACCATTTCTAAGCCTTTAATAATTTTATGTGCTAGGCATTTGGCAGGGGAAAGCTTCCAGTTCAGGGTTGTTATCTGTGGTAAACTGGATAATGTCAGACGGGAGAACTTGCAGTGCTTTCAGAAGCTGTCTCATCTGATATTAAAAAATAAATGTATGTGCCCTGGCAGTGTCCAGAGTACTCCTGTCCTCATGAGGAAAGATTGTGAAAGAGAAGCTTCTTCTTTCCTCTTTGTTGAAAGGAGTGTATTTTTTTCCTGACAAAGAGAGAGAGCATAAATTTTGGGGGAAAGTGATAGGAGCTTGCATAGAGAAGGGAGCAGCACTGACAAGAAATTATGAATGCTGTCCTCAGAGCCTTGCTAAATTTAGGACTTCCAAAAATTGCTGCTTCTGTGAGGGATGGGGGAAAGTCTTACTGAAATCCCTTCCCCAGTCTAAAGTAGGTCAGTGATAGTGGTGCTGGCTGCCTCCTCTGCAGCGTGTTCTCTTCTGCACTACCACAGTGCTGATTCCTCCTGTGTACACATTAAATACACGGCGTAGTACAACTCCTGTGCTTTGTTCAGACTCCTTAATTTTTGAGCAGGAATAGTGGCAGGAGGCTCAGGCACTGGGGGAAGATGAGAATTAATCACATCTGTGCAGGGGAAGGCAGTGTCTCAGATGGCACTACCTCTGCAATAAGGTTTTCTGAGCAGAATCAGGATTGATGTGTGTCAGCCCCCCAAAGATGTTACAGGGGTTATAACATTTAACCCTCCTGTGTGAAGGTGTTGGACTGTCCACCTCTGTTCCTCAGTGCTTGGAGCATGGGAGGAGAAAGTCCAGAAGAGCAGAACAGTTTTTTTATATGGAATTAGCATTAGGTTATTCCTAATTAAATCCAGACCTCTGTGCTGTCTGGTTTAAGCAAATCTCATGGCTTGTTGTTTATGTGCACATACATCTGAGGGCAGAACAGTAGCTGCTCTGTGGAGCTTTGGGTGTTGAAGTTCAGCTCTCATTTCAGTTTATCTCCTCAGGGAGTTGAAAGTCTTCAGCCATACATAACGAGACATGCAGGTACATTTCAGCCTGGTGGATAAGCTAGCTAATTTTCTCCTTTAAAGCAGTTATTAACCTGCTTATTAATTTCTCTTTTCCTTTTTGATTACTTAGGTTTCGTTCCATTTTAATGGGAACGTAAGTTTATGAGAGAGTTGTGCTGAAATACTGAACTAGTGTTAAAAATGCTTGTAATTAAAGAAGTCTGTTTTGTTGCAGTGGGGATGTCACAGAAAAGCTGAATTTATCAGAAAGCTCAGCTTTGTGTGTACACTTACCCTGGTCAGCAACCTATGTAGGCAGGGAATGAGATTTTGGATGAACTTGTCAGCAGGTGAATTTCTTCTTCTCCATTATCCAAAATCCTCAGTCACTTTCCATGTAGCTTCATGCTGATGATAGATTTTTCTATTCCAGAAGGTGAGTGTTTAAATTCCCTTATAAATCTTTGTATTACTGCTCCAGGAAATTAGACTTCCTGGCACTGTCAGGGTAATGACTTTAACTTAGTAGATTACAAAAGTGCCAGCAATTTGTCTTCAGCTAAAGGCAACATGTAGTGGAAGGAGAAAAACTTCTCTTTACTCTGGCTTTAGTTTGTAATTAAGATTGGCTGCAGTTCGCATTTCACTGCTGCTCTAATTTACTTTCTTTAAATCTTTACAAGTCGACTCAAGCACTCACCTGCCCTTTCCAGCTCCCTTCCATCATTAATTTTGATTGTCGTATTGTGAATAAGTCAGTAGAACTGATTGATTAATGGCACCATCCACACCCCCTGTGTGCCTGCTGGTGGAAATTCAGGGACTGGGAAGATCTCCTCTGTGAGAGCAAGTAACATGTTCTTGTATTAACATCTTTTGAGCATTTTATGCACGCTATTGAGAATTCTGATCAGAATTATTAAGTATCTCTTGTTTCTGTTGCTTTCCTAAGTTGAGTATTCGTTTTGGTCCCATGTGTTTTTTGTAATTTACAAAGCAGTGAAAGGTTTCTCATCTGTCTTCCTGTGCTCTGAGTCAGAGAAAATTTATTGCCTTGAATAGGAAAATTCCCGTATGGAACCTGCCTTTGCAAAACTTTTTCTAATCTGGTAACTTTAAATTCTCATTATTTTTTCCCAATATTTTCAGAGAATTCAGAGCAGGCACCTGTGGATTTTTCCTTTCTTGTGTACACACTCTTTCCACAGCTGGCTGCTAATTGTTCTGGAATCCTCTGCCTTTTTTGTCATAATCTTCTCTGATTCTTACGTTCAGTGTTCTTATTTGTTCAGAGCTGGTGGGCATGTGCATGAATTGCTCCCTGGCCTGCTGAGCTGTGCTCTGCAGGTGGAAACTTTTTTGTGATCTTTATGGATCTGTTAAATTTGAATATACAGAACATAAATTGTAAGTTTAGGGTTGAAAGTGAAGGCTTTGAAAAATCATATGGGGAGATGCAGTTGGAATTTGAATTGGAGGTCCAGGAGTACTGGACTGCCACTAATTCTTTTCACTTGGTAATGCAATTCTATCCTACAATATTCTTACTTTGGAGACTGTAAGGAAACAAATATTTTTCTGGGAGAAATACTAAATGATATGACCGAAACCCTGTACAGTAACTGTGTACAGCAGTGCTGCTGAGACCCACAGCTGTGTAGCGTTCAGTTATTCCACAAAATCATGTGGGAGGAATTTGAGACGGTTACAGGACCAGCTCTGGTGTTATCTGTCTGCTCAGGAATGCAAAGAATAGTTTTGGATTTGTGTCCTGGTAATTGCTGCCGTGTTTGTCAAACCGTTGCTCTCTGGCTTCAGAGAATGCCTTGACATTGCAGCCCTGAGCTGTGGTTTCTAGTCCCTTGCTTTGTCCATAGGGACATCCAGGCAAAAATTGTGTTTACAGGTAAGACAGGCTAGATTCCTGGTAGGGAAGTGGAATCTGTAGAACAGAAAAGCCCTTGCAGCTGAGTAAGGGAAAGCTGTTTGTGTGGGTAGAGTGTGCTGTTAATGGCCCAGGTGAGAGATTGTGTCAGGAAGATTTGAGTTGGGGACTTGAAATAGTTTTGCTGCATGGAGGATCTAGAACCAATGTAAACTGGAGAAGTAGTTTCAACTGTGATATTTAAATGCCACAAACGCCTCCCCACCCCCAGCGGGGACACTTCATAGTGTGAATGTCTTTCAGGTTTAGGTCATGAAGCTTTGAAGTTTAAGCTGAGGGACCAGTGGGAAACAACTGCTGGGGCAGGGAGGCAGGAGGAGCAATTGTAGTGATATGAGAATTCCATTCAGCTCTGTATTTATAGAAGCTGAAGCTCTTTGTGAAGTCGTAAGGTGGTGGTTCTTGTGTTTGGCTCTGCTATAATTTGTTTGCCTGTAGAACTCCTGATTTTCCCTTTGTATTCTACCTCTGTCTTAACAGCTAGAGGTCACATGCAAGATGAGTTAGGATGACAGCTTTGTTTCTGAATAATTTTAAATTTTTTCTTCTGAATGAGAAAAATCTGACTCTTAAGATACTTTGGTTATCTTGGAAATAGTGAATCAACATCAATAGCTATTCCTCTTCTTTATCGTTCTTTGGAATTCTCGAATGTTTAGTCTCCCTCAGCACATGAGGGGAAAAAGCTGATAGTTGGAGGCAAGATTGTCCCTCCCCACCTTTAGTTCTTTCACCTGGGGCTCTCATGGGACTACAAAAAGATTCCAGTAGTCAGCTTCCAACTTCTTGCCTGAGGCTGACACCCAGGAATACAGATTTATTATAATAACTAGCAGTATCTTGAGAAGACAGGAATCCCAGGTGGTAAATTCCCTTTCCAACTTGATGTGAATTTGTGGCCAAGTTACAAGTGCACAGAAAATGAGATTTAGGCATCTTAAACAGGAAGAGCCTATATATACTTGGATAATAAAGTAGCCTATGAAAAACTAAACAGCAGGAGCTCCACTAGAGCACATGGTAATTACAGCAGCTAATAAAGAGATGGAGTGATCTGGAGCTTCAGCTAAAGACAGAACTGAAAGAAGAGTCTTATTTTCCCTGTCCAGCATTGCTGCTGACTTTCTGAATGGCCTTAGGCAAGTTAATAGCATTCAGTTGCTGGGTTTATAGTGAACCTGTTCATGAAAAGCCTGCTATTTCCACTGCCTTCACTAGAAGAATCACTTCACCAAAATAATAGCTAGAATAATTACCTTCACTAAAATAATTAGTGTTTTCACTGCTGCTGTGATAACCAATGCAAATGGAGTGCACGTGATCTATTTGTAAAAAAAAGCAAAATTCTGGTGAAGTATGCTGTATCCCAGCTGTTGCTAGCAGCACAGTGATAGAAAAATTGAATAAAAACATAATTTCAGTTAAAGGTGGATGGTAGAGGTTTGCCCCAGTGAGATACTGTGGGAATGGACTGAGGTGTTCATGTTACAGAGAGAATTTTGCAAATATGTAATAGTGTAAATTGCTTTGTGCTCTCACTATGCGTATTGCAGTTACTGTGTGTTTTTATTGAGTTCAGCTGCATTATTTATGATTCTTTGTATAGAAAGGTGTATACATAAACCAGTGCATGACTAGAAACCTTGGTAAGCTTTACTGCCCAGCTACATTTACTTCAGTTATAGCAATGTTGCTCTCTGGCAATGCAGCATCTTATCTTTTCAACCACTGATTGGATTTTCTTGTCATTTCCACTTGGCTAATATTTGTGATGAAAAATAGTTAATGTTGGAAAGGTATGGTTGGCAGTCATATGTTTTTAATTTTCACATCTTTGCCTGTACTGTTTGCCCTGCTGAGAATGGTAAATTCTCTTCCCTCCCTGTATTTCAGGTTGTGTATATGTTTTTGCATGTCTCATTTAGCATTTCTATTCTACAAGCAATTCTAATTGTTACTCTAAAATAGAATGCTTGTTATTACAGAGCATAGCTCATTATACAGATGCTACTCCAGGACTGTTTATAAAATGAGAATGTGCCAAGAAAGCCTGCCAGGAATAAAAGCAGGAGTTGATGGGAAGATGCTTATCCCTCGTAACTGTAGCTGCCTCAGTCTTGGGACTCAGTCACTGCGATGAAAGACTCACTCCATCCACCCATCCATCACTGTTGCATTATGTCAGCTTCTGCCGTGCCGTTTAGTTTCAGTTAAGAAACAATAACAATGAAATCTCTCAGAGTGCCCCCCCTGCCTTTTAGCATAAGCGTAAAAAATTAATTCATCCTTTGAAGAGGGGTACAAATCCGAAAGTTGTCCTGGTTGCCCAGCCAGTATCGCCAGGAAGCTCAGGGAAGAGGAACTCAGCTTCTGTCAGAATTTAGAGATGAAATTTCATGTCAAAATCAATTACAAAAACCTTGTTGCACGAAGTTACGGTTGTCTCTGGTGTCCCATCAAAAGTACCGCAGCGAAGTTGTGCTGACGAAGCTGCTTGACAAGTTAAGAGAACTGCAGAAAGGTTCGGAGCAGCTGAGGCTGAAAAGTGGTGTAATGTTGATTTAAATCTCTTTCCAGATTTCCAGAAATAGTGTGAGTAGAAGCAAAGGAGGTAGTTACAGCTCTGGGTGAGTGTTCTGAAGGCTGTGCTTTTAGGAGTAACCAGAACATGGATTTCTGAGAGCCCAAGGTGACTCGGTGCTGTCAGAGCTCAGCACTAGGCAGACATCAGTGGAGTCTCACTGAAGGCATCTGTCCCATCTGGTGTCCTTCTGCCCACAGAAGTGGAGGCTAATGCCACATAATTGGGTGTTGGAGCAGGTTCCTCAGAGGTTTTGAAGGGTTCTTTATATCATTGAAGGATTTCAAGACCTGACTGGAAAAAAGCATAATAGCTTGGTCTTATTTTGGCACTGAGCCTGCTTTGAGCAGGAAGCTGGCCTAGGTGACCTCCCACGTTCCCTTTCATATTGTTCTGTGTGACTCTCATTAACTGATTACAGAGTCTGCCAGGAAAAGTAAGTCTACATAAAATCAGCACAGTTTTCCAAAACAACTTAATACACAACTGGTGGATTAGGTGACTCAGATGAGAAGAAGAATGAGAAAGTCCGTTTGCCCATGGAACCTGAGAAAGGAGCATGTATACAAAATTGAGTGTATCAGGTTGCACCTCAAGATACGGCTTGTTTCAAAGAAAATATATTTTTACTTATAATATATACTTTACTGGTGCCAGCACAGTAAACCATGGAATCCTCCTTTCATAATAATCAGCCTTTGAGGGTCTGCTTATAACAGCTAATGATGGGGGAGAGAAAGGGGAATGAAAATCAGATAGTTGTGTGATTCTGAGCTAATTGCAAATTGTGGTACTAGAGATCAGGCAAGGAGACCTTCCTTACAGTGCAGCCGAGACAGGGAGGTACATGCATTTTTTCCACTTTTGCTTGAACAGTATTATAGTTAATGGAGAGCTTTAATCATAGAGTTAATCTGAAAATTAAAACAAACTGGAATTTCAAATAACCTGGGTGTTTTAAATTACAGAAGCCATGATGCTCATTAGTCAGGCTGAAGCTGCAGTCATGTTTTGTGGAAGAGCAAATAAAGAGAATTGAAAAATTAAGACTTATGTTTCCTCAGCATTAATTTCCATTGAGTGTACCTGCACAGCTGCTGCAGCCCTATTATCTGACTCATTACTTTGTAAACCACTGTGAGATATCTTGAATGTGAAAGCTGCTATGTAAAGCCATATTTATTTCTGTAACCCCGAGTGCTCTGCACAGGCTTAAAAGCTCCCCCCCTTCTCCACCATGACAGGGGAATTATAGGACTTAATGTGCCATATACCTCTAACTGTGGATTGAAGAAAAATGACCTTGAACTGAGAGGCAGGCATTTTACATGGTAAAGCAGTCACTTAAATTTACCTGTCAACTGGAGGGAGGGGAACCTTACCTCTGCATGGCTTAGAAAGCAATGTCAATCCAACTGCTGGTTGCTTTGAACCCACTGAGAGCTTGATTGCTGACCCAGGCATTTCCAGATGATCAGTGAGAATGTTGATCAGTATGTGGTAGAAAGGAGAGCGTTTTTATTTCGGCCTCACAGACCATTAGTTTCGGCCCTGAATTTTCTGTGTCTTGATCACAGGGAAAATTGGAAGTCTGTAATAGCATGAAATGTTATTTGTCTGTGCAGAAATAGACCCTGGTTCAGGCCGATCTGCAAGGAGGCAATGTGGAGAGCAGTCCTTGCACCTCGTGCCCAGTTCATTTGTGTTTTGCACACCTTGCCATCTCTTTGCTAAAAATCCTGTTGCTTTTGTCGGAGATGTCTAGAGCAACTTTGTGGGTTTTTTTTACCAGTAGCCTCAGTAAAGTGTAAGTACCAACACACTGTGATAGTCCACTTGAGCAGGCCGGCTCTAGATAAGCAAGACTGTACTCATGTGGGAGGGGAAAAGGGGCACCACTGCTGAAGTGAGTTGTGCAGTTAGAGAGCATTTCAGTGGCACAGCTGGGAACAGAGATGAGATTTTCTGATTGCTAAAGCAGTATCTTCCTAACTTGCTCATGCTAGCAAGTCCACTCCATTTAGAGATGTCAGTTCTTCTTGTCCCTCTCATACAAAGCTAGGAAGAACATTTAATCTAATGAGTTTTGTTTTGAGACTGCTAAAATCACAACCAGCAAGTCTGTAATCACAGTTGAGCATATAATTGCATCTTATCCTGCTGAGAGCTTAAAAATAATGAGAAAGAAAAACATCTCCAAATCTCATTCAGAGTGTGAGGGGGCAAGAGGAAGGTCTAGAGAAAGGATCTGCCTTACCTGGAGTGTCCCCAGTGACCTTTAAACACTAAGGAAATTGGAAGCCTGCATTCTTTGCCGATGCAGGTTTCCCACTCCCCTTTTGGGGCTGCTTTTCACATTGAGTAATAAAATGAGAGAACACACAAGGCAACCCGCAGATGTGTGAGAGAAGAGATGAGAAATGGGAAGGATGACTGAGGTGTTGTTTTCTTGGCAGTGTGTTTAGATTTCTCAAGGAATGAGAAACTGGGGGTGTTAGGAGCATGAGACCTGATCCTATTTATTCAATTACACGAGCACTGCTCCTGGGAGAGTATTTCAGGTTAGTGATAATTTCTGAAATGTAAGACTTGGGAAATGCACGTGTGACTTGGATTTGGGCAGTTCTGCAAGGTTTTGCTTAATAGGTAAATTCTAACAAGCACATCCCTTCCAAATCCAACATCCCTGCTTGCTGAAAGCACTGCTGAGATTAAACCCATGGGCAGTAAACTCTATTGGCAGTTTTCTGTGTAGCTGGATCCTACTTTCCCTAAAACACTGAACATTTGGTGCCAGTTGTTTCACTGAACTCTGGAAACTTATTTCTAAATCAAGCTCTGGGCTCATATGGCCCATGGGAAGCTGTCAGGGCATTCATAATATTGCCTTGCATGGAGAAATGGGTATAGGCCCTAACATGATGGAAATTTCTATACTCTTGAGGAAGTATCTCCTCCTATTTGCATTTATACTGACCTTTTCAGAGTTTTCTATGGGCATGAACAACCTCCACAGTAAATGTCAGTTTCTGCTTAGAATCTTTTACATGGGTAATTTTAAGCTTAATTTTTAATTGCATAATATTACCATAAGAAAGCTGCATTGAAATTGAAAATTCTCCTAGACAAAGTGGCTGTTGGGTTGGGGATCTTTTCACTGTTTTAAAGGCGATGAAATGGTTTCAAAGAAGCTGTCAGTTGCTTTGAGGTAGTGGCTGCTGTGGCTTTGTTGCAGAATTTCTCGTATGATTTTTTGCTGCTTTATGAATGCAGGACATTGCTGTAGGGTGGTGAAGATGGGGCATGCTGCAGTTGGATGCTGTGTAATGTTCCCCTTCACCTCTTGAAAAATGTCTGTGCTCCCTCTATTCATTACGGCAAAGTTTCTCATTCATTGCTACAAACTGGGGCCCCAATCTCTTCTTCTTTTTAACTTGCAAGTAGTTTTATTTGTGGTTGTATTGTGTGTGTGTGTGTTTATCCAGTTAAGGCTTCAGGGAGCTACTTCTCTCCAGATCATGTTGTCTTACCTCACGTTTTAGTCCAACTTTAAGTTTTACAGTAAGATCTGTGTTTCCAGGAAATATATTATTCTATAGGCAGAGCAGATTTTGTGTCAGTTCTGCCTGTGATTATCCAATATTCAGGCAGTGCACCGAACAGCAGGCAGGTTTACATTTAATAGAAACTTCCCTGGTTTTCCAGAAAGCTGCAGAGAATGGTTGGCAGGAAAAGGGAGAGTACCTGTTCACTCAGTGCTTTGATGTGGTATGTTCCAATGTGTCCCAGTTTAAATGAGGGAGGAGCAGCAGCATCTTCTCTTGTCTCATCATCTGTAATGCCTGCCTGGATACGGTGCTTTGAGGATGAGTGCAGAATCTCTGTTCTTGGAGGCATTAATGTTTCTAGCTTACACTGAAATCCATGAGAATTAAGTACCCAAATTTGGTACCTTTAGAAAGCTGGACTGCAAGGTCCATTTTTCTATTAGAGAAGTTAAAGAAAACCTTCTGTGCTGCTTCCACTCTGGCCTGACATTCATTTGACATTGAAAACATCAAATTCTTTTTCTTGGATGCTTGGGAGATACTTGCCTGATAGCAGCACAGTGACTGTAATTGAGACAGATTAGAGGCACTGGGATGCCTTTGGGTACATGAGGCAGCTTTCATGAAATGGAGAGAGGAATTGAAACACACTTTTGACTTTGGAAGCTGGAGCAGGAACTAATTAGCAATTTCAGGACACAAACAGGATTGGATGAAATGTTTGGGTTGGCGTATAATAAATTATTTATTAATATGTGGGAGTCTTTCCATATGGCAGTTGCTTATAAAATGCTTATAAAGGCAAGATTGCAGGACTTTGCATATAATGAACCAAACAGGCTTTGGTCCCAGTGATTAGGAGCCACTGACCTTTCATTTCTGCAGGCTGAGACTGGACCTGGTAGCTTCTGCTCATATTGGATTCTGATTATCTTCCCCTAAAAAAGATGAGTTGTTTATATACAA
Organism: Rhabdornis inornatus; assembly: GCA_013397075.1. Classification (NCBI taxonomy): domain Eukaryota; kingdom Metazoa; phylum Chordata; class Aves; order Passeriformes; family Rhabdornithidae; genus Rhabdornis; species Rhabdornis inornatus. Next base: position 1,441,432 of record VWZS01005315.1, on the reverse strand, counting down.
GTGTTTCCTTCTTACTGGGATGTATTTTGAGATGTTTGATGTTTCTGTGAGGGTATATCCACTGGAGAATAGAAAAATTTATTCTGCCTTCCTATTTGAGGAATTCAAGCTGTGGAGTTCTGCAGCCCCTTCACTGCCTTAAGCAGATGGGCCTCTAACAAGCAGCTGAATTGATATGAATAACCAAATACCTGTGTAATGGCTTATGACCATTTATGAGATTTTTATATAAAAATAATGATGAGCATGGAAGTATAAGAAGACTCAGTGAAGCATGAGTAACCCAGAAAGAAGCTTTCAGTTTGGCTTCTAAGCATATTTCAGTGTCCATGAGCTCTGGAAGATTTGGGGTTTTTTCTTAAGATTGTTTTTCCCTTGGCACTGAGGATAAAATCCAGACGTTCTGTGAAGGGGAGAGCCTGGCAGGTGCCAGCCCGAGTGGAAATGCTGTCAGTCGATCCTGGTCTGTCACAGCTCCAGTGCTGATCCGCCCAAGCGCTTGTCAGGACCCTGTGGGCTTTCAAACCCGAGCAGGAGGTCCCTCAGCAGCAGGAATGTTTTGAAGCACAGTCAGTGGAAGCCCCCGTAAGTCCCACACCTGACAAAGTAATCCTGTTTCTGTAAGTTCTTGAGTGATGGAAGATTTGGGTTTGCCTTGCTGGTTGGTTTTAGTGCCAGCGCCCCAGTGCGTAACCGCACAGAAGGGCTGAGCACAGAGCGTGCTGTGGGTCCTCCACAGCTCAGCTCCCTGCAGAGCTGGTGGAAGCAGCATCTGTGGAGGTCTGGAGGAGTGTGGCTGCTGTGTCCAGGCAAAGCACTGATCACAGCTGCAGCCACCCTGAGCCCAGCCTGGCTCCAGGAGCGCAGCCGCTGCTTCCCTCGGCTGCCGACTCTGCAGAACCAGCTCACACTTCTGCACTCCGAGTGCTGGACCCCACAGCTGCACACTGCAGAGCCCTGCAGCCTCTCCTCCACTCCACAGCCCCTCACAAGCTTTGCTCTGCTGGGCTTCTGTGACTGGGGTCTCGTGTGGGAGGGGAGGGCACTTGCTGGGACCATACCTGGCCTCATGATCCAGCAAGTTTCATACACCATCTTGGAGACAGGAAAGAAGATACTTCAGAGGTCTGTAGAGGTAAGAAAGCATTTTCTGGGTTTTTTTCTACCTTTCTTGCATACCTCAGTATTTCCTGTCTGAGGGTGTGTGGATATTTCAACTGAATATGCGTTACCATGTAGGGTTTTTTATTTTATCATGCAGCTGTCTGCTGGAGTGTTTCTTCCCTTTGCTGTGCTTCTCTACTTGCTGGCATTTTATGACAGAAAGTTTATAAAGCTGTTCGATATCTCAACAGTTCTAAATAAAGTCAGAATCGTTTTAATAAAATAAATATGCTTAGGTGGCATCTGGAGCCAAGGAGTAAAGCACAGTTCCTTTTGCAGTAAGTTTTTCTCTGCAGACAGATTTCTACTGAGCTGGGAGGAAGCTAAAAGCTCATTAGCTTCCTGGGGTAAGAGCAGCTGATTGGCATCTGGAACTGCAAAGCTGAGTTTTACAGGGGCTTGAGGCTAGAAAAGGGCAATCTGGAATACATGATCCTTGGTTAAATACACACTGAAGAGCAGAGGAAAGAAAATGGTAGGTTCAGGCAGCCACAAATTAAAGGAAGGAGTCCCTTAACAGTGCTGTTGATTTCCAGTGATGACTCTAGTTCTGAGACATTTTTGTGTTATGAGGCTCTTGGACTTGTTGATAGGGTAGTAGCAGCAACACATTGTATTTTACTGCTGGACATAGCTGTGGTGTAATGTTTTTTTTTTAAATGGGCTTTCCTTCAGGGAATCACTCAGTATATCTATCTTTCTCTCTCTCTCTCTCTCTCTAATAAACACATTTTGTACACTGAGCTCAAACCTGCTGATGGCTGGGCTGGACAATTAGGCATCTGCACTTGTTTGGCAGTGAAAAGAGTCTCAGGTCTCTTCAGCTGCACTGCATGGCAGCTGTGATCAGAAAGCTGTGTTGTGTTTTTCAGAGCTGTAGGTGAGGGCTGTAAGGAAAACATTTTTCCCTGCATTTGGTTGTCTTAGTTCAAGGAAAAGTCCCAGAAAACACACATGTTTTGGGATGAATATGTGAATGCCAGTTGAAAAAAATATATTTGTTTATCTAATATGGAAAGCAATAATTTTCCTCACGTTCCCAATCCTCATTAACTTTTCCAGCCATATTTCTATTTCTTTTGTTCCTTTGGGAAAGCTTAGCTAAATGGAAAAGGCTTGCAGTATGCTCCAAAAAGCAGTGGATTCAAGTTCTGTCGAGGCAGAGTAAGCATGTTCAGGCCTAGAGATTCCTCTGCTTACAGCCTTTTTCCATTAGGAAGAAAGGGGCACTTCCCACCTGCTTGTGCCCAGATGAGGCATTCTGTAGTGTCACCTCCTTACTGCAATTAGAAAGTGATCTCTGGCAGTGCTGTGGGTTTGGATTATTGTGGCATGTCTGCATATTCTTGGCTGGAGTTTGCAGTTCTGGTGTCAGTAGGTTGGGTCCCTCCACATTTTCTACTGGTGTCACTGGCCCAGGAGCCAGGCAAGCCAGGCAGGCTGGGCAGTGTTCTCCTTTCTGGAGAGGATTGTGCAGTCCTTGGAATTGCTTTCTCTGGCTGAAAAGGAGGAGTGACAAAGTAGAGCTGTTTGGTGACACGCGCAAGGAGACACCCCTCGGGGCATGTGAGCGGTCACCAGGCACTGCCATCTGGGTCTTTTCAGAGAGGAGAAAAAAAAAACCAGTCACTCATGTAATTCTGGACCCTTGCAGAGACAGGAGCAGACATATCGGAGGCACCCATGGCCAGTAGGAGCAGCAGCAGCACTGAGATCTAAAAGAATAAGCATGGATGTTTGACCTTGTCACTGTTGTTCAACTATCCCTGTGATGTAGCAGACAGCATCTGGAAATTCAGATTTTCCCTCCCAGGGAAACATAACATGATCAATGACGTGCTTGATATTGATCTTCTATGCATGGGCTGGGTTGCTGTCTGTTTAAGTCCCCAGTGCAGTGCATATCATCACTGTGCCCAGCTCCTTTTGGCATCAGCTGTTAGAGGTGTGAGCCCAACCAAGAAGCTTCAGGAAGGAGCTTCCCTGAAGGGAGCAGGCAGGATTGCTCACATCTAGGAGTATTGCTGCTCTCTTGGCATATTGATCTGCTGTCAGTGAGCTCACCAGCCTGATAAGCATAATCAGTCTTTTGTCTTAAAACACTGTAGTGTTGGAGGCAAGAGTAAGGGGCAACCAGTAAGAGAGGTTCCCCTAGACACAGCCCTTCTGCAGGCCAGAGAGTGTTCATCCCTGGCTTAGAGTCCCACGTGTGCCTGAGCTGCCAGAAATTCCAGCAAGGCTGGCAGTGTCACACTGTGAAACCCTGCAGAGCTGGCAGACCTTTGATGCAAATTAGTTTCGTACTCACTTACGTATGTGAGCCAGGGTTTTGAACCAAGTCCCACTTTGAGATGTTGCAATGGTGATGCAGGGCCTAGGCTGCATTCTGGGAGCTTGCAAACACTGTGGTAAGCTGGTGGTGGGGAAAGAGGAGCCTTTCCTTCTGAACAGTTTGCATTTGATATGTAGCTCACAGCCCAAAGACTTCAGTGTGTGCTCTGTGTGCAAGAATGAAGGAGAAAATGTTATTTTATATTTGATTTTTAGATACAAACTGCATTTCAAAACAGATTTGCTTTTGGAATATGATTGTCCTGTCCCCTTTAAAAGAAAATGCATTCAGTTATCACTGTGAAGTAAATAAAAATAACTTTGGATTAGAGAAGCTGGTGAGAGAGCAAGTGTTAACATTTCATGTACTGTACAGAGAGTCTGCAAGGTCAGAGGCAAGTCTTCTGGGACTGGGGTAAAGGAAGCTATTTACATGAACTCTCCATTTTAATCATGCAGCCAAAGGGTTTAACGTTAACTCCAGTCCCAAAGCATTGTTGCTTCTAACAATGGTGTTTCTCAAAAGCAAACAAAAACTATTGCCAAAGGTGACCTAGAAATGCTTAAATGTGCTGCAGTTCACCCCTGTCTTCTCTCCCTGCGGGTGCAGACCTTTAGCAGATCTCCTATCCCTGCATCAGTCTGGCTGCTGGGGATTCCCTGTGCTTCAGTGACAGCCCTGCAGGACAGAGCATTCCACTTTCAAACCAGTAGCTTGGGTAGTGCTCCAGTTATCTGCAGCAGCTTTGAGATTCTTATTAGGTATTGGTCCTCCAGAGCCTTTGCTCCTCATTAGTGAGGAGAAAAGGATGTTAATGGAACGTCTCCAGTTGCCAAGAGACTTAGCTGCATATGTTTGGAAAAAGACTCCTGTATTGGGCAGTGTGTCAAACACTGTTGGGGAAATGCTGCTTGCAGGTTCTTTGGAAAGGGAAAACCATTATCTCTAAAATGTGTGGTCACAGAAAACAGAAGCGCTGGAACTCACACGGTCAAAATGGGTTCTGTTTGATTGAGCCACCTTTTTGTTGAATTGCATGTTCTTTGGCTATGAAGTGGGGTGTAACCAACCTTGTATTAATCACACTCTGTAAGAAGGTACTTTGTTGTCGGCTTGTGGAGCTTGGGAAATGTAAAGAATAATAGAAAAAGCAAAAGACAGTTTGTTTTCCCAGGCATCCTTTCTCCTGCACTGGCTTGCCCTCCCATTTCCTTTCCTCGCTGCCTTTCTGTCTTCCCGAAGTCACCCTAGCTCCCTGTGTTGTTTTTTTGCATACCTCGCTCTTGGTAGTGCCGGTAACATTCCTGTTAACATCCTTTGGGCTGGGGGTTTGTTTGCTTCCTTTTTTGAGTAGTGTGCCAGTGCTGCTGTCATTGTGGGAGTATGTGATAAGCTGGGAACAGTTTACATCATTTTAGAACTTGTGTATGACTTAGTAGATTAGTTGGTAAGGTCACACATTGTGGTGTTCATTTCCTAAATAGAAAAACTCTCCTTAAACATTCCCTCAAGCCTGTTTCGAGTCTTGTGTGTCCCACATTATTCTGGTTGTTCTTTTCAATACTGTTCAAAGGCTGTTCTGCCTGTCTTCAGAGCTGCTGCTCAGTGGTGGATGCTGCATTCGTGATTGAATCTCGGCAGTAAGCTCAGTACCTGTCCTGACTTGTGCTGTACCTTGAAGTGAAAGCCACAGGGACTGTTCAGAACTTTCCACCTATTATTTCATCTTCATTCGTGGCAGAGTTTGCTGTGCCTCTGCTGTGTGACACTCAGTATTCTGCATGTATCTGCATCGAGCTGCATTCTCGGGCAGTTATGCCAAGCGTTTGGCTCTGTTGGAGCTGGCTGCGTTCTCGCTTCTGTTAAGCCTTTCAATTAGAAGAATCTTGCAAGTTTATGTTGGCATTCAAGCTGCTCTGTGCACTGGGTGCTGAAGCACAGTGTACAGATGGAATGGAGCTGATGGGTCGGGTTTTTCAGGGATCTGATTACTGTTTTTACAAAAGTAACCAGCTGCCTTCCCCAGCTTTCTATGGGGCTTTTCATGTAGTCTGCTGTAAAACCACACTGCGGGGTGAGGGGTTCCTGGAAGGGGAGAGTTGAACTGCAGGACTGATCTGCTGCTGAAGGGTTCTGAAAACATTTTTGTAGCAAATACTTCTGAGCCCTGGTTTAGACCTTGCAGACAATGAACGGCACAGGCTGTGGTGAAGGTACCGGCCGGTTGTCAGCAGAGGGCAGGAGTCCAAGGGCTGCGGAGCTTTTCTTTCCTGCAGATTCTGTGTTCATTTCTTTTACCGTCATGATTCTTTACTCTTTTTTTTTTTATTTTTTTCTTTTGCTTTTGGCTGATAGCTTCCTGGTTGCTGAAGGAGATGTTTTTTCACTGTGCAAAGCGTGTTTTCGGGTGACCTTGCGGAGGAGGAGCGGTCCGGGCTCCTCTCGCTCCATCTGCCGGTGCTGCAGGTGCGGCTCAGGGCGAGCACAGCGGTCCCAGAGCTCCCAGGGCCCACAACCCCCGAGGGGCTGTGGGGCTGGGGATGCACCTCCTGCTCTAGGGACAGCCCTAAACGGGTCCACGTGCGCTGCATCTTCTGTCCAAACCAAAGTGCGGCAAGTGGGAGTTGCCTCTGCACACTGGAAGAGTGAGTAGCTATCAGAGTTCACTTTAGTGGTTCCAGAGACACGCACCCACCCACCCCCCCCAACCCCGGTTTAGGAGTTGCTTAAGTTTTTTTCTACAGCGTTGCCAGCATCCTTCCGGCTTCTATGAAATTTGACAGTTGTTTTAAGCATCAGTCCAGAGGTTTTGTGTGGATAGAAAATTAAGCAGTGTATTTATGCTGCAGCAGCAGCAGATCTCTCATCTGTCCAGCATCCACACATGTATAATTTCCCATGCCTGTGGTGGGGGAATAAATCCTAAATGGAATGGGTGATGAAGGGGAGTAGGTTTGGCAGCCTTGTTTCAAAAAGAGTTGTCTGAATTTGGGATTAAGCGAGTGTCTCAGAGATAGGCACCTGGTGCAGTATCTTACGTTATTGCCAGAATGTAGCTAAGTATAGGCACAGGATCAGCATTGGCAAGATGAAAGCAAATAGTTCTGTGGAGGAGATAATCCAGGAGCTGCTGCATCATTCTCAGTACGGGGACTGAGGGCTGAAGGGATGGAGATGGCTAATCAGCCCCAGCTAATTCCTCAGGTGTTTTCCATTCAGGATTCAAATTGCTGTCTGTGCTGTCACTAGGCAAATAATCTACTTGCCACATCCTGGTAATGTGAACTTCATGCAGAACTAGTCCCATTTGCCAGTTTTGAGCAACTCTGCTGCAAAAAAGCTCATATTCCTATTTCTCAGAAAGATGAGACTGCAGTGTATTGCAGATGACTCTAATATGGAAGATACTCCTCTGTGAGACATTCTTGTTAACTGGGGGAATGCTTACACACTTGACAAGGTCTGATGCTCACAGTGACATGAGTGTCCAAGGCATTTCCCTTTTTCTCTAGAAGCCAAAAGCTAATACAGTGAACTGTTTACTTTGCTTTCTGCAATGAAAGAAGCAATAAATTACTTATCTCCATGCTTTTCCAGGAGGAAACAGTGTAGATTGCAACTCAGCACAAATCCATAACCAATGGAAAAATCTCATTTAATACAGGAAGATTATTTTTTTAAGGGCAGTGCTGAATCTGGGCTATAATTAAAATTGCTTTTTAAAGTAAAAAGAAAAACAGTGGATGTTTTTCTCAGTTGATGTATTCTCTATCACTAATGACCCTCTTTTCTCATTTCTTCTATCCCTTTTTAAGTGGGTGTAATGAGTTAGCTGTATATTGCATAAAAGTAGCATTACCTGAAAAAATAATTAGGATGATCTTGAAATTAAGGAAATCAGTTTTGAAAAGAAGCAAGTGCTTAATGGAGGTGAGACCAGCTGTGCTTCCCAGGAATGTGCTTGAAGCGCTTCATGGAAAACTGCGCAAGGCCTTCATGCAACACTGGAAGAAAATTTATAATAATTCAGACAAATCGCATCCTATAAATAGCAGAGCTGGATTCATTAAGACAGGAGGCAGATGGAGAAAATATAAAACTTGTTTGTTTCTTTTTAAGGCACTATAATGCTTATGAAAAGTGTCAGCTTGCTGTCAGAGAGGGAAAACCCTCCAGTGCAGCAGCAACTTTCTCGTTACTAGTTTCTCATCCCTGCTAATGAGCAGTCTCCATGAGGGGCATTCTTGGTACTTGCCTTCAGCAATTCCTGCTGCCTTTGCCTGGCATACCCAGGCTGACCCAGAAGAGCTGCACTGCTGGGACAGGAGCAGGGGAGGCAGGAGGGAGGATGAGGACAGAGCTGTGTGTAGTGTGTAGCACTGGCTGACTTTGTTTAAGACAGGTGCTGATAGGGCAGAGGCATAAATGTACGTTGGAAGGGGGGGGTGTGGGGTGATGTGGGAATCATCTACCACCTGCTAAGGAGTTATGCCCCAAAGCAGGAAGGTGCTGGTGGTTGGTAGAGAAAATGCTGTGCATTATTGAAGAGAGAAGGTGAAGGCATTTTTGAGATGCTCTTATATTAGCAAGTAGGAAAAAGGAGAGGCTTTCATGCATGGAGAGAGGTAATGACAGGGAGCGGGTGAGAGGTGCGTGACTGGAATGCAGCTGTGGCCACAAGAGGAGGGGAGCAGAGGTGAGGGGGTTGGAGCATCTCGGTATTCACACACAGCAAGGTGCTGAAGAAGGAAATGTGTCCTGCCAAAAAGGAACGTACCGACTGGCAGAAAGGGCACATCACAGGCTGCATTTAGATAACAGGACAGAGTAACAATGTGGGGCTGTTTCCAAGTGTGCCGAAATTACAACTGGGTACTTCTAAACAGAAGACTGGCTGGACAGTTGCATCCTGTTGAACCACAGGCAAGTCTGAGCTCAGATACAGAAGCAGAAAATATTCTGTAGGAGTATTATCTGTTAATGAACCTGCTTTCATCTCTTCTGCTGATCTGATTTACATTTCAGCAAAGCTTCCTTAAAAGATAACAGTGTCAAAATTCCAGTAGGCTATCCTAAGAAATTTTTAAGTATTAGTGTTCAGGAAAGGAACACCAGGCGCTTATCAGCAGTGTTTTTTCTTGAGAAGTTCTTAGGTTGCCAGTTCACCTTGTGAAGTGGCAGGGGAAAAGGGTGATATGAAGGTCATATTGGAGTCAGATAATCACAGACTTATTCAAGGAATGGAGAAAAGCTGTACAACTGCTCGTGCTTCATGGATTAAGTAACGATAGTTTTTCCTCAGCATTCGATATAGAGGGCAGTGATCCCAGTGCAAGGAGAGGACATTGGAGAAGAGGAAAGTCAGTGGTATGGATTGGCAGGATGCCTTTGGGGGTTACCATCTGTTGCAGCTTGCACGTATCTGTAGGGTGTCATGTGTAGCAGGCAAGTGGTGGCATTAAAACGAGGCACGGACAGGCAGGTTCGGTATCCGGTCACTGGAGAAGGATCCAGCGTGCTGGGATGCACATGAGAGGCTGAGCCTGGAAAGTATGAGCCAGCACATGGATTCTCATGGTTCTTCATGCATGGATCGGATTTTTGGTATGGGACAAACCTTGGCTGATTGTGTTTGCTTGCTTTCGTAAGTAAGTAAGATAAGTAAATAAATAAAAGATAAGTACCCCCTGTACAGCTAGGGGTTAACACAGCTTGTGTTTGTAGGCAGTATTATACAGGGTTTAGAGCACTGAGTTCCAAGATCTTGATTCACAAAGCCACACAGCCATGACTGGTATGAAGGATGTGGAGAAGTAGTTAAATTTAAAATCAAGGCTTTTATTTCAGGAAGCCTTTAGCAACAGGGGGAAAAAAAGAAAAAATATAGGATACCCACTGGATAGGACAGCATTGCTCCAAGATGTCTAAAATATGATAATCTGCAATGTGTGTATGAGAGATGGGTGATTTTGAAGAGAAAGTGCTGAAGAGAGAAAGTGATTTGTGTTTGGAGGTTTCCTGTCTCACTAGTGGAAAATTTGCTTTGAATTATGCTACAGTTCTAGGACAGCATCTTGTGTGAAGAACATTCTTTCCATGTGTACAAATAATAAAAATTATTTTGCTCAAAACAAGCTTGAAATTCCCTCTTTGCCCAGGTTTCTTCAAACCTTTATGCTTTCTTTGATGTCATGTTTTTCTGGAAATCCTCTGCTATGTAATGCTTGCTGCATTACCCGATACTGCAAACGTCCCAAAGGCCACCAGACCGGCTACGGTGGCTGCAGATGAGTCACATTGACCAGAGGTTGCTTGTGTCATCCTGCACCCACCGAGGCAATTTAGGGGTTTAGTTTTTTGTTCACATAACCTGAACAGCACTTTGGGATGGTTTGTCTGGCCAGTCCTTTAAGCAGATGCTTGGCATACTCCGCCCTCATTGATGCAGTGTGTCATGCTACACTTAGTGAAGGAAGATAGATAAAAATTGCTTCAAATTGTTCAGCAATTTGAAGTGACGGAGTTCTTGCCCAAGACCCTCTTTTTAATGTGGGTAGATGCATAAATCCTAATCCTGTGCATGAGGAAGTCAGGACACGATGCTACTGTCAGTTACTCAACATCACAAAAGGAAATCCTTGGCAGAGCTGGGAATAGCTCTCATTCCTGTCAAGTTTAAACTGCACAGCTGATACAGTGACTCTGGGGATCTGCAGTGAACAGATGTGGCTGTCACACTCTCCCAGTGTGGGACAATGCCAGCGTATTTCTGTGCTGTATGTTTGAACTAGAGTCAGTGTTCCTCCTTGCCCCTCACACTTGGGGGTTCTGGTCGCTTTGACATCCTGCTTCTTCCTTCTGTTTTCCAGTTGTGTGCAGGGTGCGGCTGACAGGATGGTGTAGCTCACTCTCTCTGGTCCTGCTCCTTGTCTCTGAAAGTATTGAGAGAGATTTGAACAAGGGCAGGAGCGCAAGGTGAATTTGCAGCCCAGTCTAGAGATGCAACGTAATAATAGTTGCAAGCAAAAATTGTCTCATCACCTGGTCATTACCTGCATGCTGGGCAGTTTATAGCATAGCACAGATTCCAGAAAGAATTGTCAACATTAAGACAAGCAAAGTGACCTTCAGCCCAGGTGAACATTTCTCTGGATGAGTTGCTGTCTCCACCATTTCCAACAAGTGTGGATAGAATGTCCTGGTCATGGAAGAAGATCTTCTTTCTGTGTTGTAGCAGCTTTCACTTGGCTGTTCTCTTATGTTATTAAATAAGGGTATGTGTTCATTTATACATTGTCTTCTCTGTTTTTCTTGCTTCTGTTCTCCTCTTGCCCCACTTGTAGGCTTTGAATTATTGTACCAGCCAGACGTGGTCCGACTGTACCTCTCCATCCTCACTGAAAGTCAGAACTTCAACACTCTGGAAGCTGCAGCAGGAGCTTTGCAGAACCTTAGTGCTGGCAACTGGACGGTGAGTGCAGTCTTCTCTTCAGTCTTTTTTGTTTCCTTTGTGTAAGTAAAGAACGAGGGGATGTCCCATTGTAAGTGCACTGTTACTTAGTACATTTGTATCTCCTTTAAAAAGGAAGGACATGGGAATGTCAAGAAAATTACTTACATTTGCTTATTGAAGACATTTTGCATCTTCTGGATTGGTGATGTTAATGTAGTGGAAGTGGTACTGAGCTTATGACAATTTAACCATGATCAGCTTTCAGCACTTCAACCACTTAACCATTGCTTTGTCTGTTCAGAAAAGCCTGGTATTAGATAGTTAGGTGTTCTGAATACTTAATTTGTTGGCTTAACAGTTTGCTGAGGAAACTGCACTCCAGAGTGTCCCTTAATACCCTCTGTGAGGCATCCCCAGTGCTAATCAGGCAGTTCTCTCAAAGATTTGCCTGGTCACTTCTAGAACTGCTCAGTAAAGTGGGGCTGATAGCAGCCTGAGGGTCAGCAGGTTAGAGTTTCACAACTGCCTTGAGTTCAGCTTATTTTAAATAATACAGGCTTGTTTCAAATAAAAGCATGAAATTGGAGGAGGAGGAGGAAGATAACAGATGCTTTAGATGCTTTACTGTTTCTTCCAAGTGACCTCTTTTTTCCTAATCCAGAGGGATGTGTTTTCACACCAAGATGTGTACAGAACAGATGCTGGCAGATGATGCTCCTTCCTTCTGTTCCTGCCCTCTTCCCCCAGAAGCTGCCTTAGCTGTAGGATGAACTCATACACCCTTTCTTCCTTGGTGCATGGTGAACTTGAATGAAGGGTTAAGGCAATGGGATAAATCAGCACGCACAACCTAACTGGTCTTTGCCGAGAAAAAAAACGGGTTACAACACTAAAAGAAATGCCAGGGGCAAGGAAGGAGCAGGTATATGAACTCACAGGACTTGGTGTTGTTTCTTTTCCCTCGATCAGTGGTCCACGTACATCCGTGCGACAGTGCGGAAGGAGCGGGGGCTGCCCGTGCTCGTGGAGCTGCTCCAGTCTGACTCGGACAAGGTTGTGAGGGCTGTGTCCATCGCCCTGAGAAACCTTTCCATGGATCGCCGCAATAAAGATCTCATAGGTATCTTCTGAACTTGTCTAACCAGCCTGGCATCTTGGAGACCCTTGAGAGACCTCATGTTTTCTGTCCTTTGTGCTCAGGGTTTGTTCTCTCTGCAGTTTCCATCCACGCTTTTTGGGATTGTGCTGTAGCTGCCAAGTGAGGAGCTGTCAGCTCAAAATGTATTTCCAGCCCACTCAAGCCGTGGCTTGAGGGACATTCCTTAACTTTGAAGTAACATAAGGTGTAGATCTTTGCAGGAGAGGAGTGTGTGTAGATGTGCAGAAGGCTGGATGCGTTAAGAGGTTTCTTGTCTTTTCCTTAGCTCTGGCTGCCATGGGACTTGTGCTTACAGTCACATGTCACAAATGTTGTTCCTTAGGCCTGCCTGCTATTTCAGTTAGAGTGGGAGTCTGGCCTTTGGCACACTGAGCTAACCTGGGGAGGTGCAGGGAGCTCTTAAGGTTGTACCTTTGGGTTTTTTTGCTTCCTCCTTTCTTTCTCATCCATTTGCCTGGTGGGTACTTGTAGAAGCTGCACACTAAACAACTTAATATTCTTCAAGCTGATGTTCAGCACTGCTCTAGCTCCTATCCAAAGTGGTAAATAACATTCACCTGCCCATAAGCAGGAATCTCGAAAGATTCAGCTGAGATGAGTTTTCCTCTAGATGACTTCTGTATTTGACTAAGGTATTTGTTTAAACTGTAACCTTGTCAGGCCAGGAAATACTGGTGACATGTTTAGGGCCATCATTGAAGTTCATATGTCAGGTTCTCATTTTAATAGTTCACAAGTGTATCCATGCAAATGGTACACATGGGTACCTGGTTTTTTCTCCAGTACTGTACATGGAGAAGGCTAACTGCACCCAGGAGGAAACACTGTTACCTTTGTTGGGGAAGGTTAATAAATGCATGGCTGCACACCTTGCCCCAGAAGGCCTATTATAAGGCTAAGTTGATTAAACCATGTGTGTGTTAGCATGAGTACGTGGTATTAGCAGCTACTGGATGCTTTTTTGCCTCAGGCTTTGCAAAATACAATAGATGTTGACTGCAAAATTCTCAATAAAAAAGGCTTTTTTCCTCCCCTCAATACCTTTCAGAATCCATGATGGACTTTTTCTTAGCTTTATCAGCTGTCAATCACCTTGAAATAATGAATGATAAATACCCTGTGAACTTACACTCTTGTGGTTTAAAACACATGCATTATAAGGGTTGTTTTTTTTGACATAGCAAACACCATTGACTTTATCATTCAGCATAGGAAACTGAAATATTATTAGGGCTGCCTAATTGTATCTCTTCTCCTTATCTAGGTAGTTATGCCATGGGTGAGCTGGTAAGAAATTTGCCCAGCAGGCAGCAGAGATCTGCAAAGAACCTGGAAGAGGATACAGTGGTTGCAGTGTTGAATACCATCCATGAAATCATTACTGACAGCTCAGAAAATGCAAGGTCTCTGATCCAGACACAGGGCATTCAGAAGCTGGTAGCTATCAGCAAGTCAAGGTGAGTGACAGCTGAAAGCAAAATGCATAAGAACTCCTTGCAAACATGAAAATTCACTATGAACAGCAGCTTTTGCTTTGTATTGGAGCATCCCAACCTTCCAGAGCTGTAATTTCAGCAGTTAATATACACAAAGTGAAAACAGCCAGCACCTTTAAAAGGTTTACTTGATGAAAAAGGTTAACTGATAAGTCACTTCAGTCATGTTGAGACGTGCTCTCTCCTTGGTAGAGACATCTTAGCACCATATATACACTTACCAGGCAGCATTTGCAGTGAAACCATGATCTTTGGTTTTACTTTGGAAGGCCTGTTTTCCCATGGCAGTGTCCCACTCCTGGAATGCCAGTGACGAAATCCATTTCTTCACATGAAATGGTTAATGACGTGCAGTAATTGTTCTGGCCAAAGGGCTGGTGGTGATTATCTGAAGTAACAAATTTTCTTCCATTTAAAAACTTTGTTTTGTCTGCTGTAGAGGAAACTTTGTTTTGTGTAATTCAGCCTGTTAGGCACTGTAGGTGTGTTTGCTGCAAAACTTCCGGGAGAGTGGCTGAAGTAACCTTCTTGGGTTGTATTGTTATGACATACAAGAGCCACCAAAAATCTAGGCCTGTTGTAGTATTAGAAAAGGTGTCTGTGTACTGACATAGTAAGGAGTGGATAAAATTTCATTTTTCGTTTAAAAACAGCCTTTTTTTTTTTCTGACCGAAATTACTGTGTAAGGTATTTTAAACCAACTTCATTGAATTGTGAGGAATAGATACTCATTGGGGTGAAGGTTTGAAAAGTGACTTAGAACATTTTTTTTGGTTTGGGTTTTTTTTTTCCCCGAATAAATCTAGGCAGGATGGAATCCATCTGTTCTTTGTTAATGACAGCTACAAGACAAAAGGATCACCGTGGCCTCAGTGCTTGTCCAGCAATACATGTAAATACCCTGTGAAAACACAGAAATGTGCAAAATTCATAACATTTTGATTTCTGTTTTTGTCAGCAAATACCTATAGATAGGAATATGTCACTGAATTATTTCACATATATCCCATTACTTATAGGTTCAAATAATAGCTGTGTGGAGTATTAGGTATTAACATACAAATAACTGGACATTGCTCGATACTTAAACTGTAATTTTATCTTGCAAATCAGCCAGTCTCCCAGAGAAACAAAAGCAGCATCTCACATTCTTCAGATGATCTGGAGCTATAAAGAGCTACGAAATGCCCTTCAGAAGGATGGATGGAACAAGTCACACTTTCAGGTAAAGTTCTTAAATTAATTCTGGAAAATGCCTTAGTGGAGATGTCGTTATTTAGGCTAATTTTGCAGTCTGTAGATCTTTGTTTTCACTTCTTCCAGCTGAGAGCACAGTGGATTGTGCCTTACTCAGTCACACCATCCTGCATAGAGTTGCTGGCTGTGCTTTGCTGTGGTCTGTGGAATGTAGCTCTTTAGGTTTGGGGAATTTGCCACCCTGTAACAGCCCAAATGCCCCAATTTACAAGCAGAAGAATTAGCTTGTCTTGCCTTAGTTGTGTCTCATTTGAAATGTTCTGTAGAGCAGCCTAGGGCAGCCACCTCTGCTTGATGTGCAGCCTACTCACCTGTTCTTGTGGAAGAGTTTTGCTGCTTTTACAGGGCAGCAGTGCTGCCATTGAGAAAACAGGGAGAAAACTCCTCCATCAAATCTATATGAAAATGAAAAATACTCCAGTTCCATATTACCAACAGAAGGGGGGCTTAAGAGCATTCCATAATCTCTCTCTGTGCTGTTGGTTCGTTTATTTTTATCGTTCAGTTTCCATGAGTAGCAATTTGGCATTTATGTGGTTTTTGTCTTGTAGTCTGTTTCTGCAGCTCCAAAGGGCTCCAAAGGTACTGCTGGCAGGTCTGGCTATGATGACAGCACTTTGCCTCTGGTGGATAAAAGTCAAGGTCGGTTCTGCTCTTCATCACTTACCATACAGTGCTTTACTGGTTTTCTGGATTTGCTGTGACTGTGTTACAGCATGAGGGGATAAAAATGCATTATTTTTGTGTGATTTTTTTTTTACCCCACAGTCTCAAAATAATCAGTCCCTATTACCTGGAGATGCATAGAATTTCTTCCCTTACAAAGTGTACGCTGCTGATAATGTTTTCTCAACTTGGATGCAGTGTTACCAGTTAAATCTTCTGCAGTTGGGGTTGACCTTACCCCTACTCTGTATTGGAGCCTTTCCCTTTTTTAAATAAAAGTGCTCATTTTGGCACAGCCTCTTCCTCTACCCTGCAGGGTTTTTTAATTGGAGATGAGTTTATTCAAGCTCCAGCTGATCCTATCTGTGCTTTTTTGTGAGGCACAGCCACACAAACACCAGTGTAGCACCAGCTTTGATTTCACCATGATTGCTGTGTCTCTGAGCCTTGCTCTGGTTGCTAAGAGCAGGATTTACCTGGTGCACTTTCTCTGGTTTAGCTGCAGGTTACTGCAGAAACAACAGCCCCACACTGCCCTGCCTGTTTCCACCTTCCCTGTCTTTGATCAAACCTGGCACATTATGCAGACAGAGAATGATTTGGGTCAGCTTGCTGATGTGACAAAAAACTTGTTTTCTTTGTGGATTAGTTTTCTGTTGGCTCAGCAGGCTGCTGGATTGGCTTGTGTGCCATGAGAAGCTGCATCTTTACTTATTTTCTTTCCCTTTTATTCTGGAGAAACTGAAGAGAAGTGTGTTAATTGTGGTAGGTAGTCCAAAGCAGAACTGTGGTTTCTGTTGGAAAGAGAAAACCCTGTATTACAGTACCAAAGCAGAAAATACATGGATTACATGTATTCTCTGGAGAATTCAATTCAGACTTGTCTTTCTGCATGGATAACTGTTGAATAGTTTGGGAATTTTTTTTACAATAATCTCTGCATTCAGTACTTTATGGACTCCTCTGGTTCTGTGACTAATTCAAAACTACCAGGTTTTGAGAAAAGCAAATGTACCTCAAGTTGTTCCAATGCTTCTGTTTTCTAGATAATGAGAAGTCTGGGAGTCGTGATATGATACCTATGGATGAACTTGGCCCAGGTAAATTCAGTCATGGATCAAGCTCTCTGTCTGTTCCAATAGAGCACACTGTCACTCACAGGAAAGTTCAACTATTTCTCTAGGAGATATTATTTCAGATGGATAAAGCTGACATTTAAAAACAAAACATTACCTCACAAAACATTGGTTATTGTCTTTTTTTTTTTTCCTTTACACACCAATTCTTCCACTACTTTATGCATATATTGGAGGTACACTGACCCAGCTTTGATTCTGCTCTTTGGTCTCTGAGGCAGCTGCATTCCGTGTTACAGATCTGGAAGTCTCTGGGATTCAGAAAGAAAAAAAAAAAAAAAATTGAAAATTTACTTCAATGTATTGCTTTTGTTTAAATCTGTTCTGCCTTTGTTTTTGTAGGTAAAACCAAAAGTAGGTTAGCGTGTGTGATATTCATGGCTCCACTTTCCATTACCTGCATCTAAACGAGCCTGTTTTTTTCTGTAGACTGAGGAGAGCCACTGACTGTCAGTGATGTGCTTTGAGACTGATGAGCTTTCTAGTGTTAAACTTGTAGAGGGATTTTTTTCTTTAGCAAGGTAGATAAAGATGCTGTGTGGTCTCTTGAGAATTTGCTTTACTTCTTCCAGTTGATGCAGTTTTTATTTAAATGCACCTATATTAATGCCTCGAGATCAAACAGCTTGGTACACTACTATTAGTGATTGTGGCTGAATAAAAAAATAGCAAGTTAGAGCCAAGAAAAAGCCAAGCATGTTCAGGAAGTAAAATAACAGCTATACATTACCTTTTGTATTCTTGGAAAAATGAGATGCCACCTGCCATGAATCAACTGTCCATATGTATTTTGCCTTAGGGAACACTGAAACATTTGTTCTCACAATGGAGGAAAATCTCTTTAGAGAGGATTGTCTGGCAGGAATAGCTGTGTGCTGGCAGGTGCTGCAGAATGGGCAGTGCTGATTGTTTATAGTCTCAGTATTAATTGCTGCCTTATGCTCTCAGGAGTTATTGGTACAGCCCTGAGTATAAAACAAAATGCAAATTTACAACATATGTACAGCATCAGGCAGATTCTCTGGGCCTTGCTGTTCTCCAGTCTTTTTATCACCTTTAGAAGAAGAGATCTATCAAGTTTTCCTGATCTCAGCTCTTGAGTGCCTTTTACTTCCAATACGACTGTAACTTTGTGCTATTTCAGAGGTCAGCTGAAAAGAGACTAACTTAATTTATCCAGTTTACTATCCTTAATTCCAGGGAACTGGAATAACATCATTTCATCTGTTTTCTTCAGGCTTTGTCTTACGGGCATACTAACATGAGAAGGCTGCTCTAGAGTGTATTATCTGAAATTAACTTCATTGTGGACTGTTGTGTTCTGGAGCTTTTGTTCTTTTTCCACTTTGGAATGAACTGGTCCTTCTAGCCCGGTGTGCATCCCCTGCAGAGTACAGGACTCATGGTTCCAGAACATCCCCACCTGTCTGCCCCTCCTCTGTGGGCTTTTCTCACCAGTGTTCAGGCTGTCGTGGTGCCTGGGCCTTACCTGTTAACACTGGCTCTGCTCCAAGATCACAAAAAGAAAATTGCTGGTGCTGTTTCAGCTTCTTCGCTAATGCTGCGGGGATCATCCTTCTCAACAGAGGAAATCACTTTGCTATCAGTGGCTAGGGAGGCAGAAGGGTATGTTCCCTATCAGCTGGCAGTACTAGACCAGTCAGATCCCTGCTGTCTGGGGCACTGGGCCAGCCTGGGTAGGGTGTGGATGTGCTGGGAGATAGAAGAAAACCTGTATTATGATGGGATGCTCAGGTCTGTCAGAGGCTCACTGTCACCCTGTGCCTGGGGCCCTGCCCCTGAGCTGTGTGCAGAGGCGGCAGAACGATGATCTCCAGTCTGTGCCAAGTCCTCCAGAACTCTGTGTGTGCCTCAGTTAACCTGCAGTCACTCAGACAGGAGCACTTGGGAGGTAAAATTGTTCTGACCAGAGACACACAGTTCAGATGCCACTGTTCTCCATGCCCATCTTCAGGCATGACTTTTCCTTTCTCCTCCTCCTCCTCTTTGATGGGTCTAGAGGTTTGATCTTTTTTAAGTTGAGAGCTGTGTGAGGGCACAGATGGACTGACACTGGCAGGCATATATTTGGTCCTGTAATTTGTGATGACATAAAAACGTTGCTGTAGAGTGAGTGGGAGATAAGAGAAGCAATAGAAACAACAACAAGCAGGAAACAGAGGGAGAGAAGTAAACAAGCCAAGGGTGGGACGTTCTTCTATTGACCAATGTGACTTTTGTCTATACAAGGGATTGTAGTAAGTAAAAAAAATGTATTTATACCTTGGAGAAGTAAGATATGTATAGATCTTTATGCCACAGAAGCAATTAATTCTGATTGCTTCTTCTAATGAATCTGAAACATGGGAGAAACAATATTTCTAACTTCCTCGCAGAGCCATGGTTCTCAGGGCAGTGAGGTATTACTTCTCTGATTACTGATGCCGCCTTTTTCAAGATACTTCTCATTTTATTTGATCAAATCATGAGCTTCTATCTCTGCTGCTGCGTATCTTGACAGAGGTATAGCACAGTGTGTGGTTTTGGACACATGACCCACCGGTGCCGCTCTGTGTGCAGGCCAGGGGCCCACAGGATGAAGTGCAGACTGTGCTGGAATCTAGATACAAAGAGCAAAGTTCTTGAGTGTTCTTTGTTGTCAGATTACTGCTGGTGCAAAAGTGGGATTTTTCCTCTTTCTGATGTGTCCTGGCTAAGTATGGGGGTTTTAATTTTTTCATAGTATTAAAGATCTGTTTTGGTTTTTTATTTTTATGATTGCAGTCTACTAATGACCTTGCTTCCTGGGAAGCATCACAGCTGCCATCCTTCACTTAGTGGCTGTTGCTTTCTGGAGGTAGTTTAAAGGTTTCCATGGCAATTGTGTCTTGGCAATTCCTTTTAAAAGTGTTTGTGGATCACCCATGATGATGGCACTACAGAAATGCAAGGTGATCCATTACATCCTTGTGAGTACAGTTACCATGAGATTATAAAAAGCTACCACCCAGTTGCTGCAAATTTGGTTTTCTGTTTTTCCATCACTTAATACATGCTTTTGTGAAATATTTTGTCCTAAATAAAGGATGAATCTGTAGATTGGGACATAGCCTACTACCAGTGTTCATGCCTGTCATTTGAAAGAGAATTATGAGTCATGCGTTCTCGTAAGTGCTGGCTGGGTAGCTGGGTACAGCTGGATTTTTTCTTTTTTTTGTTCAAAAGGGATAGTTAAAAATGTCAGGCATCTTGATTGTCAACAAGTAATTGTAAGTTAAGTGCTGTGTAGCAAACCGTGCTTTATGATCTGTGAACTACATGTATAACTCCAGAATTCTTCAGCTATTTTTGGTCAGCATGGTTAAATCATCTCTTACTGCCCTTGATGTCAAAAATACATCTTGCCTCAGGTGCTTGTTTGCAGGTCTGTGTGCACTTGGGTTTGAAGCACACAGAACACTGCAGTTCTTCTCAGTCTGACCTGGCTCTGTGTGCAGTTGTCATGTGGGCAAACAGTGCCATGAGAAGCCCACAAATACATCACTCACTTCTCCTTAATGGCCTGTTACAGGCAAGTAATAAACTGAGAGATGGGCATTTTGATAGTTTATCTAAAACGTCTTGTGGTATTCTAAAAACACAGTTTGTCAGGACAAGAAAACATTAATGATCCCTCAATTACATAGAGGAAAACAAAAGCCTAGAAGGAGATATAAATTCGGGTGTAATTTACTCCAGATTACAATGTTGTCAAAGCAGAGCAGGCAAGGATCTATTTGTCACTGATAATGAGGGAAATTTGATGCATCATGAAAATAAGTTTTGCATTGTCTGACAATGATTCAAAGCAAAGGTTCTGAAATAATTGCAGCCATTTCTTTAGAAAACCTTCTCACAGTTTTCTTCCTTGTGTTCATCACACTTTCACGCTCTTCCTCAGTTGTCAGGAGAAATGCACCAACAGGTGCTGCTTCATAATGAAAGACAGCCCAAGCACAGCAGGGTTTGCATTGAGATTTCTTCCAACTCGACAGGCCCTTTTTCTCAGTGCTCTGATGGGGACTCTTCCAAATTATTGTCATGTCCTGCTAGTAGTCAGGCTCGGGAAAAGTGGGAACAGGCTGCAGAGCATTCAGAAAATGAACACAGCCAATTAATCAGGCTGCTAAGCAAGGAATGCAGGATTTGGGCTGAATTTGGAGCTCATTAGCCACAGGGCATGAGATGACAACTTGCTGCTTTCCTTGGGCACACTAGAAAGTGCAGCAGGCTGTGATGAAAACAGTGCTGCTTGCTAATGACTGCCAGCATCTGGCAGTGCTATAAAAGGAAGGCTTCTCTGTTTGTTTTTAGCTGGTAGAAATGAAATTTCAGAGCTGGAGCACGTGAGAAGCAGGCTGCCGGCATCTTTGGGTTGCGATGGTTTGTTTTCCTTTTCCTTTGCTGAAGAATTCTGCTTGCATCAGCTCTGTTTCTGCTCTTGTTTGTGCTTCGTGCCTGACTGTTGTGTTTTGTCCTCAGATGGATATTCCACCATCGACCACCGGGAGAAGGAGCGCAAGTACAAGACCAGTGATAACACAGGAGATGCCTCTGAGAAGGAACCTTTAAAAGTGAGCTCCCTCTTACTGCTGAGTGCTAGGCAGTGCCTTGGGAAGGAGGGAATCAAGTGTCCTCAGCCAGAAACACAGGCTAGTCACTCACCAGGGGGCTGTAAAGGGCCTTTTTTTATTTCACATAAAGGCATTATTTTGTAATTTAGCACTTGGCTAACTAGAAATAAAAACAAAATGTTGCTTTCCAGTGCAGGAGCAAATGCAGGTAGTTGCTGTACTCTTGTAAATGGATGAGGTTGTAAAAATAGAAAGTGTTTGTTCTGTCACCCTTGTCCAGGCAGCATTCCCTGGCCCTGAGCTGTGTAACTGTGCTCAGACTTTGTTCTGACAAGTCTCTTCAGATTGTCATGCTGCTTCATTGTCTTCACCACGAGAAATAGGTGTGATCTTGTGTGTCCGTGTCCAGCAGTGTGGTGAATAGTATTCATTTCTGTGACACTTATTCACAGTCCTGATGGTGGACCGTGGCCATGGGCCAGGGAGATGGAGAGCGAAGAAGAGACATGCACAGTTATGTGTGTGCCTTCTAAATACAAATTTAAACTACTTTCTAATTAAAAATAATTCTTACTTTACAAGGCTTTTTGTATTATGGGCTGTGTGCAAATGTGCCTGACTAGGCTCTATGTAATTTCTGTTGCATTTCTGTACCTTTTCAGAGTAAAAAGTCTGTTAATGTTGTGGCCAGTTCTCTCTGGCCTTAAAACAAGCTTGGGTTTTCCCCTGGGGGAGTAATTTCAAGAAGGAAAACGAGGATTCATTGAAATAAGAGTCAGTGGTAGGAGACACAAGGGCTAGTCTGCAGAAGGCTGTCCTTAATAATCTGCAGCACATTGTTGATAATACCAGAAAATTCAGATAATTCATGTTAATTCATATTAAACTTCAGCCACTTGAAAGGCACACCCACCATCACTGAACAGGGAAATAAAAAAAAGAGATTTGGAGAAAAGTACTTCCATAGATAGTAAACAGGGAAGATGTTCTACTGCACCAGCCTGCCTGTTTTAACTTGTCTAGTCAGGCATTTCCTGCTGCGTTCTGCCTTTCCAAAAAGGTACACCCTGGAGAGTGGCTTCAATCTGCCTGGACTTCTTTTAAGCTGATTACTAATGTCCTACAATGTGTCCCCCTCCTCCAATTGGCAAGAGATGGTTTTGCTTGAGCCAATATCAATCAAATAAACTTCCTAGTTCCCTCATCACAGTTCTAGCACATTTTGCAAGGATGCAGCAGGAATGGATGCAGTAAGTTATATAAGTATGTTGATCAACAAGAGCTTGGCAAAAAATGTCTTTTTAAGGAAAATAGGATAAGGTAGGAAAATTAACAAGTACTTGTTATTTTTTCCACTCAAAATTCATTAAAGTGGTCCAATGCAACCCTCAAAATCACATTAAGCAGCCCTAACTCCAGTATATGACTGAAGGGTGCACAACCAAAGTTCAGTAAGTGGCTGCTTTGCTTTTATGAGAAAGAGAAAAAAAATATTTCACCTCAACAGTGTGTGACCCACAGCCTGTGCTGCCTCTTGGTTCTGAGCACCTGGGGGTAGCCTGAGTCCAGGCTGTTGTACACAGCAAAGGTGTGCACAGCCCTGCCCTCGCCTGGGCAGAGCTGAGCAGCTGCTGCTCTTCCTCCCTGTGCTGCCGAACAGAAATGTGGCTGTGGGGGTTGTGGCTCATGAGCTGTGTGAAAGCTCAGGGGAGGCTGGGAATCCAGGGAAGTGTGGTCTTTTGGCTGTTGCAGATTCTTTTGTCAGTATTGTGCCTTTGCTGGTCTTGTTTCTTTTCTCTACCACTAATTTTCCCTTGTGCTACTTTAAGCTGACTTGTTTGGTGGTTTTGTTTGATTAATCCGCTCTGTTTTGCTTTAACTCCTCACCCTGTGCTGCAGAATGACACAAATAGGAAAAATATTAACAGGAGTAACAGGGCTTCGGTGAATCTGGTGGATGCCCGTGACATTAAACCCCAGCCTGTTGACTCCTGGGTCTAATTTGCATGCATGGTAGGTCCTTTTAATGGTAATTGGGGCTAGTGAATAACTTTCTCTTGTGCATGATCTGTATAGCTGTGGAATCTCTTCAAATCTAACTGCTAACTTACAGATCCATGAAAGTGCGTTTGGAAGAAAAAAAGTGTTTATATTATTCAGTGTATCTTTAATGAAATGCAATCAGACACCACTGTTTGATTAAAAATAGCCTGTCAAATAACCAGGCAGAAAATTAATATTGTGAATGATTAGTTGTCAACTGCAATGTGAAATATTTCTTCTGTTAGGCCATGGGAATGAATTTGAGTAGTGTGTTCCTGCTTCCAACCATTTTTCTCCCTCAATGCTCGTTATAAGGATTAGCCTGAGACTTAAGAAAAAACATATCCTTGACTATTTTTGGATGTCCCCTAAGGTTCCCACGAATTACAGCAGGAAAGCTGCTGAGTGTACACAAGTTACTTTGCAAGGAGAGATGATATCGGTTACACAACAAACAGTAACCCACAACTCCCACTTTTTTTTTTATTTTTATTTTTTAGTTGTATGTCACTAAAGAAAGGTGCCTTTCTGTTGTGTTCTAGTTGTCTGCCTTTGCCACGTGCCAAGTTCCTCAGTAATGTCACCGGCCTTTCTTTGCTCCTGCCACTGCTAATCTGTGTCCTGCTGTCTTGCTCGAGTTACCTCAGTGATACCTTCTGGCACTCAGTCAGAGGATGCTGTGTTTGGAACAGCAGGTGTTGTGCCCCTGGCTATGACTAAAGGAAAATTTTAGTGACTGTCATGAAGGCACTGAGCAACTTTCCCATCAGAGTGGGCAAGAGACTTTAAAGGCCCAAATTCCAAACTCTGAACTGTCATCCACCCCCATAATTCTACATGAAAATCCCTTGCATTAATGGGAGAGAAAACTTCTGTATGTTTTTGGGTGGTGGTGGTGTTGGCTATTTTTTCCACTTCTTTCTTTCAGTCTAGTAGAAATGGAGGGTGTTAGCAGATTGTTTCTGTTCCTGGTTGGAAGCACCTGCCCAGAGCAGGCTTTTCAGCATGGTGAGGAGCTGTCATGGAGCAGGTCCTGGCACCGCTGGCCTCCCACGGCTGCTCAACAGCTGCTGTGTGATTGGCACAGGGCTGGGATCAATGTGCCTGTGGTGCCTGCTTCACTCCCACACTCTGCTCTGAGCACTGAAGCCCTACAGGTGGGGTCCTGACTTTGAAAAAGGAAGTCTGCTCATATTCTCCCAGACATGCCCTTGAAGGAACCCATGTGTTGGCATAGGTTGGCATTTCCAGTCACTGTCCTACCACAAGGTGATGGAGATCACCAAGGCCATGCTAATGACTGCTATTAATCAATTCTGACTTTATTTTGCAGGGCTAAAGTCCAACCACATTTTTTTTAATTGAGGGGGAGAAACAAACATTGAATCGACCCAGAGGATCTCATCAGTCACCACTGCCATTCAGACTGGGAGGGCTGCAGGTCCCAGGAGGGTGTGGGGAGCGAACCCACCCGAGTGCCATCGCCGAGCGGAGCACGATGCCTTACAGCGAGACACTCTGCTGCTTAACTCCCTGACATTCCCACCAGAAACAGCCACCGCCTCCCCCTCCCTCCCTCCCACTCCTGCAAGAAGAAAAGCAAGAAAAGAGAATCCAAGCTTCCATGTAGCTGGCTGCATTCTTAGGTGACTCTTAGGTGTGGATGGTGCCAAGTTGGAGAAGTGCAGGTCATGTGGCAGCTTCACAGTGAGAGAGGAACTGCGGGATAATTGAAATGATACTGTAGGTGTAGCCATAAGGAGAATAGCACTTTTCTGGTTTGGGGTTCATTGTTTTGGTTTTTGTTTTGGGGGATGTTTTTTTGAACTGTGACTCTTAACGTTTTTGAAGGCTTTCTGAAAAATGTTTAGGTTTTTTTATTATTCCCACAGAAAGTGCAGGAATGTTGAGTGTGTTTATTGGATTTCAATGAAGGGAGAAAATGCAGAACAAAATCTATTAAACGCTAGTTAAATGAACTGGAGAGTGAATGACAAAATTGATGCAAGCTGTATAATCTGCTTTAGAGTAAGCTATATCAATCACAGTGCTATATTATCATTATAATCTGGTGTACAATACTTCTGCCTTTTGAATTCTGTAATGTCTCTGTTTTTATTTCCACATATTGAAAAGCAGTTTATGGAAGGTTTCAGTGTCCCTGGTTCAGAAATCTCTGCTGGGAAATGGAGTTGGCTGGCTTTTTATTTTTGTGTTCTCAAAGACTGCAATAAGGAGCTTTTACATGTTAAATATATCGTTGTTGCATTGATGAGGATGAACTGCTTTTGCCATAGCTGTTAAAACATTGAAGGAAATAGGAGCTTTTTTGTAGGATGTCTTATTTTGAACACATTATAAATTTGAGATGGGTGTGTCACTTACATTTGATGGTAAGTTTTTCAGTGTTGGATCCATGTTTGCTTTGGGCTATAGATCCTGAAGAAAAATGCCACAAAGGGAACTGGTTTGGCATTTGAAAATCATTGTCATGGTTTCTGTGTTCCTTTGCTTTTGTTTTAAGATTGCATATTTCATTTGGTGTGAAAATCACCCGTGTGCAGCAGCTCTCCTCCAGGATGCCAAGGCCTGCCTTCTCGAGGGGAATGTTTACCTCAAGAGAACATACTCTGTAAATGTGCTATCTGGAAATGCCAGGAACTAAATGATTTCAGATCACTGATTTTCTCCGGGCATTGGTCAAGGGAGGGCAGCAGATGAGAATAGGAAGCAAATGTCTCAGTAGCAGCATGAGAGGACTTTTGCTGATTTTACTTGGTTGCCATTGTTCTTTGATTGCCACGTTTAGTTTTAAACGAGCTCCTAAAAACAGTGTGACTGGAAAGCACATTCTTGCGTCTAGCAAACATCATTTGCAGTTTTCAGTGCCTGCCGTTCCTTTTGTAACTAAAAAGGGGAAGTATCCAACAATCTCACCTCCCCCAAAATATTACTGTAATAGTAACCATTGCATTTTTTGTAAAAAAAAAAAAAATCTTAAAAACTTTTAAAAAAAGCAAGTACCAAGAGCTTTGTATCTTCTTGAGTATATTAAAAATTTGACATGAATACATATATATAAATAAATTAAAAGTCTATATATCTATATATATATATTGTTGTGCAGAGAATAGGTTAACAAAACCATGTAAAGTAGTTTGCAGGAGAGGGAAGCATTTGTTGATTCAGGGAAAAAGACTGATGCCAGAAGCTGTCAGTGATTTGGATGATATGTGTGCTGCTTCGCACCCTCCCTTTTTAACCCACATTTTCCACATACATTGCGGTGTCACTTCTGGATCCTGGGGAAGGTGAAATTGCTTGGAGCAAATCAACATAGCAAAGATTTGTTTTTTCACCTGCATGTGAGAGTCCTATTGGGCCAAAGATGCTCAGCGGATCAAGGGAAGCAAAGAGAGGCACCTGTGACTATCTGTGTCAGGGCAGTGTCTCTCTGTGTAGACATAAAGTGTGGCAATGAAACCAGATACATCGTCTGACTGTATATTAATTATATCAATGGTGCTCTTTTCATACTTGTTCTGCCAATACGCGGAGACCCTTTTAACCAAGCTACACGGAAGAGTTTTATATCACTTTTGGTTATGTACTTGGTGTATTCTTTTTGTATATGAAAGGATTTTTTTAAAAACGTTCAGTAATTAGCAATGGAACCTGCTTTGTAGCTGACTAGAACAGTGTAAGAGAAGGGCCGTGCTGTCAGTCTGTCCCTGATCTACTTCAAACCATATATTTACCAAAGGAGTCTGAGAAAAAGTTCACTTAAAATAAAGACCTGACTGTTGAAAGGAGTCTCTGCTAAGACTTTGTGGTTTAGTTATTGTGCAGATATTTCAAAGCCAGCAAGAAGTTAACAGAGAAAACTGCAGGAAGGGGCAAGTGAAATGACTGGGGCCAATTATGGTCATGACTTCCAATCCTAGATATCCCATGGCTCTTAGTGGGATACTACAGGGACACTCAGAATCTGGGTTGGAGTCTGCTTTGATCTCTGTCATTAATGGGGTAAAAACATTAAGGGTATTTGAGAAGCAGATTCAGACCCCATCTCACTTCTCCCAAAAGTCTTTTTGGTATTTACACTGCACCCTGAACTGTCCCTATCAGGGCTGCCCAGGTCATTGTAGCAAACTGTTCTTTGTTTTCCTGGGGGTGTTACAGCAGCCAGCAGAGTTGTGAGCTGACAACATGGTTTATTGCTGCAGAAAATCAGGGGATGGTATGTCAAGAAGTTGGATACCAAGTTGATGGGCTAAGGCTTCCCCTGGGAATCACACATCAAACCCCCACCTTTCCCATGCCTTACATTGATAACTAATTCCCAAGTATGTAGCAATAACCCATCCTCAACATTACTGTGGGGTTTTTTTCTCAACAAACTGTTGTTTGGATGGTGAGGAAAGAAGACAGATGAGGGGTGACTTGTATGTGAGACTGTCACCTTGTAATATCAGCCCACCTGCTAAGGTCCAAAGCAGGGTACCTTGAACCAGGTCTGGTGATTTAATGTCCTTTTTGTCTATGGCCAGAAGCTCACTGATGGGATGTGTGCCCACCCCTGGCCTGACCTCTCCCATTGTTGGCACAAGTGTGACTGGCTGTTTGAGCTGTTCTGGGATGTGGGCGGATGAACCCGTAATTGTTTTATTTGGCAGCAGGGACTGTATGTAAAGAAGGGAAAGCGGCAGTGTGTGTGACTAATGCTGCAGTAGGGTCTAGAATCTCCTGCTAAAAGGCAGGCAGTGCTTTTTAGGGCTCAGGTATGTGACCTCTTCTTTTCCTGTTGACTCTACTGTGAAAACAGGAGGAAATCTGCCTGCAAGGGGCTGGGGTAGAAGAGATTCCTACCTGCAGAAATTGTAGTGGGAGGGATGGTTGTGGAAGGAAGTGATGGTGTTGCAAGACTCCTGCTAAAGAAGAGGAGGAAATTAGATGGCCCAGTCAGGGCTGAGATAACACAGGGGAGAGGGAGACTTCTGACAGCATGTGATTCTTGTAGAACCTTCTACCCAGGAAGGTGGCTCGCATATCTCCCAAGCATTTTCACTGAGCTGGGCAAGTTGAAAAAACACTGTACGCCAACTCCCCTGGAGAAGCATCAAGTGAGTGTGCAAGTAATTGTGCTGTAAGGCTTCCCAGGTCAGTCAGGGTGTCTGCAGAATCCAAGGGGGAGAGCAAAAAGTCAAGGTTGTAGGACATTTTGGTTCTGTCATGGATTTAAGTAGCAATATAGCCACAAATGCAACTCAAGGTGTGTTGTCAGCTTGAGATGCTCCCTAGGGAACAGCTTGGGCAGCCATAGGTCCCGATCTTCAGTGTCTTCTGTTCTGGTATAACTGCTGCCTATCCCCGATCTGCTCTCACATGCTCAGGCCTTCTGGTTCTGAATGTGCTTCTACTAGGGAAGCAAATCTGGTCTCTCTTGCCAAGATACCCCGAAAGGGACTGACCTGGGGACTGAGAACTGACTTGATGTCAGGGACACGTGAAGAAAGCCAGGGGTGGCATGTCTGTTACAGCAGTTTCCTAAGTTCATGCCAGCTCTGAGGAGCAGTTTCAGTAATGCTTTCTAGCAGGGAAAGCCTTGTGCTAGGCAAAGCAGTTTTCACTCCTAGAGCAGTTCCATGAGACTGAAGGTGGTGAGTTACCTTCTGTTACCTGCCTTAAGGTTGAGCATAGGCTCAGCTACCTGTGAGAGGTGCACATGTCAAACCCTCGAGTAAGCAAAGTTTCAGAAGCCAAATGGGCACATAAGAGTGGTTGTAGCCTCATCTGCTGAGCGACTGCTGGCTCGGTGAAACCTACAGTGTGCCAATGCCTTCAGCCAGCAGGTTTGTGCTGTTGAGATGGAGTTTTTGAAGGTGTTTATGTAGGCGTAGTTTCTTGCAAAATTTCTTTATTATGATGCCCCTAAAATCTGGTGTTTCCTTATCTTTGTCAGAGAAATTCTCTGATTTACTGATACAATAACTAATCTAGTGCATTTAAGGGGAAGATACTATGACCCTTTGTTTTCTGTCTTAAGTTTGACATGGGGGTAGGATGATCTGAAGTCCAAGGTGAGGAGGAAGATAGTGCAGATACTACAAGGCCTGCCAATCTGGTTCTTACTGTTCAGAAAAAACAAAATAACTAGACTAAGAAGCTTACTGGTAATTAGTAGCTAATGTGTTTGTAACTATCATGTGCCTTAAAATTTTCATGGTAGGAGAATTTAAAAAAAAATCAACAATGTGTTTTCTGTAATACTGCTCAACATTCTCTCTGTAGTTTAGACTGGTGGGATTTTGCATTGTATTTACACTGTACTATAAACTGAAACACTTAGAATGGTTTGATTTTACAAGTATGGAGAGGAAAAAGGTGGATTATGCTTTTCATAGAACAAATGTTACCGTGACAGAATGTATTATTATTATGATAGGATCTTTCCATAATGCAGACAAGTAGAATGCTTGTTAGAAACCAGGTATGTAGGATAACAATTTGGTGTGTTTTCAATAAACCATGCCTGGAAAGAATACATGTGCCATTGGTTATCTTTTTGTTACATCAGGTATCTCAAATATTCTTTGGCTGTTGCAGCAGCAGTTTTCTGTGGCAAGGGATTACTCAACCCTAGCTCAGGTCAATGCTCTTGTGTTAGCAAAAGGTCAGTGGTAATGAGGGGCAATTGAAACATCCTATAAATGAGTAAAGCTGAACATTTTTGACTCATTGCCATATGCTGGAGTTGTAGCATGACCCTGGACTGTAGATCATGGGTGTTTTTTTGTTTTTTAATATACAAGCATATTTGTGTGGGAAAGACATCTACACCACTGTTCAATGGCCAGCGTGTCTGTGAGCACAGAACCTGCTGGTAGCTTTTCCATTTGGGAAGTTATTAACCTTTCCCAACTAAGTCATAAATTCATGTAACTTTACAAAGATTGCACATTTCTGAAATGTGTGTAAGAAAAACAAATTGTAGCAATGTATGAGGCTTGGATGACTTGAGAAATTGATAATTTGAGGATGTGCCAAATAATTTACATTTGATACTGTGGAATGGAAGAAAATCCTGATAATGAAGAGTCACCCATGTATTTAAGGAAACAGCCAGTTACCAACAGATACTCATTCTCTTGAGGACTGTCTCATCTGTGTGTGTGAGATCAGTGACTGGCACACCTAAACACACTATATTCACCACCATGCCTTTGTGAGGCCTGACAAAACCTGATAAATCTTGACAGAATGTTCTGCAAGGTCTTGGAGAATGGAGGTCAGGTTTTCTGTGAGTGAAAGGTTGATGAATCATTGCCAGTAACAGAGTTTGCCATATGTGGATTCCTGATTGTACCTGATTCACAGCACTATAAGGTTTCCTTTACATGCAAATGTTTGCAAACAGCACTTGGAAGGTCATCTCCAGCTTACCTTCCCTCCTTATTTCAGATGTCTTAAGTGCATCCCCAGTTGTTTTGTAAAATCATCTCTGGATCTGTTCTTGCAGCTGGAGGATACAGTTTCACAAGTGCAGTGATAAAGATGTGGGCTCCTGGGCTTAGTCCTGCACCTTGGTGTCATCACTATTCCACTGCAGAGAGGAATCTGATTTTTCTCTTTGCGGGAGCACTAATATGACAACGAATAGCAGATGCTGTAGGTGAGGCACTGAGCTAAAACAGATCTGTTGTTTTTACGACTGACATTTTACAGCTGTCAAAATGATTTCATTTCCAGCTTATCACACACAGGTTGGGCAAATAGAAGCAGTGAGTCCTGCAGGTGAAAGGTTAATCTGGTAACAATGGGCAAGAAATACCACAACCCTCATCTGTTTCATGTTTCAGTAGTGTCTTGGGATAACATTCTGTCCTCAAGGGTCTCTTCCCCAGTGTCTTACTTTGAAGGTCTCTGAAGCACAGCAGTGGCAGGATCTTGGTCTGGTACAAGCTGATGGAGGATGTTTTAAAACAGGAAGGTGCTGTATAATGTCATTGACTGAGCTGTAGAGACAGAGACAAAGACTGAAACTGCTGCTCTGTTCAGTGTGTGTGTGTGCACAGCAATCATAGCTGTTATTTGTAAGGTATCTTATAACTGATTCTTGATTGACTGCTCAGCTAAGTAAGGGCATCACTGCCCTGCTGGTGTCACCTTGAGTGGGAGAGTTGGTCTCTCTCTTCTTGTTCTTGTAGGGGTTTCTGTATGTTCCCTTCACTGCGTTTAGTGTTTAACTCATTGCTCAGAATTCTCCAGTGAGCTGCTTTTCACTAACCATGCCAGTGGGAGGAGGCAGTGGCTCCTATACAAACATGTGGTGCCTGCTCCTTACTCAGACAAGTAAATTCTTAGGGAAGAATTGCTTTCCATGGGTGTTGTTATGCAAAAGGCAGTAGTGCTAGGTTTGACTAACTCTTAAATCCTCCTCCTTTCTTGTACACTGAACTGGTTCAATATTTTGAAAGACAGTATCATGTCCCTTTGAGGTAACAAAGAGACTCTGGCAGAAACCAGACCTCACTCTCATGTACTGCCTGAATCATTAAGACTACCTAGACAGTAACTGCCATGTGGAGAATAGGTGTAAATTACCAATATTCGGTGAGATCATCCATTTCTGACATGGGCTGTGAGAATTTGCAGAGACGTGTGTTGTTTAGGGGAGTTCTTCCCCTTGGGAACTTCCTATCACTGGTACACCCTGATGGGCATTCCTTAAACACATGCTCCATGTGCACCATTCCATAACGCAGTTTGTGCAAGAATAGGTTGTGTGTTCTAACTGTAATAGGCTGATGTTGCAGTAACACTCAGTAGGTTTTTAGAATATGTTCGAATTAGAATCTAGTGTCTGCCTTTTGCTTCTCCCAGAATTCAAAGCGTGACTTTATTTTGAAAAGCGTCTCTTCTCCCTGGGAGATTTCACATTTATGTGTCAGTGACTCCAGATCATATTTGCTCAACTGACCAAAAGCCTTTTTTCTAATTGTCAGTCATGCAAACTGAGTCAGGCTTTTTTCTTTGCATCCCTTGCCACCAATAATTAAGAGTGTTTCAAAAATGTAGTGAAGTGGAAAAATTTTTCTTACATACGGAATTCTGCAAATATTCTCATAGTACATACACTGTGTTTATTTTTACTATTTGCCATGTAGGAGATGCTTTCTAATGAATTAAAATACCTTTTTATACTAAAAGGTGGCTGTTACATTTGAGACATCTATTACAGATACATTATTCACTACTGCATCTTTTGAAATATCCACTCTACAGGTTCCCACCTTCCTAATCTTCTTGACAGTCTCTTGAACAGTAATTTTGGCCATTAACGAGCAGTAGGATTGCATTTTTCTGATCCTCTCTTGTAAAGTGCAGAGAAGTCTGCCTGTTTACTCTTACTCATCCTTCTGAGACTAGTTTGCTCATCAGCCTGTGTGATGTACCCTGATGCGACAGGAGTGTCTGTTAGGTTGCAGAAGTGTTGAGGGCTAGCAAGCAAGGATTCTTTGGAGTCAAGGCTTCAGATGTACAGACAAATTTTCTGGTCCGCCATATGTATCCAGATTTTCCAGTTTTCTCTAGAAACTTGTATATGCCAGTAAATGTGCTTGAAGATTGTTTTGCATTGCAAATTTTGCAAAAATTGCTTCCAACCATCTGAAGGACTTTGGTTCAATGACTTGGAGTTGAGCTGAATACCAAGAGGATGTGCTGCTGAGCAACGTTACAGAACTAATCAATGTCTTAGAGTACAAGATGGAGGTGTTAGAACTCAGTGTTGGTGCTACACAGAACAGCACGACAAGAGTCACCTGAGGCTGCTTCTGCATAATCTAACCCAGTACAGGAAATCTTGCGTCATTCTCAGTATGACAGAGGTAACTTGTCAGGAAAACTCTGATAGTGTTGCCTTCTCCTATCCCTGTGAAATGCACACTTTACAAGCCAGCTGGGTCACCGTGGTTTGCTTGGACCATTTCTAAACTGACTCTTGTCACCTTAGCCTGTTCTAGTTTTCTTTTGGTGATCCTCTGCTTCTTACTGGTGTCCTGGAGGTGGATTTTTTGCAGCACACAGTCCAGGGCAGGGACCACTGTGCTAAGGTGGCCTATGCAAGGAAGAAACTCGTAACAGGCTTGAAAGAATTCATACTGGGAAAGACAAAAATGATTATCCTTGATTTTCAGCTGTTGGATCTTTCTGTGGCTGTTTCAAGTCTGGAAGCCTCACGTGCAGTACAGAATTCATAAGAAAAAATGAAAGTCATGCCCCTGCTCTGTTGTTTTTAATTTTTTATTTATAAATGTGACTGTTGCTGCCTTATATAATCACAGCAGGACATGCTAGGAAATGCCACCGGATTTCTGCATCATTCAGGTGAGTTACTGACTTCGTATTTGGCTTTGAATCCTCAATGACAACCCACACTATTCACATGGTGTAACAGCACTGAGGTTAACCAGGGCATGCAGGGCCCACCTGCTAAAATCCATTCTCTCTGGACTTTATTTCTATACAGCATCTTAAACATACCCAGCACTTCAGAGTAAGCAGCTTGCCCTGCCCCTAAAAAGCACGTACATAATAATGAGGGGATAAACAGCATTTTCTCAAGGTCAAATATTATGTTGTTTTGTATTCTTTTGGAAAGAGTCTGTTCCTTTTGTTACCTGTCTGTTACTGTGTTTATTTTAATCTGTTTACTACTACAGTTTTCCCTGCCTCTGCATGGACAGATTAATAATTTTATTTGTTTGTGTTCTCAAAATTCTGTTTTGTTTTTCTCACCACTGCGTGGGTCTGTTTTCTTTCAGTGTGTGCTCTTTTCTCTCACATAGAGATTATTAACTTTCAGTAATGTGCAAAGAAGTATCTGATCTCACAGTAGGAGCCTTCACTGCATCAAGAGGCATGCTAGTAATTTAGCAAAAATAGAGCACATGAAATGGTCTTTTCTTGCAACGTGGATTTTTTTTCCACTCTTGTTAATGATGAATGAGTTTAGCTGGGGGGACACAAGTCTTCAGAAGTTGCAGTATATTTCTCCACCCTAAACCCAACCTGTGTTGTTCAAGTTGAGCTCAAAATAATAAACTGTTGTTTGATGATGTGTTGGTCAAGGCAAGGCAATGTGCATCACCTTGGGTTTGCCACATTAACGTGGAACAATGGCACAGACCTGACTTACTCCATATTTTGGTTTCTACCTTGCCTAAAAAGATCACTAGTCCTTGTTTAATTACAGGCTCAAAAATAAAAAATAAAAATAATTAAAAAAACTGTAAAGTATGGACAAATTAACTTCTGCATTTTCATAATTTGAAACAAAAGTTGATTATTAATGACTCTCTTTATCCCAAAAACACAGCCTTCTCCATAGCATCTTCCACTTGCATATATTCCAGATGAGATGGGTAGTTAGTGCATTGGAAATGGGGGCTCTTGCGGACATAGTTAAGGAAATCTGGAGCTCCTGGGAAAATTACATTGTCAGCCAGAAGAACTGAGCCCTTCCTCAGCAAGTTGCATTCCTAGAAAGAAGAGAAATGGCTTCATAGTGGCTGTTAAGCAGACATTGGCTTGAATGTAATGTACTTTCATGTTAACCAGGTATATTCAAGTGCCTGCATCCAAAAACCCATTTTGGTATAGGTCTGGAAGGTTGAAGAGACATGGGAGAAGCTGAGTAACTCTAGGATCCTTTGTGGTCATTTGCTGACTTTTTTTGTTTATTAGTAGACATTAGAGATGCTGATTCTGAAATAACAAATCAAGAGGAAGTGTGTGGTTGGCTCCTTAGCTTGTTTCCAGCTATATCTACATGATCAGTAAGGTGGTTTTGTTTTGGCTGTCATGCCTCATGTTTAAAAACTTTTTTAATATGGCATTAAACTGTTGTAGTAGCTCTTTACATCACCTTAGAGAAGCACTGTACTGCTTTGGCCAGTCTCAGTCAGACTCTGAAATCACTAAAAGAAAGATTTTCTGTGCTTGTTTTCCTTTCATCTTAAACAACTTCCTGCCATTTTGTTTGGGATCTGGGGATGAAGCAAGGTTTTTGCACAATGAAGATCCTCTGACAAATTTCCACAAGACATAACTAACTTGAAATAGTCACTTCAGGCACAGTGTTTATGTTCAGTAAACCTAAAGACCTAATCTTTACTGGTATTTTTTGTCTAGAAGTTGCTTATCTGGGCTTACCAGCTGTTTTAAAACAAAGTCTGTAGCTAAACCAGCTTGGATGTTATCCTGTGGTTACAGGCAGTAGCTGTAGCCAAAACATGGGGTGGTTTTTGTCACTCCCAGTTCTGCTGATGAGTGTCCTGCAGAAACCGTTGAGCTTACTGCTCTTGCCTCTGGGGACTGAACACCAGTCAGCACAGTAGAAGTGCTTTTAGAGACGTGTCAAATACCCTCAAGTCTGTTTCTATTGCACAGCTTACAGAAGCCTGCAAGAGACAATATACTGGATTTTCCATTGGTCATCAGGAATGATTTCAGATGCTCTTCATGTCTGGCTTTTTTGTCTGGACCACTTCCAGTATATACATATTTCATCTGAATATATTAATACTTCATATTCACTATCCATACTGCAATACCTGCCAAAAATATATTTTAGAAAGTTTGTGACATCTGAGAAAATTTGAGGACCTTTTATTTGTCTTTCTCCTCTTAATTTTATGGGAGTTTTTTGCAACTTTGTATCACAGTTACATCAGATTTACCACTGCCATGGAACTAAACCGTCTGTTTGTTTTGGCTGTGTTGTGAAGGCTAAGTTCTGATAAGGATGCACTGTGGAAAGAGCTCAGTCATCCTTACACAGGCAGTTTAAAAGAAAGCATTCTCTGAGTACAAAATAACTGTAGGGAGGGAACATTTTCTTCAGCTACTGCTGTGTAAATTCAATACTAGCTGTTCATAACCCCAAACAAATTTCCTTTTCAAACAGCTTTCTGGAGGACAGGGCTTAAAACTAAAAAAACAGTGGGCCTGGGTCAGAAAATAGTGTTGTAGTCTTCAAGCAGGGATCAGGAAGTACTTGGCAGGTTCTCAATTTAAGAGGCAGGTTCAAAAAAGGTGGATTTATTTGTGAAGAAAATAATTGGAAAATGGCACTTCCGCAAAAACAGGCAGTTGTAGAACATTTTATTAGCTAGGAGAGTATCTGTATGTGCTGTGTTGATAGGTACAGATGTCAATCTCAGTTATTTAACACCTGAAAATACCTTCCTATCCAGAAGTCCTCTGCCACTGCCTACTGCTGTTACAGCCAATTTATTTTGTAATACCCACAGTAATGGTTAAGGCAGCTTGGGAAGAAATAAGCATAATTTTTCCACATTTGGGGCTGGACACAGAGTTGGACAGCATTTCTCTAGGAAGTGCCTGGCTAGGGCAGTCTGCACTCTTCTTAACATTGCTTTGCAGCCAGTTAATTAGGTGGAGTGTAAAGATTCCAAGACAAATTATACTTTGTGCTACCAAAATGGTGTTTCATCAAGAGGCTCTGCTGGCACCATAGACCCAAGCAAAAAAAGGGCTACTGAGGAGATTAGAGAGGTGGAGCTGGGTTATGCAGGTCCCAAGTCTCACCCACTCCCAGGATCAGGATGGGCTTTGGATCAAGTGTTCTGGTTGGTGACTATGCAGGCACTCCTAGGGAGTGTAAAACTCAGGCCATGCACTCCTCCAGGTAGGATTTCTACTGCACACTTGTATGTTCAGGGAACAGAATGGTTCAGCAGTACTCACTGAGTCCTGAGCTATGTAGTGTTGGCAGTTATCCTTAACAAAAGTTTACAGTCCTGTCCTTCAAATCCTCTTTTCTTGTAAGGCTGCTATTTTGGCTGCCAGTCTGCATTTTACATCAGATGAGGCCCCTCTTAAAGAATAGAGGCCTCACAGACATGAAGTCATTTGCTACTTCTAAGACTGGAAATGTCCAAACTGACCTGAAGCAGGATGGTGTCTGGTGTGTATCTGTCTTTCCAGTGGTCCAGGAAGACAAAATCCAGAGTATCCACTTCATATTTTTTTTTCAGCTGGGGGATAATTTCCTCTGAAGGGCCTTCTAGGAGTTTTACCTGAAATACAAATCCATCAGATAAATTGTGAACCATTAGGAAAAATCATATGCTCCCAGCTCATTTTAAATTGTAGCCAGACATCAGGGGGATCATGCATAGCTCAATATTGTATCAGTTGAATTATTTGGTAGGGTTAGGTCAAATGTACTTTTTTATTTTTGACAAACCAACTCAGTTATGTTCCGAAATACGAATTTGGAAAATATGAATTTGGGTGTTTTGGATTTTGTTGGTTTTTAAATCAACAACAGAAAAAGTGTCCTGTTGTTTTTGTTGTATAATGTGTGTCTTTACAGGAAACATGGAAATCTTCTGTTGAAAACAGTGCTTTTTTTTTTTTTAATGTTTTTTTTAGTTACATCTCAGTTGAGTCTTGTAGTCCAAGGGAAGCAAAAACTGCAGAGAACAGGTTAGGCTAGAATAAAGATGGAGGCTACACTATGAAAAATTGGTATGGCCAGGAGAGGAAAGAGACAGAAAAGAGGCTGTTACATCTTCCTTACAGGTTTATTGGAGTAATTGCTTGTAAACTGAAAGCAGCTGCTGCACGTGAATTTTTGTTAGGCAAGCACCATATACCATGAGAGGAGGAAGAAAGTGATAAGGAAATGTCTGGTTTATGACTCATAGCTCATCAGGAGATTAAATCAGATGGGGAAATGCAGTTTTAGATGTCACTAGTACTTCAGGTTCTCTTCAAGAAGTTAAGAAACACATTAGAAGGTCCCTTCTTAGGAAAGACTTACTTCCTCCAGTGTTTCCAGCTCCACTGAAGTAAGATGTCTGCTGAATAGACAGGCACTTCTCAGGCATGAATCCCCCAAGCTGGGGGGGATATAGACTGGAAACACCTGCATCTCAACCAGCTATAGAGTGTCAAAACACCTCTGACTGCACAAAACTTAGGTATGGGTAGTATGACCAGCTAGATTTGGGTAAATACTTCTCATTTGAAATCCGTTACACATAATATAACTGATTCCTGTGAGCTTTTTGTAACAAATTGGACTATGGTTCCTTTTTTTTTAGTCAGTCTTGACACCAATTTGAACCTTTTAGTTTATATTGAGAAACCCAGTATTCTTCTGGCTTTTGGAAGGTAATGTAGTGAAATCCTGCTGTGAGAGGTCAGGCACTGTAACTAAGCATGGAGCTGGTGAAAATTATAAGGCCCATGGGTACAAGAAAAAAGAAAAAAACAAAAAAACAAAATCTAACCAGTTTTGCTGTAGTGGTTACAGACAAAATGGTATTTACCTTATCTTGTACTCCAGCAAACTCAATCATCTGTTTAGCTATAGCAGCAAATTCTGGGTTGAACTCCACAGTGAGCAGACGAGCTCCAGGCTTCAGCAGCCGAGAAATCCTCACTGCTGAGTAGCCACAGTATGTTCCCAGCTCCAGGGCAACTGATGGATTGACCTCTTCCACTGTCTTGTCTAGAATTTTACCTGATTAAAATGGGAAAAGATTACCTTTTGACAAAATCAAACTGGTTCATATACAGAAGAGCAAGTTAGTGACAAGAAACTTTAAAAATCCATATACTCAGTTGCTCAGGACACTGAAAAATTAAGAGTTAATGTCAAACTATATACTGTATCCTTTGCAAACTGGCTTGTGATCAAGTTAATCATGGACATTTTAAGTTTTAAAGTGCAAATTTTCAGCTAAAAGAAATCTTAGTTTCACAATATACACATTTCTGAGTAAGGAATTCCCTGAATTAACTTATATTCCCTGAATATAACTTATGTAATTCCCTGAATTAACTGATTTATAGTGTTACAAGGGGGAAATGCAGTAATTTTTTCCAAGAAATTACTGCAGAAACTGGCCATAACTCCTGGATTTTGAGTGCTCATGTTTGTTGCTAATGTTACATGCTGTAGTCTGATATAAAATTTATTATTCTAAATACTCGTCTTTAAAGGAAAAAAGAAAAGTCTACTTACAAAGCTGCAAAATATTTGGTTTCACTGCATGAATTTGTGGGATGGAAAACATTAGTCAATTGTTAACAACAGAAAATGTTCCCAAAAAGAAGTGACAGTGTACTATATTCAGCCCTTCTGAAGAAAAGGATTTATTTGTGAGATTTGTGAGAAATTTCCTCTTATTTGTATCGCTAGAAACTAGATAACTAAACTCAAAAAGTAGTGGAAGGGATTTTACACTAAGCTATGGTCGTTAAGAGATATTTTTCTGGGTGTTATTTATGAGGATGATGATGATGATGAAGCATCTTGAGGCCATGTAGTCACTCTTGAAATCTCAGGCACTAAAGATGCACTAGCTTTAATGGCTCTTATCTGAGGAAAGGCCATCAGAGCAAAACTTGAGTGAAATTATTAAGAATTTAATCACAAATGTTCTAAGTTTAGAACTTTAGGTATTCCTACTCAGCCATGACCCACTGTTCTTCTGCCCTAAGTATCCCAGCCAGGTATGCTGAGGAGCTACTTTCAAAAACTGTACCCATGTCAGAAGAGCATTTTTATTACAATGCTTACAGTTGTATTTCATTAGCTATGTTAATCCCAGACTAAGCAAATTTCCCCAGAAATTTCCCAGCAAGAGGTACTTTTGTTTCCAATTCATAAGGGAACATACTAACATTTTGCCATTACAGTTTTTTGAAAAGATTGCTGCTTTCCTGCAGCTATGAAAAAAAGTTTTTGTTCCCGTATTTTTCTTTAGGAGACAAGAACAAGATGATTTACTTGCTAAATAGCAACAATGCCTGACGTGTACTGCATGACATGGATAGGATTCTTCCCTTCAATAGAAACTTCTAATTTATGCTTGCATACACAAAATTCATATAGATAAACATAATTTTGGGTTTTTTTTTCAATTTGCTATCTTATTGTTAAGGATTTGAAAGTATTAAACATAATGAATTATGCCTTAAAGGCACCCTGTGTATAAAATGAGGTGCAATGCAACCCTGGATTTTTCCCATCAGTTGCTCTGCTTACACACTTGCAATGTGCACAACACAGAAACCCACATCTGGTGCTGTGACTTTCTGGATGTCACTGGATTCCCCTCCCCAAAAACATCTGCATGAGCAGGCACTACTGTTCACAGAACTGCTCTGCTGACCACAAGGCTGTGTGGGTTGGGGTTTTTGCAGCAGCAGCACATGGAAGTTGCCATGTGAATACAATCAGATGTCCTGTACTGTGCTAGTCTTGAAGGATCTTTTCAGATGCTGAGCCCTGCTGCAATTACCTTTCTCATCACCCACGTTCATGGCCCACTCTTTCTGGGAGCAGTATTTATCTATAGTGTCCACCACACTACAGGGGTCTCCTCGGACTGCATTCTGCAGCACAAAATTTAAAATCCTCTGCTCTTTGCTCTGATTCATGATGAAATTGGTTACTTTCTCCCGGATTATTTCATTCCAGATAAGGGCAGCAGTGCCATTTTTCCTTATGAGCAACACAATGATCAGCAAAATGAGAAGCAGGATGAAGACAATGAACAAAGGGACCGAAGAGCTCTCCAGCATCTGGAAGAAAAAAGAAAAACAGCCGAGGGTTAAGGTGGCACAGGAGAAGGCTGTCCTTTTTGTAAATATTGAGCTAAATAACCACAACCAACTGTACTGAACAGGAACACACTGAGTTTAATAATGATTGTGTCTAGAGTAGCTATAAAAGGCTCTGTGTCTCTTGGTAATGGATGGTGCTCTGTTGCACTTCCTTTAGAAGCCAGTTTTACAGGCAGTCAACAAGTAGCTTTATTTAATGCTCTGGTCCCTTCCCCCACACAGCTGCTCAGTCCTGGCACCAAGCATGCCACTGCCCGAGGAGCTTCCGGCATCAAATCTGTTCTAGCTCCAATAGGAGCTACAACATCCTCAAAAATTTTGTTTAGGTTACCCAAGACCAATGACAAAGGGATTATCTCATTCTAGGAGATAACAACATTCCTCCAAATCTCTTCCTACTTGTTCTTGCTTCTCTTTTTTGTTTCCCCAAATATTGTCCCAGAAAAAGCCTAATTTTTATGTCTGGTCTGACCTTCACTCTCTATAGGCATATACACATGGGGAAAATCTATCCCACCATTTAAATTTTGAATCATCATGCAGAACACATTTTGACTTCAGAGGATGACTGAGTTTCCATGGAGATATGCTCAAGATACAGTACAGCTGATTTTGTTCACCCATCCTCTTATCTTAGTTGCAGAGCAAGTATGATTTGTTTGGAGCTGTCAAAAGTCTGTTTCTTTTGCTTTTAAGCAGTCACCATTGTTAACAGTTACCCTTAATGCTTTTCTTGCAAAGGCTGACCTGAGACATTTCATTTCAGAGCCTGCCAGCATCATTAGCACATGAAAATCTTGCTTCTTGGACCTTCTATATATTTTTTCCTAGCTAATAAGAGTCTGCTTCGTTACTTCAACAGGATCATGAATGGATGTCAATTTTTCTTCTTTCCCTCTGTGCAGTAGTAGTTTTACTGACCAGGCCCAATTGTCCTGCACCTTTCAGACAGGACTTCAGCTTTTTTTAGTTTTTCTACATGAAAATGTTCAACATTATCTGTCAACTGAGAACTTCAATAGGGCTGTGAAAATATCATTAGTTTAACATAAAATACCTCACTAGCTTCACTTGACTTTCATGGCTTAGTTGATTGTATAGTCGTTGTTGATGGATTTGGATTACTGACACAGGTGAGAGAGAATTATTCTGAACCCCAGTGAATAGAAGAACCCCAGAAAACACTTCCTGAGGCCAGCAGGTCTCTAACCTTCCTGCCTCTGGACATGTGAAACTGTGCCCCTGCACACCCGTGACTCTCACTTGGTGGCTACAATCCAGCCACAGTCAGGTCCCTCCAGGACTGAAGACAGAATTACGGCAGTGGTCTGCAGTAATTCTGGCATTCAGAATTACTGCAGACCACTGCCAGACATAATCCTCTGGTTACAATGGATACTTGGGCATTGTCTGAGCAGACCTTGCCACAGGCTGTTGCTTCAGCACTGAGATCCTGCCAGCATGTTTGGGGCTGCCCTTCAAAGATCTGTCAGACAGCACGAGTGGATGGGAGCAGCAGGATGAATCAGGCACTGTATTTTTGAGGGAACAGCTTTCTTCCTTTATTTCTTAGCATTGATATGAGACCATTTAATGAGATTTCTCAAAACAGGGAGAGACAGCCTCTGTAGGTGAACTCGGCCCCGCTCCCTGTCCTGCAGGAATGCTGAGACTTCTTTTTCAGACTGACTTTCTGAATCAAATACTCAGAGGGATCTATTTTTTTACAGTGCCTCAGATCTTTGCACTTGAATCCCACATTAATGCTACCACACGTAAGAGGTACCACACGTAAGAGCAGAGCCCACCTGCCTCCCCAGAGGTTGCTCACAGGTAGAAACAACCTACAGAGTACATGCTGATTTTTCCATTCCTAGATGAGTTCACTTATTTTTGAGGTATCAAGGAATGTTTTTCCAACTACTGTTTTTTATTAGTAGTAGTAGTATTTCTGTTTAACACCCCAGCACCTTCATAAACTGGCAGTATGGGTTGCTTTTAGCGGAAGTCTTTCAGGAGGCAATTATCCTGAAAACCACTTCCCAGAGAAGGTACCTTCTAAAAAGAGAGAAACAGACATATCTTGGTTTTATTTTCTTTTTTTTAATAGTTTTTTTCAAAGTTTGTCCTTCTTAATTTCTGTCTTCTTAGGTGTGAAAATAAATTTACTGACAGCAGTAGACTGTAAAGGCAGTCTGCCAAGAGCAAGAGACATTGGTGATGGTCATGCACCCAGAGGGAAAAAACTATCTGTACCAAAATAGGTAATTGCTTTCATATTCTTAGGTGGAAAATATTTGATATGAAAATTAAGTGTGTAATTCAACCAATTTAAAACTACCACTACCTAGGAGACAGTCATGTTATGACAGCTTTAGAAAATGCAACAGTAATTTTAGCTTTAATGTGGATTCATGAGATTCATTAAGTATGCAATAAAACTGAACTTGCATACAGTCAAGTTTCCCATAACCACTTATTACAAGGCAGCCACTCTTATTATTTAATGCTTATACTGAGGTTCCAAATACACAGGTTAGCACTGCAACCTCTTCTGTGCTTTAGAAACACCATAATAAAAGGAGCCTTCTCTTTGAAAGCTAAAATTTGAAGTGGAAAATATTAGGCAAATGAAAAATCCAGCAAGGGAATAAACAGAAAACTGGAGGGACAACATTATGGGAAAGAATGAATAACACATATCAGTACATCTGGTTTTGAGAAGACAGAGTTTAAAAGAAAACATATTAAAATTTCATGCCCAGACCTGTCAAACTACTGATGAGTCTTTCTAAAGCACTGGGTTATTTTCTTATGCATCTAATCTCACTCATTTTGGCAGGTTTCACAAGACCAAATCATAACTTGATAATGCAGCTCAGCAGTTTTCCCCTGATGCACACCATAATCAAACAATCAGCATTTGAATGGGAGTACCTCTGTTTCAGCTTAGAGATTTAAAAAGACATTTTCAAAGAGAGAAGTAGACACAAAATGTGGGAAATCTGCTGCCTCAACTTACCTGCCTGTGGAGATGAAACACCTAAGTCATTCCAATGGCTATGAAAGAAACATCAAGAGACTAGTTCAGATTTAGGG
This sequence comes from Rhabdornis inornatus, assembly GCA_013397075.1. Taxonomy (NCBI): domain Eukaryota; kingdom Metazoa; phylum Chordata; class Aves; order Passeriformes; family Rhabdornithidae; genus Rhabdornis; species Rhabdornis inornatus. The sequence continues at coordinate 1,397,343 of VWZS01005315.1, read as the reverse complement.
ATCTGCTATTATGCCGACAGATGTTAAGTTAGGGGATTCAGTATCCCCTTACTATCATGTAATCTTCAGTTTTTCTATAATCATAAAAATGCCCATGTGATGGAGCCCAAACCAATACATCCTGTTCTTTATTCTCATGCAGCTGATTCCAGCCATTTCACCAAAAGTTACAGCAAGGATTTTTCAGTAATGCTATTTATCAATTCTTCTGGTACATTTTTCCAGCCTCTGCTAAAAAATAATTGCTCTTAGAATTCCCTGATGTGAAAAATAAAGATTAGAACAATTGGTGACATCAAGTTTTAAGGTAAGTCTGAGTAACCAGATTGAAGTGAGATCTTTTACAGTGTTTCATAAAAACTGTACAAAGTTTTAATGATATTGTTAGAGGAAGGTGTATGGAAATGTGATGTAAACTACTGATTGCAACTGCTTCTCTGATTCCAAACCAACATCCCTCTGCTAAAAGCTGATGTTTATTGAGAAGAAAAAATAAGCATGTGGAAGTAAGCATCTTTAAATGGTCTAAGTTTTAACAAAAGCATATACCCTAGCAATATTCACACTCAGTGGATTAAAGAAGTATCAAATTTGACTATTTAACTATTCTGAAGCTTAGTTCACTACATTTTGAGTAATATCCTAAGATGCAAAAATAAGAGATGACAGATATTGAAATAGTTGTGAGGTGGAAAACTGCCAGGTAGAACATATTTCTAATCAAGGTGAATCCTTCTAAGCCTAATTACAGAGCCTCTCATTACAGTTTTAGCTTGGATAAACTGATACTGCTTTGCTTTGTACTGAGAATTAAGTCCTAAACATTATCACAAAAAAACCCACCCTTTTGTACAAAGACAGCATATATATTAGACTGCTGTTCTCCAGGGCTGGAATGAGAACAAACTTCGTGACCCTGAGCCAGGGGACTTAGCTATGAGTCTCATTTTGGCAATGTTTTTCTGATCTGGCCTTGGATGAAATGTCTTATCTTCCTCTGTGTTGCCACAAGAGTTAAAGTCACTGCTACATGTGTAAACTTTCAAGGCATTATAAAGCTGAATTAATCTTTTTCAGAAAAGTCCCTGCTATGAATGTATGGATAACACCTGAGGAAAGGCAAAGTAGTTTTGTCTGCACAGCAAATGCCTATGTGACATTATTATTCTTGAGTTTATGAACAACTGAGAAAATGTGGAGACAAGCAGTGCTTCAAATGCTTTCCTAAAGGGCTTTCAGCCAGCTCACAATTCAGGCCTTTGAGGAAAGATGGTACATCCAGTCTTGCTATAATTTTTCATGCATTTAATCTAACTGCCAAGTACTGGTTGGTTGTTTAAGAGTTCATTACAAGTCTCCATGCATCCAGACAGTACTTTAGCATTCTGGTGCTAAAGGGTTTAGAATCTAATTTTGACTTTATTAACTCACATAACCTGGTGAATGGGGAGCACTTGATAAGTTTATATCATTCAACCTTTTTCAGCTTGTGCTGAAATTATGCCTTTAGACACTGATGCACTGAAGGATGCAAAGGATTTGCACACTAGTAAGGATATATCAGCTGTTCTTAAACAGCTAATGCCTCACAAGGCATCGTGAAAACAATGCAGAAGAGCCAGCACATTTCTACACATACTTCAACAATGTCCTGCACTAGGCCAGAGGAGATCTGTGCTGTGCTGGGACTGGAGTTTCTGACTCTTAGTCCTAGGCTGTCTCGAATGAAGCAATCTCTCTTTTGTGGCATTTTGTTTTTCTTGATGTTTTCCCAGAGCAAGAACAGCAGAGTATTTTGGTCAGAAAGTCTAAACTAACTTCTGCCAAACATATTGTATCCTGTTGCTATAGGCAACACAATTCAACAGCTTTGTAATTTAGTACATTTAACGGTCAAAAAATATCTTTTTACCTTCTATTCTTTCGTTACTGTTTATGTATTTTCAAGTGAGTGCAACTGTTCCGTGAAGAATAATCATCATCATCATATTGCCAAATGCGAATAGCTCGTAATTCAATGAAAACTTTGTCTGGGAGTTTGACATTCAGATTTTCCACTGACATCATGAAAACAATCTGAACAGACTTTATATAATTTTTTTTACTCTATTTCTTGCCTGAAACCTAGATTTTATTCTCTGGGGTTTTTTTAATTACTATAATTTAGCTTCACTGCCATGACTAGAAAAATTTTTGTCTTCTATAAATGCAAAGTTCTGATGATTATTTTCTGCCCCCATAGCCTTTTGACTTGTCTTCTTCCCTCTTCTCAGTTTGAAAGAAAACAAATACAAGTTTCTTCTTATTGAATGAAAGGAAAAGAACAGAAAAGAGCCTATTGCCTACTTAGGAGTCCCATCAAATAAGCTTCATAAGGGTGTTTAAATCCATTCTCCCCACACAGATTTCAATTAGGATAATTGCTACCCACTTAAAACTCCCTTCCCAGTAGCCATTCTCTAGATGGTATTCAGTGCTATTACCCAAAGCAGAAGGTTTATATAATGGTTTTGTGCCCCATAAAGAAGTGTAGTGTTTAGAATTAACTGGCCACACAGAGAGGCCTCATCTCCATCCAACAAGCAGGTCCATGGGAATTTGTAGCAATCTAATCCAGACTGACCTAGTGAACACACTGCATGATTAAAGCCAGAGTTTGGGGTGAGAGAATTCTTCAAGGATAAGAAATGCACTTTACCAGGCCTTAAGCAAATACAGCTTTTCAGGAATAAGACCCTTTCAGGTACCCCAGGAAGTGCTTGTTTCTGATAGTCCTTATCCCTACTGGAGCACTCCAGATGTATTTATACTATTTGTACCAGTGTTTAAGACCAGTGGTTAGGGTGGCTCAGCAGAACTGTACAAATCCTACCAGGGAGGCAGTGGACTGATAAAAGTAGAAAGTGCTCTGTCCTGACAGCACACTAGGAGCTGGTCTGTGAAAAGTTTTCTAGGCTGAGATTTTCATATTCCCCAGGAGGTAAAATCGAGCTCTTATTGAACGACTTTGCCCCAAATAGAGGTAGGGAGAAAGAGCTGGAAGAGGAAAGACCAAAATGACTAATTGTCCTCAGGACAGACCTACTTCACAGTCTCTTCTTTATATCACAGGGCTGAATCCTTAGTGTCCCAAATCCCCACTGCATGTTCCTGCCCTGCTTCCAAGGCTACCAGCTAATCTACTGTAAATCTGTCTCTCTCCTAGCACAGCTTTCTGCTGTCACAGACTGCTCTTCAGGCTGGGGAGAGTGCACAACTGAAACTTGGTAGTGAGGACACCCACTGAGGGATCTGAAGGATTAGGAAGGAAATCTCTGCTGAAATGATGAGTTATTTCTATGAAAATTAACAACTCTAACATGCCAGGCAAGGTGGGATTCACCACAGCACAGCAGGTAATCAAACACTGTGTGGGAAGAGGGAGCCTGAAATACAGCAGGTAGGGATTGGTTTCAAATCCAGAGTGAAAGCTCTCCCCAGAAAAGTGCCTGGAGTGGGCATAGAGGGTCTCTGGCTAGAAATTGCTTTCTGAGAGAGCTTTAGAATGGCCTCACACATTAAGATCTGTTTTCAAGGACTGCTGCCAAAATTATGTTTTTTCAAAAAATTCCCAGTCACTTTTAATTCCAGTGATCCTGAAAGAATGCTGAAAGACAACAGTATGAGACTGGCAGATGTAAACTGGGTACCAGACTGCTGAGAAATATTGCTAAACTTGAGTGGCAAGTAAGTTGCTTGCACTGTTAATGTGATCAAACTCTTTTTTCATTAATGCAAACTAAGGCTGTAAATCAGGAAGTTTTTCTTCCGTATTTCAATACTGCAAAGCCATGTAAATGCATGTGGTTCTGAACCTGAGGGCTTTGTTGGAGAAGTCCATGACTGAGTAAGTAGAAGTGCAGAGACGAAGTAAAGGTTGTTTAAGGTTGTTTACAGAGTTCATCAGTATGACATAGTTGACAGTATTGGTAAATATGAGTTTGTTTGTAAAGCACAGAAAGTAAAAAATATCAATTACGGGCATCAGAAGAATAGTCTATAAGCACCAACAGGGCTAGCAAACGTACTAAAATACAAAAGTACATTTTGTAAAATACAAAAGTAAAAGTACTCGCTTTTTTGTCTCTTCTTCAGATATTTTACAGTAACAGAACTCCCTCTTGAGAATTAAAACCTCCATAAAATACATCTGCAGCAAAACACTTATAAAAGCAGCTATTCAGCCAAATGTGACTGAACTGAAGCTTGACTTGCATTCAGCTTTTTCTTGAATACAAATGAATACCAAATTCCAGCATATTTATAGCCATAAATTAAATTTTCAATTTAGTCAGGGCTATCTCATCTCACTTCTTTCAGCTGTCAAGATTTACAATACAGTACAAATGCATTACACACAAATATGTCCTATTCTTTCTCTTGAAAGCTGTTGCTGCCCACGGACTGGCTTCTTGACAATGAGTGCCAGTCAGAATGTGGAAAACACCACTTCTTTCATAAACACCACTGTTTAAAATAGTGACATTATCTAAGATAACACATCATGTCGAGCCTGACAAATAAGAAAACATAAATTTGTACCTTTCTTAGTATAGCAGAAGCTGTTCCCTCCGATCTTTTGCTGTGCTGCTTTCCTGTGGATTTTACAGAATAAGAGTCCAAGAGCCTGCAGTATTCAGTCACATTCGATCACATCACAGGAATAGCTTATCAGTTCTGTTACACAGACTCTAAAAGGAGCGGTGTCCTTTTCCCCAACTCCTCCTTTCACAGATTCTGCACTCCTTAAAGGTACTTGGTGCTCTAATAACCGTAGAGAAAGCTATTCATCTGTCCCCTAACGACAGTACTCTTGTTACTTAGTTACAGCACAGTGAATGCTGACAAAGTCAGGTATGAGCCAAATCTGTGCTCAGTGTAAATGCAATGTGTTCAATCAAGCAACTTCAGGAATTAATTTGGCCCAAAGGATTTAATTCTTTCTTCAGCTCAGACGTGGCATGCTACAGCCAGAGCAGAATTGGTAGGAACAAGACCTAGGCATGCAGGTTAAATATAGAGTGCTGCTGGAGGCAGGCGAGGTATGTATGGCAAATGGCTTAATAGCAACTACAGGAGGAGCTGCAATCAATACATTATAAATAGCACATTGGAATTTCTGTGGCTTCTAGTTGGAAAAACAATCTGCTACAAACAGCTCTAAGATAAAAGAGGTGGCTTATACTAACAAACCTTCTCAGCTTGTCTATCTATACTGCTTCCTTCGAGGTGGGAACAATATAATCCAGCTGCAATTAAATTGCACCATCGAAGAAAGAACAGAAACAGAAAACCCAAACACAATATGGTAATAGTTCTCTCCTGTATTTTCACTGCAAAACTCAGACCTAGTCAGCAAGTGTTTCAAGCTCAAGCCTAGAAACTTTTTAAAGACTTAAAGAATGTCTGTACCAAATGTGGCAGAAAAAGGAGCTGAAGTTCTGAGAACTTCAGGCTTTGTCAAGTGTAGGGAAGGTCCTTGAAAGAATTAGGGACCACCTGAGAGCATGACAAGAGAAAACCAAATAATTTTAATCAGATTAATTGAATAAAGAATTGTGGGGAAAAATAGGTGAGTGAAGATTGAAGTGTTTCCAGTAGCTCTAAAGGAAAACATAACTAAGACCCCGCAATATAGCCCAGTCCCCAATGTCAATACAGAATAACTTTGAACTATCCCTTCCATATATAACAGAGCTTTAGCTCTACAAACATTTTCTTATAATCCAGACATCAAGCACAACAAAGAATGAAGTAAGCAATACTGCTTCACTGACAGGAATTTCCTTTCTGGTCAAAAGCTGGTTGTGTCTGCACGATCCCTGATGCCTCTCACAATTCAAATTAGCAGAGAATTTTTTTTTTTTTATTTTATTTTTTTTTACTGCTGGGCTGTGGAGAAAAGAGTTTAAAACAGTAAAACTTACTCTAAGCACTGACCTTGTTTAAGTATACAGCTGCTCTTTGGAGAGGTTCTTGCAATTAACTACAGCTAGTTGTGGGTGGTGTCAGCTCAGCTTCTGCTTAGCAGCATAATTTAGTGCCAAGACTTCCTAGATTGAGCAACATCCCATGACAACACTTCTAAAAGTCTTCTAACTTGAAACTGAACTATATTCTTCAGGCTCAAGCATGGGAGGAGCAAACTTGCTTCTGCCTGCCCACAGCTGTTTACTTGTGTGATAAAAGCTATGCCTGCAAGTAACCCTTGCTGTTGTCTACATATTTCATTACATAAGTAAAAATGGTGAATAGCAGTAACTGCAAATTAAATAAAGCTGGAGATTCAGCTGGTTAAGCCACCAAACTGTGTGATAATGTCCATAAATTACTTCCAAGTTAATAGAAAGTTGAAATTTTGTAATATGTTATGGGGTATTTTCTTCCCCAAGAGAAGTTTCTTTGGTAGCCTGATAGACATTGGTTCATGCCTCTCTTTACCTGTTTGCCCAACATGTGGTCTCATATAAGCATGGATATTTTTGAAAGTTTTTACTAATGTACTAACAATGCAACAAACTCCACAGTGCACAAATTTATATATTATCCATATGACCTATCCTTGTCTAGACAGTAAAAATCTGCCCTGATATTAATACATCCAGGTTAGAGAACTGCGGACAGCTACAAGTGTATTGGTGTAACACCATTTTTAAGTAGGGCCAAGATCTTAAAAGACGGGTTTGGTACTTCAGAATACCTATGAGGTACTAGATTCACAGGGCACATCTATGGGAAGGTGTAGAACCAGGATGTATTAGCCTGGGAGCAACATCACATGAATGGCAGCAGCTCAGGATAACTGGCTGGTTCAGGCTGACTCACCCTGACAGTCGCCACTTTAGCTCTGATGTGGCTGCACAAACTTGAGCAGACTTGCTCATGGACAGAGCCCCCAGCTGCAATCACATGATGCAGTGTGGCGGGGCCATTCCCACTTGCTGTGCATAGCACGGAGCTAGAGCTTTTCCCCCTAAATCCATGCCTGGCATAACAACAAATGGCATTCCCTTCTTCTAATAATCCCGGACAAAGACTGGTTTTTAAAAGCCGAAACAAAAGGAGACAGGAGAGCTAACACATTATCATAAACCCCACAGATCATGTGAAACACTGAGTGGAAAAAAATTCTTTTGAGCTTGCATTTTCAGAATAGCAGGAGGGATTTTCTTTTATGAGAATCTGCTGTTTTCCACAGTAAAATTAGTCTGTCTTGCTGAGAAACATGCAAAAGAGGAATTTTGAGGAAAGCAAAGCACCACTCATATCTGAATCAGGAAACTGCCTGGCGATATCTAAAATAGGAAACAGCTAAAAGAGAAGAAAGGTTGTACTCTAAAAGTTGTACTCTAAATTTGAACAGGTAATACAAGCAGTTAGACTGTTTACAGTGCTTCTTAAAAGCTTTTCAGCTTTCAAAGACTTTATAACTCCTCACAAAAACTTTGAAGCAGTTAAATCTACCATATTTCTCTCTTTTCTACCCTCATGTTTTCTGGCAATATGTGATGAAGCGTTTGAATTAAGCCAAGAATTTGTGTTAATTGAAGCTTCATCTGTTTGTGCAGGGCTTTTTTCCCTTACTTGCAATCAATTACTTGTTCAGGACAAACTATGAACAGAATTTCTATCTATGTTAAGGAAGGAAGTAATGAAGGAATAAAACAGCATAGATTAAATTCTGAATGAGTCCTACTCTGAGACAAATTTCTGAAAATAACTCTTTAAATAATCTTTAAAAGAGAGAGATGGTAAGAAACAAAAAGGTCCTACCTGATGCGGAGACAGCTTAGTTCAACCAGTGACCCAGCAGAGTTCACTGACACTTCTGTAAACCATTCATTAAGTCACGCCACAAAATGCAACCTCTGAGAGAATTTATTTCCCACCCCACCCACTGAAAAGGACACAAGGTGATGACTTCCTAAGTAAGTATCTACCTGACACCTCTCCTCTCTTCTTCCCCCCAACCTTCCTGGTTGCTGATCTGGGAAGGTAAGACATGGAGGAAACTACACCAGAAAAACAGGAAAGACAAGAAGATGCGCTTGAAAAGTCAAAATTTCTAAAAGGTTTGGTAGAAAAAGTGTTTGGTCTAGGTCATCTTCATGAGGGAGAATTTAAGTAAGCCCTTGATAAATGTAATTAAATGTATTTCCTACAAAGGAAACAACATACAGAACTGCAAGCTGTCTTTACAATAAATTCAAAAGGAGAGAGTTTGCCTGCTAACAAAACCAATTCACAACTTACAAAGCACCTTTTCTCGTTGAATGGATTTATGTACATTTCTGATAGAGTGTCTCCTTTACCCTTTTAATACCACACTTTTTAAAGTATATTGAATAAACATTTCCCCCGGAAATAAACCAAACCACAACTAATGTGTAAGTTAATTTATGACTTTAAATATGACTAGCTACAACCGACAAAATTCAGTGGAAATATGATGTTAAGTCTGATAGCTATCTTGGAAGAAGTTTTTTAATCTCAGTTTTGGAAGTATATGCTTTCACTGCAGAAACACAAGGCTTTATCTAAATGATTCCTTATTTGCTGCTAAAGTACTTAATACTTGTTTTCTTAAAAGAAANTATTATATATGCATCACTAATTATCTAATCAACATAATGCTAACCACAAAAGAATTAAGAGTAGAAAGCCGTATGAGCCGAGCCAAAGATACAGTAAAAACCACATTTGATAACCAGTATCTGTCTGCAGTTTTGAAGTGCAGCACAGACACACCTGCTCAGTGCTGACAGAAGGAAACACCAGGGGCTGCTGCTCTTACTGATACTGTCACCATCAGCACAACCCACTTCTCGTTGCTACTATTTGTCTCTATCACTCTCAAGGATCAAGCCTGTGAGAATGAGCAAGAGAAAGTGGAATGGCACAGCACAGACTTTGGACTTTCTTCTGAAGCTGGCGGTCCTGATGGGAAAGCCTGACAAACTGCACTGCGCTTTATCCTGAGCTGTGGGATACAGTCACAGGGCTGGGGACATCCCAGCATCACACAGTCACACCAGCTGTATTTTCTAATCTGAACCTCCCTTGGCATTTCAAAGTCATTTCCTCTCATCCTTTCACTTGAGACACAGCAGAAGAAACTGACCCCCACCTTCCTTTCATTTGGTTCAATTTAGTTTCATTTTGCTTTGCCACATTTAAGGCCTTTCCTTATTAGCAGAACACCAAAATGCTGCAGGGACATCTCCTCACATAAACTTGTTTTGTGTTTGGGGAGAGTTAATTCTACCCTTGATCCTACATGTCTGAACTAAATCCGTGTGAAGAGCACATGCTCAACACTGCCTGATCCAACTCAGAATAGTGGCTAAGATGAAAAGCAGAAACAACTTTGCATGCATGTACCTTGAAAAGCATAAAAGATTATATCTGAATATACTCGAGGTTTCTTTAATTCAAAGGCCTCTCAGTATGCTCTAGTACTCTATTCTTTCTACTGCTGTTGCAGTGAGTAATAGTATTTCCAGTGATAACAGGGGGTTTGCCTCTTGTTTTTTTGTATTTGGGGTTTTGGGGGGAGCTTAATAGCAATGATGCTGGAAAAAAAGTCATCAATCCACTTACCAAAGTGGTAATAATTCCTGTTTCATGTATTTTCAAACATTAACGGGGTGAACAAAAATAACTACGCTGGAGATGAAGTGAATTCTCCAAAACTTTCTTTGGAGTATTTTGATTTCCTGCCATTTCTTCTCAGCTGTGGATCAGAGGATTAATGTCTTCTGAAACAAAATGGTTGCATGCTGCCCCCTTGTGAGCACGGCCCCCGCTCCAGAGCCTGAACCACGACTACGTAAAACCTTTTTTTCTGTAGAAAAAGCATCTAATTCTCTTGTCCCAAACTCTGGTTTGGCTGTGGTGGTATTTAACACGTATGACCCTGCGGCAGCAGGCAGGGCGAGTACTGAGCTTCAGCAAAAGCTAAGCCAGCAGCTCTGAATGAGGAAGAACTTCATGTTGGCGGTGGCAGACCACTGGAACAGCTGCCTAGGGAAGTCGTGCTGTCTTCCTCACTGGAGACATTCCAAATCACCATTCCACCCGCTCCAGGTGACCCTGCTTTATACGGGTGTCTTCCACCCCTAATGATTCTGTGCCGCTGTGTGCGACTCACCAGCACAGAGCCTGCGCCGCCTCCTCCAGCCCGCCTCCTCCAGAGCTCGGCGCCGAGCGCTCCCCTCAGGCGGCTCCCGCGAGGATCCCCACAGGGCCCCGCCGCCCTCCGCTCAGGCGCCGCGCGGCCACCCCGCAGGGTCCTGGCGGGCGCGGGGCCCTGTGCCGTACAGCATGGCGGCGCTGTGGCGGCGGGCGCGTCCCCGGGCAGTGTCGCGGCTGTGCCGTACGCTCCGAGCGCTCTCAGGTACGCGGTACCAGCGGGGCTCGGGCCCGGCAGCGGCCGCGCCTTCGCCGCTCCCCGTGGGAAGCGGCTGCCCGCGCTCTCCGGCGCCCAAAGCGCCCGGGGAAGGTCCCCCGAGCCTTTCCCACCACCCGCAGCTGCCGGATTCGAGCGGCTGCTGGGGGGACCGGGCCGGCTCTCCGCTCTACCCCGAGGCGGGGCGGGCGGCGGCCGCATCCATCCGTGAGGGCTCTGGCAGCCACCGCCGTGCCCGGTGCTCCTGCGGAGCCCATCCTTCGGCCCCTGGGCGCTGAGGGAGCCCCGGGTTCAGAGGACAGTGCAGCGGGGTGGGGGCTCCGCAGCGGGGCTGAAGCTGCCCCAGGGGCAACGAAACCTTTCGTGCGCAATTAGCGCCAGGGGGTAGCGACCTTCCCAGCCCGCTCGGCGCTGCCAGGGGAAGCCTCCCCCGCCCGGGCTCGGATGCTGCGTGGGCTCGGTGCCCGCCTTGCCCGTGACGGCTCCGAAAGCAGCAGCGGCCCTGTGCCCTCACTAGAAGGAGTCATCGCTCACCTGCGGCTGCTCCCGCCGCCTCATGCCGCGCCGGGAGCCGGGGCTGGTCTGTGCCGAGGCCGAGGTGGCAGCAGGGGCCAGCTTCCCTCTGAGCGCACCCCACGCCCCGGCAAGGCACACACGGCATACAAAGCTTTGAGTCCGATAAGGTGATCCCGCGGAAAAATGTCTGTGTGGAACTTGTTGCTGTAATGCCGAAACAAAGACCTGTACTGGATCTCAGTTGCATTAATTATAAGCCTGTAGGACCTTGTGTAAAAATTTGATCTATTTTCTCACTTCGTTTGCAGTACTTTACTCACAAAATCAGATAGCTTAATGAACAAACCACAGCACTAAAGTGAGGAAAACCCAAATCAGCAATAATCAATTGTAAGAATAGGTGTACTTGGATACTGTCCTTACATACCTCTCCCATCTTCCTGGTCTGTTTCTATTCCTTCTTTTTTTCACGTCGTCTTCACAGGAAAGAATGAGTATGATCTTCTGGTCATTGGCGGAGGGTCTGGAGGCCTCGCTTGTGCAAAGGAAGGTTTGTATGCATAAATAACTAACAGAAGCTTTGGTTTAGCTTCAGTGGGGTATAAGGAAACTAAGGGAAGTGTTACTGATAATCTTAAAGCTTTTTAAGAAGCGTTGTATGCTCCAGCACCTGTACATTAATGATTAACTTTGTTCCATATGGTTAATCTGCAAACTGATTCACACCCTGAGGTGATGGGATCTTCTTTGGCTTTCCTCTTAACCTTTTAAAAAATGTTTCTTCTTTTGTCATGGGAAAAACTAATAAGCTTTCATTTCACTGTTGTAAAAGTATTCATAGTACCTCCATAGATACTGTATTTTTTTAATACCATTTCTCATTTATGTGTTAAAACAACAATCCCTTCAGACTGTTTCCAAGAACTAACTGCTGTAGAGAGCCTTGCCCCTTTGTATCTCAGGGTAACATGTTTGACAACCCACAGTGTTCTTGAACATCTAATTTGAGGTCAAATTGCATTTTTAGGGTCAGTGGAAGCTGGAGGCCCCAGTCTGGGTTATTAAGCATCTTCCAGAGAATTTGCTGATGACATAGGCAGGTTGGGTCCCTGGTCTGGTGTCTTGAGTTAGACAGGAAAACACACCAACTGTCATCTCCTGTATTTTATCTGTATCTGTGCTACTGAAAATGTTTGTGTATTTCTCCTTCTTCTAAATACCTTACGTTGCTTCTTTGTTTAAAGCTGCACAGTTTGGAAGAAAAGTGGCTGTTCTGGATTATGTTGAACCTTCCCCACAAGGTATGGAAGAGAAATACCAGGATAATAATTGGAAATGCATGTAATTCAGTTGCTCTGGTGAGCGGGTTGCTCAAGACAGCAGTGTCCAAAGGCACACTGCTTGCTTTGCTTGGAGCAAAAGTCCTTAAGCCCAGCTTGTGCCATAGCTCCTTCTCTCTAAGATGAACCAGCTGTGCCTGCTCCCCTGCACATTAAGCTTGTTAGCAGTGCTTGATGCCACCATTTATAGTAGACTTTGGACTTAAATAAGTGAGAATATTCCCTCTGTCAAAATGTTATTTACAATTTCTAAAAATTACAAATTGTGTCATGTTGAGGCTCCTCGTGTACCATGCATAAAATGAGATTTGCAGACGTAAATATTTAGTTACTGAATCTTCTGAGCTCTGAGAAAAATCTTTAGATGGTTTGAATTTTAGAAGAAAAATATACAGAGATGGTTTTTATCAAACAAATGAGCCCGAAGAAAATTAGAAACTGATCTGTAGGAGACAGTAAACTGTGTCTTACAGAACTTTTTACCTCCCGTGTACCCAACTGCATTTTTACAATAAGCTGATGAATTTACTTTTTTTTTTCTTTTGTTTTTTTCCCAAGGAACTGCGTGGGGACTTGGTGGAACTTGTGTGAATGTTGGCTGCATTCCTAAAAAGCTTATGCATCAAGCAGCCCTTTTAGGGAGTGCCCTTAAAGATGCCCAACACTATGGCTGGAATATATCCCAACCTGTTCATCACACCTGGTAAAGACTGTTGCCCATCTCTACTCCTATGTGCTGTAAATGCATAACAATAACATTTTCCCAGTTGGTGTTTATTATGTGACAGTCAGGGAAGTGAATTTTGCATGTAAAATTTTAATCTAGTACTTGTTTAAAAAACAGAACTAGTTACTGGGTTCTTGGGACAGAAATTATGTTGATGTGGACTTGATAACTGGCTTTTACAACAAAAAATACTGTGGTTCATTCCTCATTTTCAGCAATTGCCTATATCTTTGTGGTGCATAACCTGAATTTGTAATATGATGACTTCATGTTCAGTTTCTTGTTTTATGACAGGTCTGTGATGGCACAAGGTGTTCAGAATTATGTGAAATCCTTGAACTGGGGACACAGAGTGCAACTACAAGAAAAGTAAATAAGACTTTAAAGCTCATCTTTCTTCCCAAAGTCAAGGAGGTGCTCTTGCCCTTGTAGAATTACCTTTGAAGTTTCTATCTAGAGCCAGTATTTTGAGTTTGTAAGTCCTTTCTGCTGGGGTCTGTAAGTGCCCTTGTCAATCTTTTGAGGTTTGTTCCTCTCCCATTTTCCTTTTTGGTGAAATAGTGGTTGACACGGACCATACACAAAAGCTTTCTAGCAGTGTAGGTGATGCTTTCTTTAGTCTGGAGAGGTTTTGCATTAATATGAAGCAGTCAAGGTTTCTTAAGATACTTTTGATCTTGTCCCCCAAAATTTCTATGCCATACAAACCCACAGCTAACACTCTGCTAGAGCAGCAGATTTTTTTTTTGTTTTCGATGCAGGAACGGTTCCAAGTTTTTCAGCATGCGGTTCCTTTTATAGAGAAATTATAGTGATAGAAAATATAACAGATTCTAGTCTTGTTACTCCTGCTGAGTCAGTTTGGTATGTTCTCAAATCAGTATGATATCCAAAATGCTATAGATAATGCTAGTAATGCTATGGCTAATAGAAAATGTCTTTTTTGAAGAGGTCAATAACCTGATCTCAGAGTTTTTTACAGAGTTAGTTACTTTTCTGTATAGAGGAGTTAAGTGTGACACAAGAATTCAGAAACAAATTATGATAGAGCTGCAAACAGTCCTATGAAATGAGATTCCTTCCTTTTACAGCTCTATGCCTCTTTGCTACCCTTTTTAGCACTTCAGTACTGAAAAAGTAGCTGATTGTATTTAATATCTATTCTTGTTAAGCGTGCGTTGCTGATGCTGTTTTCTTCTAAACAGGAAGGTGAAATATTTCAACATAAAAGGAAGTTTTTCTGATCCACATACAGTCCGTGGTTTAACAAAAGCAGGTAAAGAGGTGAGCTGCTGTGCTGATTTCTGCAGTGTTGTTCACTTAGAACATTTCAGGTCATTTGGGAGCTAGATTGTCCTTTTGCAAATTGCTTGAGGTATTCAGTATTGTTTTGGTGAGTGAGATTTGCATTTTCCACTTAGATAAGTTGTTTATGAAGCTGACTGGTGCCTGCTGAGTCCCTGGCCTGCCCTGTTAGATGCTATTGCTTTTTTTTGCAGATGGAAATGCTGAGACAAAAGATTTTTGTTTGATTTGGTCAGTCATGCTGATGCTTACAGAAATATAAGTTCTGAGAATTAGGTTGCTGTGAGCTGTTTCCCTCCTTCAGGTGATTTGTATGGGTGATTGATTCGGTAATACCAAATTGTGTGTGGGAGGCAATCAGTGTGAATGCACAGCTGGGTCACATAACGGGATGGTGGCCATTGCTGCGTATTTAACAAGGCCTGAACCTGCCTTTCTAACACCTTTTTCAGGGTAATTATTTAATGTTCCTGATTAATATCAGCTTTTGGGAGTAGGTGCCTAGGATTTTCTAGAAACATTCTCCTTTTGAGGTAGCTTAACTCCAGGCCTGAGACAGAATTTACTGCTGTGATCTCTGTGCATTTTATCCTGACAAGAAGTTGATTTTAAAATGGTGTCATTTGTGTGTAACTATTGCTTCCAAGTAGTCATCAGAATCTTGCTTAGTGTAAGAACAATTGCATGGTTAATATTAAAACAAAACCTCGTAGAGAATGGGTAGGAGAAATTCTGCAGATGTTAGTTTATTTCCATCCTTTTTTCAATGAATTGCTGATTATTATGTCACATAAATAGCAGATAGTAGTGCCGGCTTTCTCATTGATCACTCATTTGTACGTGGATGAAATCCAGAGACAGATAAAAGGATTGCAGATGCTCAATTTTGATTTTTTTTTGTTTGTTTGTAGACTGTTGTTACTGCAGATAATATTGTCATTGCTACTGGAGGAAGACCAAAATACCCTATGCATGTAAGTTACCCTTTAATTTGACAACTCCAGTGCTTTACTGGTTGAGATGCAGAACACAGTGGTGGAGGATAAAGAATGTAAAAATAAAGCATATAAGAGACTTTTGTACTTGTGTCGCACAAAAAATTGTCTATATCTAAAGGATGGCTTTTTAGAAAAACACTTTCATAGACAACAATTTGCTCTGATTCAGTATGTTGGTGTTGCTTAGAGCTGTAGGATAATTCAGGTTGGAAGTTGGCAGCCCCAGATATATTCCTGTTGGTCTGTACTTCAGCCAACACAGCCCAAATTCCTATTAGCTTTTATTGCTGACAGGATTTGCATTGTAGATTCACCTGTGTGATCATAGGTTGCAGGTGCACTGGAGTATGGAATCACAAGTGATGATCTGTTCTGGTTAAAGGAATCTCCTGGAAAAACGTAAGTTACCTTACCATGGCTGTGATAGATCCTGGCATTCCTAGCTTTTCTATATGACAAGGTGAAAAATGTTCAAAATTACCTTCTGTACACCAATTTTTTTGATTCATTAGTAACTGATAGATCTTCCCCCTCCTCCTCTTACGAGATTCTATTCTAAAATCAAATTAATCATGTTTTCACCGTGTTAGGTTGTGCTGTAGCGATTACACCCCAAGTCACAAGAGGGCAGCATGAACTTACCCAGGAGCTGCTCAGTTCTTCGAGTGGTGGGGAAACTCCAACGTAATTTTGTGTTCTCCTAAGTTGTGGCAGTTCTGATAACAAAAGAAAATATGATGAGACATTTGGTCTACTTCTGCTTTGGAAACTATTCTTTAACTGAAATATTAAAACACTGGTTTTAATGGAAATATTAAAAATGCCATAGTTGTTTTTTACACCATATAGCACAGTAAGATTCCAAGTCAACACTGCACTACAGAGCAATTTCCTGATGAAGATAACTGTGACAGGAAATGCAGATTTTCTAGCCTGAAAGTCAGATAATGCTATCTTTTTGTCTTCTCTATTGAGCAATTCTAGGAAAAAAAAAGAGTCTTCGAACTAGAATACTAGTGTTTTTGCAAAAAAACAGTTGCCATTCATGGCAGTGATTTTCTGCTATAAAAATGCACTGTTTTAAGCTAAACTTCAAATAGATAAATTCTTGGTACAATTTTAGAAAGAAAGTAAATTTGTTGTTTGTAACATATCAGTCACCTCTTGAATTTTGAAGCATCATTTATGTGAGGAGATTGTTTTTAAGAAAAGCAGCACCCTCACCCCCCAAAAAAACCCAAAACAAAATATAAGATTTATCCTTGTAAAATGTTTCTGTGAAAATGTGGCTCTTGTCCAGTTGCTGCTAATGCAAGTTGTAACAGTGTAATGTGGGAGTCTAGTGTTTATATGTTGCATTCCTGAGATTTAGTCAAAATAAGCCTGTAGGGGCTACAGTAGCATTTCTGTGCTTTATCAGGCTGTGTCTTAGTAAATGAAGGAGGGAGTTGTTAAAAGTTTGTTTCTGTCAGATTTGTTTCTATTATAAATATTCCCAAGGTTCAGTTTAACACCTTTTGTTTTAAGTCTGAGCTGTGTTGTAGTTATTCTTTCTTTTCTCCCTCTCCAAATGTACATATCTCAGCTACAAATTACATGCCTGGAGGTTATAGAACTGTCAGTCCTGCAGTTATTCTTTTTTTTTTTTTAAAAGTAAACCATTAACCAACTTAAAAGTCCAAACATGGGGAAGAAACTCACTACTGAGATGAAGGGTTTTGGCAGAGTGAATTAGAAAAGATGCCTTGAAATGTGTCGAGAATGAGTGAGAGATTGAGCAGGTGTGAACAAGGTTAGGTTCTGCTTCCCTGACTTTTCTTTTAGACACTGACAATGCCCAGGAACCCTCTATTTTGTACAAGAAAGTGTGAATAATGTGGAGCTGCTGCTGTGAATAAGTGCCAGCTGACATCTATTTTTCATCTAATGAAAAAGAAGAGTAAACATATGCCCAAATTACAGAAATTCTCATTTTTTTCCGTGTGAATCTCCAGTAGATATTTCTTTATGGGCAGTATATGGCTTTTTGCAGCACTTCCCAGGAGCTGCATGCTAATAAAGGGGTGATCATCCGTTCACAGATGAATAGATGCCCTAATGCTGGAAAAATTATTTCCCACTATGTTAAATTGTTTGCCAAACATAAACCCCAGACTAGCAGATTTTAATCACTTTTACTCAACCTATTCTCTGTACACCTTCAGAAGTTGTATGTTTTTGTTGTAGGATAGAGAGATGTTATCTGGAGCCTTTTGTGAGAAAACATGTGTTGTACTGACTGTGCAGTCCCTGGGGCTTACGGGGCTGCAGCCTCCATGTCTGCACTCCTCAGAAGTTTGAAAGCATTGCTGTTAGAACTGGGAGATGCTGCAGATTGGCATAGGCCACAAACTCATTCAGAAACCTAACAAAATACTGTGTTGTCAGTGGAAATACTGTGTGGGATGCATGTCCAAACTGTGAGATTTTAACAAGTCTGCATAAGACATAAACAGCAAAGGAGTGCAAGTGCAGTCTGTCCAGCAGCTGAGTGCTAATGGCTGCCTGGCTGAAGCTGCTTTTACCTGCAGAACAGGGACTGAGCATTCTGCCTTTTGCACCCAGCAAATGTTGGGAGCTGAGAATGTGGTCAGGACAGAGAGGAACTGCAGTAGTGTAGAGAGCAACTGAGGACAGTCACCGAAACTGCTGTGCTGGAGTGCTGATACACCTCATAAACTGCAAGTGGTGATGGACAGTTTCAATTATATTCTTGATTGAAAGAGTGTGAAATACTGGGAGAGATGGGAGCTGGAGTTTTGTTTAAGAACTAAAAGGTATATATTTGGTAAATACCAGTCTAAGTAAATCTATTAAACCTGTTTTCTAGAATAGCTTACACAAATGTTTGAAGACAGGAAGGGCAAATATTTGGCATTTGGAAAAATAAGACAATTAAAAAGCAGATGGTTATAAATCAAAATGAAATTTAGCAATGAATAAAATCTTGGACTGGGAACTGTAATCTACTTGATAGGAAGACATAATCTAATTGATAGACCATCCCCATGTGCTGAAAGATGAGCTGTCAGGGAAGAAGATTGGCCTGGCTGAATAGAGAGTTTTGGCTGGAACTCAGGGAAAAAAGGAATGGTAATGGCCCTGGGAGAAGAGGGAAGACTACAAGGATGTCATGAGGTTGTGCAGCAAGAAAATTAGAGGAGCTAGAGCCCAGTTAGAACTTAATCTGGCTACTGCTGTAAAAGCCAATAAAAATGTTTCTGTAAATACAGTAGCAACAAAAGGAGGGCTCAGGAGAATCCCCATCCTTTATTGGATGGGGGGCGGGGGGAAGCACAGTAATAAGGATAAGGAAAAGGCTGAGTTAGTTAATGCCTTCTTTGCTTCAGTCCTTAATAGTAAGTGTGGTTGTTCTGTGGGTACCCAACCCCTCAGCTGAAAGATGGGGACAGGGAGCAGAATGAAGCCCCCATAAATCATGAGGACTTGGTTAGAAACCTGCTACAGCACTTGGACATACACAAGTCCAAGGGGCTGGATGGAATCCATGCCAGGGTGCTGAGGGAGCTGATGGAACAGCTGACTGAGCCACCCTCCATCATTTACCAGCAGTCCTGGCTAACTGAGGGGTCCCAGCTGATTGGAAGTTGTCAAATGGGACTCCCACATCAGAAAATGCTTTTTTTCTGCTTGTGCAAAAATATGCACGAGCTCATTCCACTTCTTTCTTCTTTTCTTCTTTTTCTGTAACAGGTTGATTGTTGGAGCCAGCTGTATCCTTTGAAAAGCCTGTGATAATATATGATTGTAATTAGCATAGCTGTCTTTCCTATGAAGGTTCAGTTTTCAGAATTCCTTTGCTCATGTCGTGTAGTTGAGCTGATAAGACAATAGTAATAGTTTTCTATGCAGCAGCATCATGGAAATTAAGATCAGCTGAGGATAAATTCTCAGGATCTTAAATCCAGTGTTAACTGTAAGACCTCCCAGTTTTTATTCTATGTACAAAAGCAAGCTAAAGATGTCTGTGTGAGGAGAACTTGGTATCTCCAAGTAAAAAGCCCACTTGTGTACTACTCGTATATTGTGTTTATTGAAATTGTTATTTATGTTTGCTTAACTGGTGCGTCACCAGATGTTTCCCTTGAGTGTGCTGGTTTTCTAACAGGCATTGGATTGGACACTACAGTCATGATGAGAAGTGTCCCACTTCGTGGGTTTGATCAGGCAAGTGCAGAATACCTTTTATCTCCTTATCTAGCAGATAAATTAAAAGGTAGATTTAATTACTTTATCTCGTAAAGAAAAAGTGTTGTTTGCATCTCCAGACATTTCCTAGGATGTGCACAGTTTTTGAGGTGGGACTACTGTTGCTTAAGTGGCAGTGACAAACACTACTTGTGGTAGTGACACTAGTGACAGCTCCTGGTTGTATGTCACCCTGTCCCACTTTGGAGTGGCTTCTTTAAAACTAGTGGCTTATATGCCTTAAAACCAGTGGCATGAATTTGCAAAGTATTGTATAAGAATAATTCTTGGGATTTACACTCCTCATTGAGGAAATCCACACCTGTAACAGCATGAACAAGCAGGGAATAGTGTGTGTGTGTGGCACTTGGTCTAACACTTACAGTAGGGCTTGCTCTGAGAACTTGATCCTCTGTAGGCAGGAAGAGCACAATGGCCACACCAAAGTTAATGAAGTATTAATGCAGATGAAATAATTATGTTCAGTCTGCAGCTACTTTGAGTCTGATGGAAACTGATTGGTGACCTCTCATGTTTCTGAAGAGACATAACCCTGCTGTTGCCTTCATGTTAGTTAATATCAACTTGAAAATAAAGTTTTGTAAGCTGAGAGAGCTTGTGTGGAGTTGTTCTATGTGAGTGATTTTGTAATAATATCCTTTAAGTAATAAACATACTCTGGCAAGGTGCAACCTGAGTTCCTGCAGTCAAGAGCACTGATGTCTTTGGATAAACCTGTTGATGCCACATTTTACTACTTCAGTGTGGTGTGGCATTATTTCAAACAGGCTCTTAGGACAAAATTTTGTGGGTTTTTCTTTGTATTTGAATTTTCCATGAAACCTTAGTGATTCATAGTCATTGCAGAGAAATGTCAGGTGTTATGGCAAAAAGAAATATCTTTCTTCCATTGTTTTATGAAAGTATTTAATTTTCATCAAACTACTAGAAAATTTAAAGTATAGTAATGGTAAATTGAATATGCTCTAGATTGTTTTTAAAGCATTTGTTGTTTACACAACCATTTTATTAATATACTGCTTTATTTTTTTGAAAATAATTTGAGTATTCAGGTGTAGGTGCCTCTTGGAATGAAGTTGAAGGTCACAGTGGCTCCTTAAATTATAATATGTTAGCAGTGCATAATAACTAGGTGATAAAGAATGTTTGAAATGCACAAGATATTTACTGGGGTTTCCTGAACCCAGTTGAAGGAGGGGTTTACATTAAAAAGGTCATATATCTAAGAAAAATTTGTTTCACTATTCAACAGCAAATGGCTTCTTTAGTAACTGAGCACATGGAATCTTATGGCACAAAATTTTTAAAGAGATGTTTCCCAACTAAAGTTGAAAAATTGAAGAGCAACAGATTGCAAGTCACTTGGAAAAATGCTGACCTGAACACAGAAGAAACTGATTCTTTCAACACCGTTATGTGGGCAGTAGGTAAATATGATTATCTTAACATTTCTTTGCAATGCTTTCCATTCTGAAAATGAAGTCACTTCATCATGGGGTCAAACCCCCCCTTTTAAATGTTTAGTGACTTAAACATTGATAGTTGTTTAATTCTTTTCTTGCATGCCTGACTTGTTCATTTACAGCCTAAAAGCACATTGAAGTTGCAGTGAATGGAAGAAGTCTGTGATAACTATTTTTGCATGAGCTGCAATAAGTGAGACCATCTAGTCTTCCTCCCTTTTCCTAGAGTGAGAACATGAATTCCAGCAAGCTCTGGTTTGCAGGTAGTCTTCTCTAAGTCCATACTCTTGCTTGATTCATGAAGCTATTCACTGTAAGTGCATATTTATCCTCTTTAAGAGGCTACCATTTCTTCTAGGATTTTTTCTAAACTGTGCTGCTTAAGTTTGTTACTGCAGCCGTCATCCAATTCAGAGATGACGATTTAGAAGATGATGATTCAGAAGTAACTGTCTCTAAAAACCCAAGGTCATTGCAGGGAACCTTGAAACTGTATAGCTTTTTGAATCTGGTTAGAGGTTTTCATGTATCTCAGGCCTCTTGGAACTGATACATCAGTTATAACAATTAAGAGCGAATCGATTTAAAAGAATGCTGTGACAAATGTCTATGAGCATAATCACCAAAAATGGGAATCAAATCTGGGGTTTGCCTCTTTTGAGACAAATGCTACTTCCTGCAAGGACTAACACACTAAATTGTATATGGTACAAGGCTCCAGCCCACAGGAATGAAAATACTCATTCAGTGTTGCCTCCCTAGGCTGCTCATTTGTCGCTGTTACGAGTCTGTCCTCAGTTCCTGTATTGGTTCAGATGGGCTGTAAGCCCACCAGAGTAGGAGACCTCTTGTCTTTTGTGCTTGTAAGGCTTTGTGAATATCTGAAATTCTAGACCAATAATGCATGACTAAAGGTAGTAGTGGTATTTGGCAGGCAGATGATATCTGGCAAACAAAGTAAATAGGCTTAAACATACTGCCCAAGAAATCTGTTTTGATGCAAACATATGATTGGTTTTACTAGCAGCTTTAGCAATCCCCTTGACTACTTTATATTCTTTTTATCTGGCACTACTGTTTTGGAGTAGTGGGGATGCATTACTCTTTCATTTGTTTATAACATAAATTAAAATTCTTGTGGTTGTAGAATAGATCCATTACAGGACCAGAAACACATCGTTTACAGCATTTCGTATTTTGCCCAGTGGACTTAATCTACAGTCCAGTTGTTCCATTTCCCTGGTTAAGTCAGCTTTATATCTTCCTAATACCCCAAACAGAGAGCAGGTTGTGCATTGTGACAAATGTTTTCTTTTCCTTGCTGTAACTACTACTCTCTTAGAAGAGCCTTGGGCTCTACAAATTGTGGAAACAGCCTGTGATAATGGATTATTCTCATCAGAACCTATCAGACAGACTAGTGCTTGCCAAGAGCAAAAAAAGCTCATGCTATCTGGACACGTAACAATCCTGAAAACTGTAGAATAATATTCATGAGGTGAGATGAAAATGTTTCCAAAAAGTGGGTTTCTAAGTGCTGTATTTGATTTTTCTTAAGCTTTCTGGTAAAAATGCCCAACCCTTTCTGTGGTTCTTTGAAAAGTACAAAAAGTTGGAGACACACATGTCAAATGTCAAGTCAATTTGTTTACTTTTGTCTAAGATGGAAAAAAGCTATTAAGTTGAAATAATAAGAAAAAAATCTTGGTTTACTGTTAATTATAATTGAATAAGGTTGCATGATAGACTGCTGCAATTCAGTTGTAACATGAGTCTGCTCACTAGTTCAACACAGAGGAACTACATGTATTATAATTTTTGTCATAGATTTGAGTTACAATCCATATTTAGAAACAGCAAAATGAATAGTTTGAGGGTTTTGTGTTGACTTTTTTTAGTTGTCAAATTGGCACTCCACCCTTAAGGACGAAACACATTAACAGTTAAAGCTGGTTAATTGGTGTGCAGTCCATATGATTCATTGTTTTGCTCTGTATCAACACACCCACACCAGGTGTCTCAGATAATAGGCTGGGAAACTTGGTGGTGTTGAGGATTTCCTGTCTGCAGATGTGCCAGTTGCAACACTGATTGAAGCAAGTCAGCTTGTAGAGTTGGTTAAAAAGCAGCTGCTATTGTTAACTAATTGTAGCCTAAATAATAGTACATATTTCCATAGTTTTTGCCAGTGCCTCATGGAATTTTAGTAGGATTTTATGAATAATGTTAAAAATAATTACTGACAGTGGTTTAATAAGCTACAGTACTATCTCTTAATGTCAACCCTTTAAAAAGAAAATTAGATTGTGTTTCTATGACGAGTTTTGTTTTACTTTTGGAATGTGTGATTTTCTGCTTATATGGATAAGCCAATAAAAGCAGGGACAATGCTCTCTTTGTTTTTCTAGCAGCTTTTTTGAACTAGTCAAAATATTTGAGGGAGGAAAAAAATCTCATTTTGATACATTTTAATGTAATTTAAAAGTTTCAATCCAAAGTTTTGTAGATAATTGTCATGGACCTGTGATACCTTGCTGAGGGACTACATACTGTTATATTCTAGCTCAGTGTAAGAGCTTGTTCTTGGCCTTTATTTGATTTTTCCAGTTCAGCTCTGTATGTTCTTCTGTCTTACTAGTGCTGTCTTTGGCTTCTAGAGAATTCTCCTGAAATTATAAGATTTCGAGGGTTTAAATTTTTGTTTAAACTTTTACTACTGTATGGTATTCTCCCTGCCCTTAAGGGACACACAAAAAATGTTTGTTAGATGCCTAATTTACCTGAGTTCCAAAGCAATGGTAAGTGTACGCAAGTTCAGAGTAAACATGGGGTCTTCATCCAGAGGAAAGAGTAGAGATTGACACCTTTGTAAGCAGATGCAACTGCAGGGCAAAGTTGCAGGAGATGAGTCTTTATAGGGAGGGTTCATTTCAGCTGTTGAAGGGCTGAAACCTGTGGCTGGAGTGCAGCAGCTGCAAACAGCTAATATACAAAAGGAATTGTAAGTGGTATTTCCATGTGAGTTTGCAATAGATGGCAAAATATCACTGCTGTAACTGGAATTTGATTATTCATAAAATCCTTAGAAAAGATAACTGAGTCACTCCATCTCCGGTGGGATCCTACTGTGCAGAGGAGCAACACTGAATGGATGATTAGACTAAGCAAGTATTTGCAAAATAGCCTGGAATTAGTTTGTCAGAGAATGTGAGGTAGTGTGCTAGTGAACTGACAGAAAGAGCAATGACCAGCAGCAGATTTTAAGTTCAGCTTTATAAAAAGAATTTTCTCACTCATGAGGGCAGTGGAACAACCATTCTCAAGTTCCAATGCATTTGTAAACTTAGAGGATCGTGACTGTGTCTTTGAAATAATACATCTTTGCTGCACAAAGAATTACAGCTCTAAGTCAGTGTAAAGCTGAACAGGTATGAGGTGTTGCACATCATGTGCTGTCAAGCACATTGTCCTTTGTGTCACACTGGACATTAGGCAGATTTATTTTGTTGTGCAGTAAAGTAGAATCCTCGCTGTTCGGTATTAACAAAGAGTTAAGTACGTAACATTTTTTGTAATAGTTTTCTTCAAGGCTTACAACCAAACCGGTTTGGATTAACAAGGGAAACAGAAATTTTGTTAGGAGATTTTCTGTGAAAAGTCCCATAAGGTAAAATATTGCTGTGATCTCCTGTGGGCAGATCTCTGCCAGCCCCTGTAGAAAAGGGAATGGGCTTTGGATTTTTCTTGGCAAACACAATCCTCCCATCGAGTTTCTAATCTTTGAATTATTCAGTGAAAAATAAAGCACCTTGGTTGATCTCAGCAACTCTTAATGCTAATGTGCTGTGGTTTGCTGAGGCTTTGGGTCTTTGTTCTGAGCTTCCCATGTCTGTCTCACTTACTAACTTAAATTCATTACTCTCCTGGTATGATATGTTTCTGCAATCCTAATGAAAATTGTCATTCCCATTATATCAGCCAGTGCTTTTAGGTTTTTTTCCAGTATCTCGTTTTAAGGACATTCAGTCAGACTTTATTCTGCAGGGCTACTTTTAATTTGCTTCTCCCTTTGTTTAACCAACCCATAAACTTTGAGTGTAACTTTTATTTTATGCTACTTATTTTACCAGCCTGTAACTACAAAAATAACTTGTTCATTGCTAGGCTATGCCTCTAGATCTGCATGTGAAGAAGGTTGGATTCAGAACTATTTCAGCACTAAGGTGCTATTTGAGTTGATAGGTGGTAATGCTAACCTTTACCAGAATGACGGTATAAATAGATTTTTAAATGGCAGAAAATTTTTCCAAAGTAATTTCTTGAAAACAGTATAATTACTGTGATAGTTCATGCAGAATACAGATTCTGCTTAATCATAAATGCTGAGGAGATTGAAGCCAATGACCTGCCTCACTTGGGAATAGTGGTTGACTGCTGGTTTTTGAGACTGCAGAGCCATCCTTTGAAACCAAACCTTTGGTTAAAGCAAGCTTTGTGTGGGACAATTAATGTAAGAGTGAATTGTAGCTTTCTTCTCAGAAAATTTTTCCAGCCCTTTTCACTTTTTAAAGGACGTTGAGAACAAGCAAAGTAGAATTTTAGAAGTCTGTTCCATGCTATAAGCTTTAAATTTGATTACATGTCACTTGGAGTTGCTTTTCTTGTTAACTCCAGGTGTGCACTGGATGGCCACGGCCAGGTTTTTGCTCATTGCACCACGAGCTTTCTGCTGAGAGGATTCCTCTGTGTAAGAAGTATTTAGTCAGTGCTACAGGAGAGTACAGTGAGCAGCCTTGGCAGAGAACCAATTACTGCCCTAGCACTTACTAAGGGCCAGATATTTTTCAAATTGTGGCAGGCATGCTGGAGGTTTATCAGTTATAGATGTAATGTTCAAAAGCATCCTTTTAGAAATGGTGCACTCTGCTATCAATGTGATAAAGGTTCTGAACTTCTTTTAACCTTACTTAATCTTACTGTAGTCAATATTTTCCTGTCATCTGGACAGTAATTACAGTGAAGTGGCTTTTATTAGTCATTATCAGCTGGCTATGTTTTAGTGAACATCTTCTGGGTTTTAGGAGACTTTTGAAGGAGGAAAGGGTAATGGTCTTGAAACTAATTTGGGGAATGTGTCAGGCATTCAGAACGAAGAGAGTATTGAGACTGGGAACATGTACAAGATTTTGATCAAGGTGAAACTGAGGTCAGATTGGATAAAGTTATAAGGTGATGTGTCAAAATGCCAATGTATAGGGAGGAAGCAGAGAAGACTATTGGGCTTGAGCTTTATTCCAGAAAAACTCTCCTGTCACCCAGCAGTATCCTCACAGTGGCCATCTGTAATAAAATGCATGATTGGCTCCAGTTTGGACTTTTAAAATGTTGGGACGCAAACAGGCATTCCAACTTCTGTGATTAAGAAACTCTGGAAGACCCATTATAAAATTCTGCTGTCAGCTGCACCTTTATCACCCTGGGAAATCTTACTGAATGCAAGAATATGCTATCACTCGTTTACTACTGCTGCTTCCCTGACTGTGGCTGTTCCTCTGGCTTCTGAGTTTAGCTGCTTCAGTCTTCACTGTTGAAGGTCTTGCACCTGAAGGTCACAATCTGATACTTGTTCCCCTTGTTCTGTGTTCAGGTGTGATTACCAGAGCCCTCTGGCAAGTGATGGGACACAAATGCCATGCCAGAACACAGCCAGCCTGGCGAGTGTCTGTGATGTGAGCTTCAGCCACTCCCCTGTCACTCCCCGCAGTGGAGCCCCCTGGCTGGCAGCCCCCTTAGGAAGCCATGTTGTTAGATTTTACAAAAACAGATCAAAAAGCTGGTTTTTCTTATAAAGTTAAAAGCAAATGGGGGCCAGCACTGAAAGCAGGGCTCTGTGTGGTTTTCACAGCTGTGTGGTAAGTGTATGAGTCTATGAAAGATGAGATTATGGTGTGCTGTTAGAAGTGCAGGAGGCAGGTAACCTCTTTAAGGGTCAGATTTGAGTTGCACCTTTCTTCTAGATGTCTGGCATAATATTTTGCTGTTTTGAATGAAGGCTAAATCTAGTCTTGTGTCCTATACAATTGTACATTCCTGTTCCTTGGCAGTTTCAGGACACCTTCAAACTAAAAGCACACGTGCTGATTTTAGGGCAAAGAGTGGGTTTGTGTGCCTGGTAGGATTTAGGATCACAGAAAAAAGCTGTGAAGTCATGCTTGCTTTCTGAAAAAATCAGGAGTTAGGGTATAAAATGGAAGTCCTACTGAGAAATTATGAGAACTGGTTTTATAATAGTAAATGAATGTTGGGAAACATCAGAATTCCCTGAATTTGGCACTACAGCCTACCAAGACACATTGTATAATCATGAGCCTAAGCTACTGAATTTGAGTTGAGGCAAGATCAGTAAGTATAATTCTTGTTTATGGAGGTGAACCTGCATGGGGCTTAAGGCAAATAAAGCTTCAGTTCAGTGTTTAAAAATTTTGTTTTGCCTTAAAAAATAATAGGCAGTAAGCTTGGAGAGAGAGCTTCACTATGTGAAGCAGCACATTTTTTGTAACTCTTAGCTATTAATACCAAGCTGTACATATGTTAAAATAGACTGCAATGGAAAGGTTAAGTGTTATCCTGCAGGTTTGATAAACTCAGCTGTTGTTGTCACAGGTCTTTAAATGATTCTATTGACCGTTTTTCTTTTTTTCCTCTTTCATGGCCTGCTGTTGCGTGCTAAGTTTTCTCTTGGCTCTGCCTGGCAGGAAAAAGAGGAAACTAGAAAACCCCATTAGTTGTCCATTTGCAGAATACCCAGGCTTTACTCTCAATACACAAAAAAATACAACGGTAGGAAGTTGTTTCACATCCGAGCCAAGATAAGGTCCTGGAGGTTTATTATTTTTGTTGCCTGATAGCATCGGGACTGGGGAGCAGGGGGCAGAGAAGGAACAGCAGATCAACATCCCATGGGGACAACAGAAGGGAAGACAGACAGATAGCCAAGTGCCGACAGCTTCAGTCAGTGCTCCCAGAGGAAGTGTTGGTTTCACCAGATGAAATTAATACACAGAAGTCTTTACAGAGGCATTCAGATGTGACATTGTTTTAGAGGCCTGACTATATGGCAGATGTATAAAGAACTGAATCATATGTTTACATATAATTAGGTCTGTATTGACAAGCCAGGTTTTCCTTTTTTTTAATAATTTCCTACATTAACATCAAAGAGCTTGTTTTTATAATGAAAACACGTTTCCCTTTTTGTTTTGCTTTGCTATAGCTCTGTATTAACATCAAATGCAAATCATGACTCACGCAAAGGAGACCTGTATGTGTAAATGCATATCCATATGCATTTAAAGCCTCTAAAACACAATGTTAAAAAATTTCCTAAATTTGGATATATTCAGGTAATTTTTTTCTATGTGATCCTTTGTAGCCTTAAAAATTTTATAACTACCACATAATTTCACTGTGCTTATTAACTTTCAAACAAGTTGGATAGGATTTAAAATTCCAATTTCTGGGTCAGGAATTGCTTCCTTAGATACTCTATAGAAAGCTCAGTGGAATGCTGTTAAGACTTTGGTGATCTGAGGGGTAACTATGGAGAAAACACTACAAAAATGTATTTTTTAAATATGAGATAATTTGATATCATTGGAATTGGAAGCTGTAATAAAATGTGGGCTTAGTTGTATTTGCCTCATTTATTTTTAAATACATTTAAAATCTTTCTAAACTCTACAGAAATAGCTCAAATACAGTCTGAGATAAATAAATCAGCATTTAGGACTTGAGAACAAAGTTGATAAAATTTTTCATCTAAGTTGAGAGAACTAAAAGTGTTTTAAGATAAGTGTATTCAGATTACAAGAAACAAGGACTTGAGGAATGTTTAACATTGAACAGTATGAATAATTTTTATTCAAAAAGTATACACAATATGCTGTCGGCATTGAGTGCCATTCAGTTAATCTTTATTGGAAATTTTCAGTGTAGAAGTTGCTTAGTTTTTATATGTATATTTGTGCTACATTAGGAAACTAAATTTAGAATGTTCAATAAATATGAAATCATGTGGTTTTTTTCACTTTTTCCAATGGGTGTTGTCCTCCAGATTTAAGAAGGATAACCCTCTGATGTTTGAGCAAAGGCAGTAGTGATGGAGCTCCTTTCCAACAGAATGTCATATCCATACTTTCCACCCCTGCAGCTTTCTCAGTATAAGTTTTCTCATATTACTGCTTGGACTATCAAATAGAGCAAAGTTCTTGGAGACCCACAGTGGAGGATGCCAGCTTTTTAGATTAACACTGCTGAAGTTTTCCAGTAGCATTTACTTTAATTTCTTTTTTTTTTTTTTCCTTAAGGTCGAGCCCCTGACACCAAAACTCTCAATTTGGAGACAATTGGAGTGAAAACTAATTCTGAAACTGGAAAGATTATTGTTGATGCCAGTGAAGCTACTTCTGTTCCTCACATTTATGCAATTGGAGACATAACAGAGGTACTGAGTCTACATAAACTATTTTACAATAACAGGAAGCCAACTTTGTTCCTGACTAATAACTAGTCCCCAGATGTAGTCATGCTCTAGTGTATATGTTAGTGTTTTGCACTTTTTCACTTGGCAGGGCTGGAGTGTTTATGCCAGCCACCTGGGTCAGTAATTTCCTTCACAGGGATCTTGTGAAGTATCTCAGCATGAGAGATTATTGCTGATGTTTATCAGGGAATGCATCATTGGTCAGAGGCTAATAATGATGTCTTTATCACTCCTATTATCTTTCTAATAATGTTTTTGTCACTTCTGACATATGACTTCATGGTGCCTGTGAATGCTGAGTGAAAGCAGTTCTTACCTTCTCTAGCTGAGTACATTTACTGGGAATGACTGACAAGTTCTGTGGCATTTGGGGTATTTTGGGTGTTAATTGAGACTAATCAAAAAACAGCTTTTCAGCTCCCTGATGCAAAATGCTTCTGACAAAAGTACTTTCCTATAGAATATGAAAAAGTTATTGCTGAAAATACTACATGCATTTGACTTTTTTCATTGTTTGTGAATGACTATGCTAAAAGAACATGAGGGGTGTGGCTTTTTTGTTGTTTTTAAGAAGGAGACATTATAACAAGAAAAATAATTTCCTTGTTAGAGAGATAAAACCAGATTCTGTGGTCTTATTCTAGTGCTATTGATAATCTATAGTCATATATGACAAGAATGTCTTGTAATGATAAATGTGCACTTAAATACTCTCTATCTGCCAATTTTCATTTTACATAAGAGCTCAGATTATCTGCTGTAAGTTGGGCATCCTCAAATATGTTGATGTCATTAAAAATGTTTGGATTCTGAACTGTAGAGTTTCAGGAGGATGTTCTCATCATCTGCCTGCTGTGCCTGGAAAATTTGGGCAATATGTAGAACACAGAGCAATGCTGGGCATTGCAAGATACAGAGTTCTCTCACCTGTTACTGAACTTTATGGAATTTAAGCCTTTCTATCAATATTGTTTTCCATATAGTGGAGGCATCCGCCTTACAAGTCTGGTAAAGCTAAATACTGTAGCAATATCCAAACAGTATATATACTATCATTTTAGAAAAGTTTAAAAGATTTCTCATTCTGCTATGTTTAAAATATTTTAAAGGTCTCTCAAATCTATAAACCTTACAGGTGCTTTTAGTTTCTGATGAGATGTAATGGATTAAATGATATCTTGGGAATAGCCCTGCAAATTTCTGACTGGACTTTGGAGCTGCCAGAGACACTTCCATCTCATAAATCTGCTGACCACTCCTGACCTCTTCCCTCTGTGTAGACATGTGTTTCTTCCTGTCTCTCTTCATCTTCATGTGGACTTGCCATTTCCTTTTTAAATTGTGTTAGAACTCTTTCCTTCTCAGATATTTCTTCTGTATTTTTTTCTCCCTTACTCTACACAACTTCTCTGTCCTGTTTGTCCTTTCCAGTCACTCAGAGCTTTGGAGTTTTGTGTAGTTCCTCTCCTTTCTTCTCATTTCACATGCAGATGCCCTCTGTACTTGTCACTTCTTGCTCTCAGATACTTCCTAAAGTCCATTTTCTGCTCACAACAACCTTCTACACCTGCTTATCCCTGATATATATGCCTTGGCTGGCCTCCTGCTTTCCAAAATTTTCTTTTAATTTCATCCAAGAAGCAGTTGTTAGAGGCAATGCTGGCAGGGCTTAAATTCTGTTGCTTATTTTGCTGCCAATCTGCAGTGTTATTTTGGGCAAGTCATTTCCTTTTGGATGCTTTTTGTCTTCTGCCCTTTGAGGATTTAGTTAAATAAGAAATATAAAGTTGGAGGCAGGATGCTCTCCTCTTTCCTACTCTGGGTCTAAAAAATCATGTCTTCATTTATTTGTTAGTTTCATTTTGTTGTTAAAACTTGGATTTCCTTTTCCTGCTTTTGTCCTTATTAGTGCAGATTTTTGAACCTGAGTGGTTCAGTAGGCACTTCTAAATATCAGTGTTAAAAACAGCAGCACAGTTCTATGCTGTGTCCAGTGTACAACTGGGGTAGAAAATGAAAAAGTTAAGTCAGTGCTCTGTAGAATATTCCTGTAAGCTTTTATCTGCATATTGGCTCAATGCAGAGAATTAAAGAGATCATCTTCTAGTACTCATACATTGCAAGTGTTGAGAGATAAAAAGAAATACTGCCACAATCTTATCTGACTCCAGCACAATGTGATCTGCGTAATTCCACTTGCTAAGCAATGAAGTTTATTGTATTTGAATACTTAAATTGGTTTAGTCTTTCTTTTTTTTTTTCCTTAAGCAGAATTAATTTAGATACTAAATTTCATTGACATGGGAACCAGCAGTGAGAGAAATTTCTGTGTTGGTGCATGTCTCAAAATAACACATGAGAATCAAGGGCATCCTGCTAAGAACCACAAAGCTGCAGAGCTTGGTTGTGGTACTTTTTGGGTGTGACCTACCAAAAGAGCACAGGAAGGGGAATTTTGTTTCCTGTGAGTGAGCATCAATGATCCCTAGGAATCATTACAAAAATTATTTTTTCCTCTGGTGTTCCTGCTCAGGATTTCTCTTTGCTCTGCTCTGTCCCTGTTAGTTTCTTTCCTACCATAAAGCGCTTTTGCTCAAATTTTATGAGCAGTTCCCAAGCCCTCCTCCCTCCTTTACCATTCCACACAGAATAAATACTGAATTGCTACCAAATACCAAGAACTGCTTTTTTTTTGTTTGAATTCGGTGCCCTGGCTGGAAGGGGAGTGAGAGAGGGGGCAGCTGAGTTTCCTGATTGCTCAGAATGACTGTTTTCATTTGGGAGTCCTACCCAGCTGGTACAAATAGGAATCTGTGTGTGCATGGGTGTCTTGTTGCACCCCTGTATGACAAATGGAATCCTAATGTTACCCAAGATTTCATTTGGAAAGAAAGGGAAAAAAATCTTGCAGATGTCAGTCAGTTTGTGTTCCCTCAAAAAACATTATTCAAGTTTTGGCAAAATATTATTTTCAACTGGCAGGTGAAATTGCATTTCAGCATTTTCATCTTCTGTAATCAGGATCAGGAAGATCAAGCTGGAATTTTAGTTTGAATTCTTTTTTTCAGTGCTGATATAAACTCTGTGTTAAAATCCTTCCTCCAGCAGTGTTCTTGTTGAAAAGCATGGCACACACTATAAAGACATTTTCTCAGAAGAAGGTTTATCATATGGTCAGGCTGCTCTACATCTGTCATATTTCAAAGGGTGTTACAACAAAGATGTGTAGAGAAAGTGGAATGTACAGTATGTTGCTTTCAATAGAAATGAGACCAAAAAGAGTTGTATTAGAACAAATACACATTACTTCAAAGATTTTTAAACTCTCTTAGGACCATCTTGGTTAAATGTATAATCCATTGGAGGATTCTTATGAACAATTCGTATCCATAATTATCAGCAGAGTAGTTCTACACATGACTGCAAAGTGAATGTGCATTTCAAATATTTACCAAGGAAGGTCTTTAAGTCATTGTTTATGAGGAATTGGGCTTTATCTGCATGGATGTTTTAGTAATTAGTTGGGTTTTATGGAATGCATGGCAGTGCTTTCACAATTTTATCTCTCGTTCCAATCTTCTATTCATTTCTGGAATGCCAAAACAACATATATTTCCTGCTACAGAAATGATTGGCAGACATGTTTCAGGCAAATGTGTGTAAGAAAAAACAAATTTCATCTGGTAAATTTCCTTTACAGACTTGAAAGTCAAAATGCTGGATTTGAAAAATTGTGATTTGATGGATGTTAGAAGGAAAAAGGGATAGACTTGCAGCTTTGTGATTTGTCATGAGCTGTGGAGGAAAAATAGATTAGTCTTCATTAACAATTAGAATTGTGATTTCTGTTATCAGGTTAGATATAATGTTTCAGATTGGTTTTTTGCAATTGAACTTTTAAGTGGTTATTAGTACAGATAAAAGCCTAAATGCCTATTAATGTGTAGATAATTAATATGGTATGTGTACTGAAGAAAATGGTAGCTAATACCATGTACAGAGTCTGTCTACCAACCTACAAAAAACTGGTAAAGAAGAATAGATTGCAGTAAATTTTTTTCAGTCCAGGACCAACAGAGGAAGTCAGTAATAATGTGTACAAATAGCTAGGTTTTGTGTATGTGTTCTGTAAAATGTGTAAGACCTTTTTTTTTTTTAAAGGTCTGATATTTTAAAAACACTGTTGCTTAAACTAGGCTCTTCTTGCTTTAAAAAGACACTTTGAAAAATTTCCTCCTGGCTTGCTTTGGAGAGAAGGGGTGAAGTGAACAGTCAGCATGTGAATATATGCTGCTTTTCAAGAGGTGACATGATACAATATAAAAGTTTGACGTATTTGTGACATTTTTCTCCCATTAAGACGGATAGTAAACTCAGACTTTAAAGCATGTTTGGACAGAAATTATTATTGCTTTTTCTATTTGAGGCCCTGGCTACCAGGCTGGAATTCCAAAGATTTAGCCTTCCTCTGCCTATTGTCCCAGGAGGAATCTTTGGATGCCGCTTCTCCTTAAGTTCAAACAAAGCTTTGTGCTCTCTTCTTAGGGCCGTCCTGAATTAACACCCACAGCAATAGCTGCAGGGAAACTGCTGGCTCAGCGTCTTTTCGGCCAGTCTTCAGAGTTGATGGACTATGACAATGTGAGTTATGTCTTATTTCAGTAAGGACAATCTTTGGCTTTTTTCTTTTAAAGAATTTTTGGGGGATTGGGTTTTGTCACCTGGAATCCAGCTTTGACAGCAGCCAAAGTGGAACTGTGTGCCTGAGCTGCACCTCTCAGTCATGCACAAGTGCCTGCCAGGCAGCTGCTGCACATGGTTCAGTAACACCTTCTGCTTCCTCCTGAGCAGGTGCCTACCACAGTCTTCACTCCCCTGGAATATGGTTGTGTTGGCCTGTCAGAAGAAGCAGCTGTGCAACGTCATGGATCAGATAATATCGAGGTACGAAAACATTTTTAATTTTCTAGTTTGTGTCAGAGTTACCCTGTGGAAAGGCAGAGTTTTCACTGCTGGATCAGGTAAAACTTCTGGTCCCCAAAATACTGTGTTTACAGCTAGGGAGTTGGTGTCTCCAGAAGTGCTCAGAACTTCAGTAGTATTGCAGCAGGTCACAATGGGAACTGTTACCTACTGGGCTTAAAATCACTGATAAGGTGTGACAGCTTTAAATAAACTGCCATTTTAGCAAGTTACATTGTACAGCATCATTAAATAATGGTTATGTTACTTTCTACAAGCTACCTTGAAAAGATATGTTGTGTTATTCTTGCCCCAGGGAAAATCATTAATGAAAAAATAAGAATTTACTATTCAGAATGCAAAAATTACCATTTGGATTTTGCTGTGGGATGCATTATTATATATATATGAAAAGATTCTTTGATTTCATTATTTTCAGTAAACAAGGCATTGAACCTTTGGGAGAAGCATAAAGATGCTAGAGTTTTTTTTCCTTTAAGTAGTTGCGTTAGTCTGAGCAGCATTGTTTGTGAGGGTTTTCTCAGTTTTGTTTTTAATCTAATGATTCTGTGAGAAAGGTTTGTGTTAAGCTCTTACTGTGTTTTCCATATTTTTTATAATAACTATCAGGTTAGAAATAAATTTTGTACAAAGCTATAAATATGTATTAATAGTAGTTATTATAGTGATAAATACCAGGTTTTGACATAATAGTACTCTCTAACACAAAATGTTACTGTTTTCCTACCAGGTATACCATGCATATTACAAACCTTTGGAGTTTACAGTGGCTGAAAGAGATGTAACTCAATGCTATATGAAAGTGAGTTTTGTGGGCTTTTAACTTCAAATGGGATATGGTACAGCCAACTTTAAAGAGCACTGTTTGGCAAAAAAACATCTC
Source organism: Rhabdornis inornatus (assembly GCA_013397075.1). NCBI lineage: Eukaryota > Metazoa > Chordata > Aves > Passeriformes > Rhabdornithidae > Rhabdornis > Rhabdornis inornatus. The sequence continues at coordinate 1,361,870 of VWZS01005315.1, read as the reverse complement.
AAGATGGATATTTTCTTGGTGGCAGATATCTTGAAATTGCTTTTCAGATATTGGCATTTTTGACATTCTGCTGATAAAAACCATCTTTGAATTGCTTTTAAGGTCCTAAGATATATTTCAAATTCTACAGGGATCGATCTCTGCTTCTCCCAGTAAAGTTCTTAACTGGTTACATGTAATATTTATATTGACACCTCTTACTGAAAGTATGATACCTTCAAAAATTGAGCATAAGGCTTACAAAACTGCAGTAACTATTCAATCTCTACTCATGAAAACAAAAAAGCTGCTGTTTAGACCAAAGTGCCAGACCTGGAAAGGGCCTTCTGCAGCAATCCAGTTGTTCCAGTGTTAAAAAGGTTTTTGATGCTCTTGCCTACAGCAGAGAATCTTAGATAAGATGAAGTGTAGTGTTGGTAGAATATATCATAGTTTTCTTTTTTTTCCCTTTTCTCCTTATCGGCAGGGAACAGTCTTTTTTGCATAAATGTGTCTATCAGTTATATTGTGCAATATTATATTGTTATGTAAGGAATGTCCATTGTCAATAATTGCAATCAGTTTTTCTGACTGTGTTTTTTCACCTCTGAATTATGTAAATGCTAGCCATAAGTGTCCCAAGGTCCATTGTAACAAATGTGATATATTCAGTTTTATGTATTCCCTTTGAATTATGTCAATTAGAGTAAATATTTTAGGGTGAAGTAGTAACAGCACAGTAACAGTAGTAACAGCAGGTAAGTAACAACAAGTGAGTAGTAACAGCAAGTTGTTGGATGATATTTAATATAGTCCTTACTAAACTTTTAGTCAAAACATATAAACAAACCTTTAATTTGAGTCTTTCAAACTCTATTGCAAGAATTTTTTCTTTAAAACAGCATAAAGTCCCACATCAGGATTGCTGCTATTCCTGGCATTCCTGATGAAAGAATTTAAGGTGTTACTGAATAGCAGAACTTAGTAGATTAGTGATAATTTAATGCTTGATGGAAGGATGCAGGGAGAGACTGAATTTCTTTCCATAATTATAAAGATGGTGTCCTTACAGGAACTAAAACGTTTTCATTAAGTTCTCTAATAAAAGTTAAGTGTGCAATGACTCAGGCTCTCCTAGATACTTATTATCCTTCATCTTTGGCTGCTTCTGAGGCCGGACTCCTTTTTAGGTTATGTGCCCCATGTGGTAAATGTATCTCACCAAACATGCCGACTGAGTCACAAAGGCACAAAATCTCCTTGGTAGTGGTCTTCTGTGAAAACACAGCTGATCAAAACAACTGCACAGGCTTGGAGAAGAGCTGAGGTGGCCACTCAGTGGAAAAGAGCATTGGTCTGGTCACCAGACTACAGAAAGTACTTTGAGGATTTCATACAAATGGCAAACAACGAAGTATTCAATACCAGAAATTGCTGTTGTCAGTGGCTCCCTCAAGTCTGAAAGAAATACACTAAATAAAGCTTCAATTTAGGAAAGTGCTTAAGGACAATAAGAGTAAGACTTAAGCAAGTGCATACGTTTTTGACTGGAAATAAACAGCTGAACTAGGATATTGGGGCACTCCAGTTTCATTTAATTCATCTTCATGCCTTATCTTTAAGTGTTCTAAGGAAAGATCTTTTTGTGATGTATTGTTTTCAGATGGTGTGCTTACGAGAGAGGGAGCAACGAATACTTGGCCTTCATTTCATTGGTCCAAATGCAGGCGAAGTTATTCAAGGATTTGCTCTTGGAATCAAGTAAGTACAAAAGAATGTCTGTAGCTTCTAAAGCCTGCTTCTTAAGTTATTGTAAGATTATAAAAGATAACTGCCTAGTTTTGGCAACACTATAAAGAATGCATGCTTTTTGTTACTTTTGTGGAATATTGCATATATTTTCACTAAAAATACTGCAGTTCTTCATTAAGAGGTACTGGACTTAGTTACTGGATATAGTAATACTGGATATAGTTAGGGAACAACTGAGGAAAATATATTGTTGATTTGATATAGTTAAAGCAAAAAAGAGAATTAAGCATTAACTAATGTTAGTTTTTTCAGTTTAGCTTCTTTTGCATTCTGTGCACAGGATAGGAAATCACCATACAGTTTTGCAAGTTACTTCTTTAAAAATATATTTGTGCTCTTCAGAAAAACCTTTCTTTGCACCTGCCAAGCATTTCCTTTCCTAATCTCATCTTTAAATTTGCACAGCCAAGGCTTCTTTAAAGTTCAGCAAGGTTTGCATGAATTCTAATATTGCTGGGTATAAGCTAACTAATACAATAAAAAAGAAACTTCTACAGGATGATGGGAGAGGGAAGATACTTTTGTTTGAAGCAATCTGATAATTGCAATAAAAAACTTACCCTTTATCATCTGATCTTGTTTAAGATCTTGCTCAAATATTAATACAGAAGTTCTCTGTTTGAAGGAGCAAGGAGTAATTCTCAGTCCTCTCTGGTTAAATGGAAAATTCTTGCTATGCTTTTTATGTGCTACAATTATTTCTTATTTGTTTTTTTCCTTTCCCCTTCTTATTGCTGATTCACATCTTCAGAAATGTTGATTCCTTTATTTACATTACAAAATTACAATTTTTGACTCTCTCTTCAAATAAAATCATCTGGGACATTATAAATCATCACCAGTTGTGGTGTCAGTTCATTTTTCTAAATTTGATCACCATTTTGCTGCAGTTTTAGTCCTGCAGTTGTGAGTGACTATTATAAATGAAAAGCAGAAAGGATTAAGAAGGCAGGACCACAAGTATCATGTGAGGAATATCTTGGAAATCACTGATTGCAATGTAGCCTCAGTACACATTTTCAACATGTGTTTGTAGTCCATTAATTGTCAGTGGTATAGATTCTAGAACTACATTTTTTAGGATGTCATTGTTTTGAAGTTTTATCCAAAATAACCATTGAAAAGGAAGCACATGAAACTGGAGTGTTTTTCTGCCTTGCTTGAGGGAAATGAAAGCTTTAGCCACAGTAAGAGGTTTTCAGCAGGTCAGATTCTTGTATTGGTTTCTATTGCATTTCACAAATCCAGAGGTTTGAATGTGGAACGCCCACTGTAAAAACTGCTCTTCTCCTTTGTCAAATATTAGGTCTTGCTTCAGCCTCTCTGAAGGATGATTTTTCATCTTCCCTTCCCACCCAGTAACTCCAGTTTGTGGTCAGCAAAGATCTTTTGCTTGTCAGTGCTTTTTTGGATGTAAGTGGAGACACCAAAAGGCATCTATGGCTTCCTTCCCTGTATTTTGTAGAGGGAGATAACATTATTCCATAGAGAACTTGAAACAATCCTTAAGTTTAGGGCCATTTCAGCTATTCTTACAGCATAGCCTGCCAGGAATAGCAGTTCAAAACAAAGTCATCAAGTCTTAAGAGTGTTACTGGACAAGTAAGGGAATTAAGCAAGTGGGATTGTAGGACCAGGGGTTTTTGATGGGTTTTGTTTGTTTTGTTTTGTTTTTTCAAATAATAGACTTTTTTCTTTTTCCTCGCTTATAACATTGGCATGTTCAGCGTAAGCACCAGAGACTTTAAGTTCACAGAAGAATATTCTGGTATTCTTTCCTTCAGCAGATTCTTTCCAACAGTTCTAATTAAGATTTTCTTCCTCTGTGTATATGTGTGCATTTTTTTCCATCTGGAGTTAGTGAAACACACATGTATGTACAAGAAAAGCTGAAGGTTGCAGTTTTGTCATATGTTTTTGCCACAGGCTCAGTTGTGACTTAGGGTAAATTGCTTAATTCCCTCTGTCTCAACTCTTATGACAATTCTTTCCTACCTCAGTGTTGGGAAGCTGGGCGTCTACGTGTTGTGTAAGTGCCTGAGAAATAATAGCATTGTTTGAAGATCAAATGCAACTCTTCTACCTGATCAAATGGACAAGAGCAAAGTTACTTTGATGTTTTAGGACCTTTTAGCTGCTTCGGGTGAATAGCATTTGACTTTGTGGGTAATTTTTTTTGTTGTTATTTTTTGGTAGATGTGGTGCTACCTATCCTCAGATGATGAAGACAGTTGGCATTCACCCCACCTGTGCTGAAGAAGTTACCAAGTTGCACATTACAAAGCGTTCTGGCCTGGATGCAACAGTCACAGGCTGCTGAGGTTAAATACCATCCCTGGAAAGAAGGAAAAAAACCACAAAACATATTTGTAAAGAAAAGGGGCACTTAAAGTTGAAACAGCTTTAATGGTTCAGATTACAGGAATCTTTGTTGTTCTCCTTGTAGAGAGCTTTTTCTCACAGCCAAAAAATTTTCCTTGCACCCTCACTGTTCTAAAACCAATGTAGTTCTGCTGCAACAAATCTCTAAGTGCCTGAAGCTCTTCTGTTGCTGGAAGCTGGGGCATAATCACAGTATTTTATATGTAAATATAACTAAACCCCAGGACATCTGAGGCCATCTGCAAATGAAGCAGTTGTCATTTGGGTTTCCCTGTTAGCACGACTGACTGCCAGCAGAAGAGTCTCAGACAGGGCATCCCTTAGAAGTTTGGTGGGATGCTTTGTCCTGCATGCTTGGATTGCTCGTTACTGGTTCTAATACTGAACACTGAGACTTTGCATTCACTAGTGGAAACAAATTCCTGGAGTGGGTAACAAAGGGTAAGCAGTCACCTTTAGGTTTTTTCCTTTAAAATGTAATATGTAAAGGAATTTAATAGAAAATCACCTGAAGCTGTACTGCTGCTGGAAGAATCACAATGGATTGATCAGTAACAGCCTGGTCACAGTGTTATGGTAAGGACTGAGAATGAATTATCTCAGAGGTGCTGAAGGAAGAGTTGGATTTTATGGTGGCACTTCTGCCTACTCCTGAAATTTTTAATTTGGCTCAGTCCAAACTAAATTGACAAAGCTCACAAATTACTGCTTGAATAGTGTATAATAATCTGACAAGTAGAGTAAAACTCTCTAATAATCCACCTTATGCAGCATTTTCTGTTTTATAGTATGCAGAAATATGGCTGATACCGAAATATTTTCTTGGTTTGTTTTTCAGACTTTCTTACTGATGAGCTAGAGACTGTATCTGAACTCACTTATATCTGGCTTTAATAAAACACTTTACTGAAGGGAACTACATTAAGCAGTGATCTAGAAGAGAAATGGTCCTGCCCTGAGCAAAGATATAAAATAATCATCTGCACCTTTTCCTTTTTTTTTGTGTACTGGCCCGAGTAAGAAAGCACTACCCTGTTACAAATTCCAGCTGATTTTCGTGCTCTCCAGAAGGGGGAGATGCTGGCTCATATGTAGCAGGAGAGGAACAAATCTGAGAGTGGAGTTTCTTGTGCAGAACCCTGTTAAGGAGGTAGCCTGACAAAGACAAACACAAACCGATCTGCACTGAATTTCAATCCCAGTCACAGCTGCGATATTTTGATGTGCACAGTCACAGGTTCTTGCACCCTTTACAGCACAATAGTGCACACTGGAAGAGACCAGCTTCAGGTGAAACAAAATACATCCTTTTTGCAGGTAATTGATATCCACGTTTGATGTGTGGAATTTGTTATTTTAATTCCAGACTTGTTGCAGTTCTGAAGAATAGTCTGATGATCACATATATATCTGCTATTTTAATTTGATTGGTATTTCACTGCTGCAGCAACACAGACAAATGGTTGGTTTATGTCAAGCATGAAATAATTTTTACCATAAGAATTGTACCTGTCTGAGAAACTATTAGACAAAAGGGATTGAAACTTCTTTATAAAATGGGATTTAACAGCATTTATCACACTCTCATTGATATGAGAATATTAAATTTTCAAATATTTTTTTTAAATTTAAACAACAACAAATGAAATCCTAAATGTTTTCTCTACAAATTTCCCTGATTTTTTTTGGTCCATGTTTCTGGTCCATAAAATAGGAAGAAGTGATCTTATTGGACTCCAAGTGGCCTTCCCTGTCAGATCTGCTGATGCCATTTTTCATCTGTGAAGTCATGCATAAGTTTGTAGTTGATAAAAAATATTTGGATTGGAAGTGTTGTTGAAACAGTGCCTGAATTTTGCAGCTGCCTTTAGAAGAGACGATGGAAACTTTATATAAATGGGTGCATACCTGCACATTCAGAAGTTTATGTTTCTTTTAAAAAAGGGCCTTATGAGTATGATGCAGCCAAAATCCTTGGTAGATTTTCCTCAGCTGTTTACAAAAAAAGGGTTCAGAGTAAAATAGGGTTTCTTAAAATGTCTTACTTACTATTTCAAAATATGGAGATACAGCCTAATAGAGATTTTACTGTGAGAAACTGCTCACCTCTGACAAAACTCTTAATGTTTATGCATGCAAGATTTTCTTTCCAGTGACTACCTATTATAGTTCCTTTAGTTTCCCAAAAATGAAAGCACTGGTGTTTAACCATGTAAAATCTGGTTCTCTTCTCTACCCTACCAATGGATCCAGCAGACAGAGTTATCTGTCCCTATAGACAAATCAATGGAAAGAGGAGTTAATTTCATTCATCATTAAGTTCAAATTAATTATTTGGGACAGCAAATAGAGAGATCTCAAGGAAATGTGACCTCAGTGTATATAGAATGTGAAACTAAGGCATGTCATGGTTTTCAGAAGAAACAGAACTGTCTTGGTTTTAGAATTGCTGAGTGGCCTGCATGAAATTGTTCCTGTCTCTTCAACAGCAGCCTGGTTCTGTTCCTCGTTTAGTGGAAAATGCTGTTGCCCCCTGAAGTAAAACTAAACATACAATTCCACCAACATAACAATGTCAGAATCAACAGTAAGACAGAATAATAACAAATACTGTGACTGTGCTTTTTTTCCTGAAGGATTCACCAGGGATGGTGCTTAAGAATTGTTTTTAAAAGCCTGACTAATGTAAATTGAAGCAATTGATGTACACTGCAACTTACTGATTGCATGTGAAAATGTACCAAAAAAATGTAGTCAGGCTTCTTGGGATGCCAGCTGATGAGGATTTGTTTGTCAAACCATACCATGGTGCAAACAAGTCTGAGCTTTGCTGGGTCCCTCATATGTGTGATCCCAATATTTATTGTGTAGTGAATTAATTGCTGAATAAAGACTATTTTTTCTAGTAAATGTGTGATTGCACTTGCCTAATTTTGTACATGTGATTTCTGCTTACAATATACACATTTTTTGATCTTAATGATGTCTCTGTTGGTCTAAGTATGTATTAAGGAAACGAAGAAGTAGACAGACTTGGGCCTTTTATTAAGGAAATGTTGATATCTCTCTGTATCAGTGTGTAAACTGAATAACCACTGAGATTTTTCCAGGTTGGATGGCCTCTTATTTTAAATTTAAATTAAGAGAACCTGCAGACTCATAAGTGTGGTTTCAAATATTCTCTTGTTTTCTCCAGCTAATGAGGTCTAACAGGTATTTTCATTGTCGCTGCATGCTGAATGTTTCTTGAAGTCTTGTCAAGAGTAAACTCCCTGAGTGCAGTCAGAGCAGTGTACAGGGCTACAGTATTCTACATGAGCTGTTCACCTTGGGGTTTAAACTAGAACACAGAGTGGAGAAAATGCATTGCTACAAAGCCAATTAGTATCTGTGGGTACTGCTAGGTAAAAATATTAGAAAATTAATAGAGAGATGACTAGCAAAATATATTTAGAACTCTGAGGAATTTCTCTGTCAGAAAAGTAAGGCAATACATTGTTCAATTCATTTCATTTTTTTTTTTAATATCTTTAAGTCCACTGATTTTGATGAGAAGTTCCCATTAAGTCAGGTGATACTGAGCTTCTGAAACAGACTGGTTTAGTATTGCCTCAGTATATGCCCTGGATTTGATGCTGAGAATGAATATTGACTTTACTCTATGTAAAGGCATTTCTATTTCTGCATTTTTAATCTATTTTAATTTCCTGAAATATTTCATTGCAGGTTCTAACTAACTAGGATAGCTAGTAACAGTGGCTAAAAAAGGGAATAAGGTAAGCATAATAATTCTTGATTATTTTTTGCTTATTTTCATATACCACTTAATCCCAAAGCAAAAAGAATAACAGACAAGCACACAGACAAAATAAATAGGGAATAGAACTTAGTGCATTATTTATACTATACCTAACGACAGCTTGTTCTCAAGGTGTTGTACCATTAAGTTTTGCCTTTTTCCATTTCTGCATTTACTGTATTTTGTTACATCTACTGAAAATTATTTCTACAGTTTAGATTATTCCAGACCAGGAGCTAGAAAAGATACTTCGGTACAACAGATACATATTTTTTTGCTAGCATAGTTATTCTGATAAAAACATAGAAACCATGGATGCCATAGTTTTTCTAACCAAAGCAGTTGAGTATTTTAAAGACTTCTGAGTTTGAAGAGTTCTCTTCAGAGGCTCGTGTCTGTCCAACAAAGTAGGCAATTCTGTGCCCATATAAATTGCGATTTGTCTAAATGCCAGTGACACCAGTTAAGGTTGGTCATTAATTTCAGTGGGATGCAAGTATGTGTTTTAAGTGCTTTGTTAAAGGGGAATCAATATAAGCATATGCCAGAATGTCTTTCATTATTACAGTTGGGGAACAGGCTGCAATTATGATTCAAAACATAAAAGGTACAATAGACATCTATGATTAGGCAATGAAATATGCCTTTAATAAGCATAGTGCAGACAGTTTGTTTTGCAATATGTAAACTTGTATAAAATTCATTGACTTTTTCGTTCTTTCAGATCTGTGTGCTCTCTTAAAAGAGAGGTTTTTTACTTTAATGCACAAAGTTTTCCTGATGTCCTTCCAGCAGAAAGGCTGGGTTTGTATCCATTTATTCTAGTGCCAAACTTGGATTTTACTGGGAAAAGAGGAAACAGCAGAGCAGACCTTTTTTCTTTCTTTTTTTTCCTTTTTCCCAGGGCAGCATGCAACAGATATACTGTAATTACTCTAACTGATTTTTTAAAAAATTGAATATTTCTGTCCACTACATGTCAAAAAGCTAATTATGTTTCCGTTGTGGTACTCAAAGTCAATATTGTCAGCTCTTCTTAGTTCTAATCCTCTACATTGAATTTTGATGGGCCAGGTGAAATATCCCCTTCAGCACCTTACTGCAATTCTTGTCAATCATCTTGCCATGAAAAACACGCATATTACAAAGGCTTTGGCAACACTGCATCTGATTTCAGTCTTTAATCTTACATGCACCTTAAGAAAACATCATTCCAACTACTGACATTCTGTTTGGGACATGAATGGGATCCTATTTGCTGTGGGAACCAAAAAAAAAATTATCTAATCTTTAATGGATATAACGAAACTCTTTGGCCATCACAGTGTAAAGGCTTAGTAAACCACAGATCTAGGAAGAAAACAATTATGATGGTGAACTGATGAAGAAATTAAGCAGAATATCTCAGGTCAATAAGTAAGAAAATGCACATTTATTTACTCATAATGTAGTTGTAAATTATCTTGCTTCAGGCACTGTTGGACTGAGGAGAGTGTCTTTTTTTGGAAGCCCTAGATTTTCTGTGCAAGGAATGCTGTTCACTGTAGTCCATTTCTGAGCATGGTACAGTGTGTGCCACTTTTTTTGTTGTTTCTTATAGACAAGATCTAGCACATCTGAAATCTTCTGGTCCTACAATGGAAAATTAACATCATTCCCTAAGAAGCTGGAATATAAACTAATAAGGCATGTTTCCAGAATCTGATTGCATCAGTCAGAAAGATATAGTATGAAGAGAAAAGTGAATATTCCCTGGGGGGGAGTGTGAAATGAAGACCAGTCTTGTTTGAACAAGGTGCTGTGCATTGTTAGCTGGGTAGAGATATTGGGAGTTGCAGCCTGTCAGAACCAGCATCTCCAAGGAGAGGGTGGGGGAAAATTTTTCCAGGTAGAAGTCTCAGCAGTTTGTAATAGAGTATATCCAATATATTAATACATTTTTTTAAGGAAAGCCTTTATACTCCACAAAAGATGAAATATGCCCTTACTGCACCTCCTGTGCTGTTTTCTTTCAGATCATACAAAGACCAGAAAGACTGTTAGGTTTTTTCTCTCCTCCTTTCCTTTACAGCAATATGGGAATTAGGCTTGTTATTCCTTGTTTCAGTATAAAGCCAAAGACCAAGATCTCTCTACTTAAATCTTTCACAAGGAAACTCCTTTTCCCAAGGCTCTGCAAGAACTTAGCTAAGTGGTAACATAACAAATCAAAACAAATCTAAGCTATAGATACCTTTTCAGTCCTTGTTTATTAGAATATTGTGTAACTCCAGTAAAATAACACATCAAGGGAAAGAAAACAGTGAAAAAAGACAGGCTTTAGGCTTTAAACAAAAATTGAGAAAATAGTAGATGTTCTCTTCATTGTTGGCTCTCTGTGAGGAAAGGCCCGAGTGCATTTTTCCATGGTGTACTCACAAAAAACCAGTTAAAATTGAAGGCGTGTTTTACTATTGTATTTTTCTAATATGTGAATGAACTGTAATGCAGCCAACCAATATTCTGTTCACACTGTGTCAGAGGAACAGGTTAGAAAGCAGCTTTTAGCTTTTATGCAGGAGGTTGAGCTCAGCAATCTTTATTTAAACAGCTTTGTTCAACAGGGACAAAGGATTGCGTTTTGACATTTTTATTTAATCTTGATAATCTTTTTTTTCTCTTTCTCTCAAAGGATCAAGAGGAAATGCAGTAATTTTCAACTTCACACGAAGGCAAGTTGTACAAACACAGCTGAAAACATCAGGAAACGCAAGCATTTTCCTTAGAGAAATGGAGTCAAGTAATGTTCTGCTGGCCATAGACTCCTGGATAATTGGGAAGATGTTGTTAGGCACAGCAGTTTGGGCAGCAGGGTGTTCACACTGATAGCACTGTTCAGTTTGGCTGTCTTAGGTGAATGACTCCTGTAATGTAGAAAGCAGAAATTATTAACTACATGACAGGAAGTAATTTGAAGAATACAGGCTGCTTTGGAGAACTAAGAAATTATTCTTAGATTGTTAAAGGATACTTTTAAAATTCATTTAATTTACACCACACTGAGATCTAATTAAATCATGGCAGAAACTTTTGATTTTTGTCTCTTTGTTTTCACTGAGTTTCTTAGACATATTTCAAATGCAGGAGAATAAGGAGAGTTCTCTTGACACTTCAGACTTTGCTTGCATTTCTGTCCTTGTTCAGGTCAGGACTTTGGTTCTCTTTCTTAATTAAGGATTTAATTGTTATCCTTGAATTTTTCTCGTTTCACCTTTTTTGCAAGAGGCTCATTCTATTTTACTTAGCTACTTCTAGCCCTATTGAAGTGTTAATGAGGTCCCTTTTGATGGGGTAAGAGTCTAATTTATTCATAAGAGAGCATTTCAGGATTTTCTGCTTGCATCGTCCTTTAACTCCCTTGTACTTTCCAAATCTGGAAAGACCATAACTCCAACGGAGGCAATTCTAAATAAGTCCTGTCCATAGCTCTGGTATTGTCCCCCTTGAAGAATGAGAGACCAACCATTTGTGAGTGTTTACACCTGGACCTTCTGAACGGCATCACCTTTCCTGAATGACAAAATGCATCAGATTCACAAGCTGTGACAGCAGTGCCTGAGGGTTACCATGACAGTGGCAAAGTAGAATATCTGATGAAATTTGCTTGTGAAATGCAAGGCTGCCTTTTTTGTCACTGAGATTACTGAGAGAGAACTCTGACGTCTTGCAGTTTTTGTATTGAGTAGCAAACTCTCAAAGTGCAAAAAGCTACCCTGGAGTGATTGTTCATGTGTGGGCTTAAACATCCTTGTGAGGCCACCTCATTGTCTTATGCTCTGATTCTGGAAGTCCTAATATTTCCCAAGTTCACAAGTTGGGTGAACATTTGCTTTAAGCCATTGTGTTGATCCCTAGGAACAGCAGAGGGGGGTGCCCCCTTGGATCTACATTATTGATCGAAGCACTCTCCCTCACTGTACTTCAGTGAAGTGTAGCCAAGAACAACAAGATAAGAATTAATGTAAGTGACAAGGGAGTTCCTCAGGCTCTGCCAGTGCACATTAGCCTGGCTGAAGAGAAAAAGAAGCTGATACTTGAGTCTTTTGAGTTGCGAAGGGTCTGGTCAGTCCTTGAAGGGGAAGCACATGAATGGCCCAGTTGTCATCGCATTTTATTTTTCCTCCAACTTTGACTAATGGTGCATTTCCTCTGGCCTCCCACGGGCCATCCGTGGCTGACTTGCTTTGTCACTCTTCACATGGAGTTGCTGCCTTTACTGTCCACGCTGTTCCCATGGCGGGAACCCGGTGTCCTCTAAAGAAACGCACAGGCACAAACCATCTGTCATTCTTCCACTCCTCTTTCAAGCCACCACTTCCCATATTGTGTGGCCTTGCAGGCTGAAAGCAATCTGCCTCCCCTTGCATGCCTGGAGTACATGCCAGCTCTCACCCCACTTGATAAGGGACCTCCCGACACTCTGCCTGTAAAAATACTAATGGGCATCTCCCAGTTGATAACCAGCTCTGCCTTTTTATTGTGCTCATGGGGTGATAAGTTGTCTGGATCAACAAGGAATTGTCCCTTTTTCAGGCAAAGTTATTAGGGTCAAATTAGGTGTGAGTTGTGAGATTAATCATTGCAACCAGAAATAATTTGTAGTGTGCTATGGACAAAGGAGAATAAAAGAGAGGCTAGAAGAGGAAATTATTGGAGGGCACAAAGAAGCAAAGTGATTGGGAAGGAGGGAGGAGAGAATGGCTGGCAGTGCTGTACAAGATGTTGAGCTAGGCCTGTAGGCTGTGCTGGATTTGGTCTCATGCACCTGTGGAGTGTGAAATAATAGAACAAGGTTCTTCAATGTCATTTGAGAGTCTGAATTAATCCACACACAAGATGTCTTAGAGAGAGGAAAATACCTGACTTTGCACAAGAAACACAGCTTTTATGCATATGTAAATTGCTAGTATTCCTTGCACGTCTCCAGATAATCTAAATTACGTGAATCTAATCTCTGCTGGAAATGAATAATGCAACATCTACTGAAAAGCCTCAATTTTATTTTCTGGGGCAAGAAGCCTGAGTTTTGTGCTGAAAATACAAATCCAAAGGTGTGCTGAATTTGCTTGGAAATGCTGCAAAGCTATTCTCATTTCCTCTAACTCTTGCAAGGTTGGCACTTTTCCATAGCTAAGCCCCAATTCTTAGCCAGCCAGAATGAAATGGCAGGAGAAATTCACCGTCTCTTTCATCTCCTAGTGTATCTAGGAAAGCAAGAACCAAGACTTTGAACCATTAATTCCTAAGTCTGTGACTTGATTTGCTGCAGTAGAAACTATGTTTTAAGGGTTTTGTCTTCTCTTACCAAAGCTAATTGTTAATTGCATCTTCTTTTATCCAGCCACTGCCACAAGGAATGACTGCCTTCTGTGCTGATGACAGATCCCTCCCTCTGTTCTCAGACACCGTGCTTTTGCCATCTCAGTTTCCTAAGGATTGCCTCTGCCTGGGAGCCAGTGGAGCAGCCGTGTTGGGGGCAAAGCAGTTCTCTGAGGAGGATGATGATGGATGACAGTGATTCCCTTCCACATGGCTGGTGCACTGAGGTTGTGTTAAATTTTTATCCCCTCCCCAATATCCCCCTTCTTCCGCTCTGAAGTCTTAAAACAAATCTTGGTTTTGCTGTATGAACAACACAGAAATGCTATAGTGACTTGGAAAAACGTTGTTTTATGGCACAGGATGCAATGCATCCCTTGGTCAAAATTGTCAGAAAAGAGATAATTGCTACAGGTGGCAGAGGCTGCTGGACAGCTATCAGAGGGTACACAAGGAATAAATTTGAATGCTTCTGCCAAATTGTTAGTGTTTATACCAGTGGCACTGCTTCCTTTTCTCTTATTACTGTCATGTATGTGATTTTGCTCCAGTTCTCATACTGGCCTCCCTCCTGTGCTTAGAGAAGAAGCAGGTCTGACATTCCTACTGCACTGAGGTTCTCTTGAGCCTTAGGGAATGGGTTTGCAATGATATAGCTACACTGGCACAAAACTCTGGCCATGTACCAGCACAAAGCAAGGTTTGTTTGGAAGCAACTTGCTCTGAAAAATATCTGCAAGCAGTATAGGTGCCCTTATGGAGATGGGTTCTCAGGACTGGATCTCAGCCATGTTGAGAATCAGCTTTGTGTTGATGTACTTCCCTGAAATATTCTTTAATAGTTGAACAGTCTTGAGCAGAGATCATATTTCCAGTTTGGGATTCCCTTTATACATCTTTCATTAATACAGGGATTCTCCGCAATCAGAGACCAGCACCGCAGAACAGCTGGATCCATTTTGGCTTGACAAGGGGCATGGGCATTTTTTTATATATATTTATGGCTCTTGTGAACATTCAAAATGCTTCTTATAAATATTAAAAATAATCAAGGGTTCTGGAAAGAATTCATCCTGCATTACCATCATCTGCAGGAGTTCTTCCATCTTCCTCTAGAATATGTATTACTAGCTGACACTGTGAACTAACTGGTCCAGTCTGGGAATTCCTAGCTACAGCTTGAAGAAAAGGGAGGCTGTGAAGGGAATTGGTATCTCTTGATCATCAGAGAGAGCAAATACAATACAGGCGGCAGTCTGGCTGCCCCTGGAGCAAGTCAGAAGCAAGAAACTTGCAAGCAGGCACCTCAGAGAGCTCCCCAGAGTTTTGCTTTGCCTGCTGCACCCGCTGTGGTTACTTGGTAGGTTACTTGCCCTGCTTGTCTTGAGGTAGCAGGAGTTGAGGCATCTGTTTTCCATTTAGAGCTTGGAGGATGCCCAGGTCTGACTTGGCATGCTGTCTGCACTGGGCATCAGCAGTACAGATGTGGAAACCACAAACCCGATTAATATGAGCCTAGAGTAAAAACTCAAATAAGCTTATAAATAAAACCAGACTTGCAGATTATTTGTTTCCATATTAGTCTATAATAGACCCTACTCAATATGTTTGTTTTATTTGGTTTGGTGACCGACATAGGTATTTATATTTCCAATAAAAATTTAAATCAGAATACAACAGATGAAGTAAGCTTAAATTATTTCTGTAGAAGATGATTGCAACTGTCTGAAGCATGTAATTCCTTACATGAAATGTTAGCCTGCTTTGAACAAAGATGTGACAGACTTCTCAGTATTTAATTTACCATTCCATCATAGCTCCATATCCTACATTTATATATTAAAATAGACTCCCAAATGGACTCTAATCCTCAATAAATAATCCAGAGGTGTTGGATGGCTTGGTGGGTCTAATTCTTGGTATAAGCACCATCTGTGTGATCTTGGGTGAGTCACTAAATGGTCCCCATGTCCTGGCTTAAAGTGGTGACTGTCTTTTTATCCCTGCCAGGCTCCTGCTGAGCTCTCAGTTTGATGACCTCAGGTGCTTCTTCCCAGTGCAACTTCAGCTGCTCAAGTGCAGGTAATGAAACCATCCAGACAACAGAGTTCCAAAGAACCATCTTCTGCAGTGCTGACAGAAATTTTACTCAGGGGAGCAGATCTCTTCCTGGGAACTGATGGCTCTTAATCCAAGGGTGAGATTACTTTGATTCAGCTCCATTTAAACACAGCTGTACCAGAAAAATTCTGTGGTTCAACAGCAGTAGGACATGTGGTCTATTCTGCCTGCATTGTGACGCTCAGGATGGGACACCTGCACAAAGCCTGACAAATCTCTGAGGTGAGGCCTTGTATACATCTGTGCTGAGCAGTATCTCCAGGTGACCAATGAGGCCTACCTGGCTTTCAGACCATACCATGGTGACATAACAGGAATTGTGCCTCACTCCCCTAAAACTCCTAAATAGACAATAGAGGGAAATATGCACTTCCATGTGCTGGTTTGGATCCACATATCTTATAAAACAAGTTTTCAGCTTTGTAATAGTCCTGACTTCTCATTGTTTGAAAGGCAAGAGGGTCACTCAAAGTAAACTCTCTTGTGCTAGATAGTGTTTTTCCACATGGAGATGTTGGAGGCCACTCCCTGCTGTCAGCCCAGAAAGGCCAGAAGATACCTTCAGACTCCCCAGGTGCCTCTGTGTTTGTTTTCTAATGTTATTGCACACACAATATCATTAATATCATGTCCAAAGCTTGTCTTTATAAACAGAGTCAACACATCTAACTTCCTAGTCAGCCACTGGGAAAGAGGAAAGGATTAAGTCTGTGAGGAATTAACCCTTTTCATTGCCCAGAGAAGAAATCAAAGATGCTACAACCTCTTGAAACTGCAGAAGGGAGTTGATAATTTTCTCTTACAAATTAGTGGAAATATTTCCTCTCACTTTCGCTCTCGAATATAAGAGGTGTCCTGCAGGACTCAGAAAAAAATGGTGACTTACAAGACATGATTTTCTTTCCCATGGTCTATGCCATTGAAGGGCAGGAAATTTCCCTCCTACCCACCTTCTTTTTTTTTCAGTCTCCATTTCCCTGCAGGCTGCCTCAGGTACTGGGCTCGGCTTGGCATGTAGACACAATTAGAAATAGAGGCGAGACTGCACGGAGCAAAGTGTCCAAGTGCTGAGTGAGTGCCCAATGGGCCGTAGCAAAACGTACAACCAAGTCAAAGAAAAATGGAAAATATTCCATAAAATTCATCTTTGCATCCCTTTTTCCTCTCTTGATATATGGCCCCTTATTCACAGCTGCCCGGGCCCTGGCCCGTGTGTAAATATGTCAGTGCAGCAATGAGACGGAACACGGGCGCAGGAACGCCGGCGGCTGCTCCCAGATAAAACACTGAGCTGGAGCCCAGGAGTTTATTGTAAATAAAGATCAAGGCAAAGCAGCAACATTTCTGTTCAGCTCCAGCCTGCCAAGGTTGTTAGTCCAGCTCCTTTCACAACTACCATATGTCCACATGGATTTCCCCTTCCAGAAAGGGACATGTTCCTCTTCTCACTGCTTGTAGCCTTTGCAAGCTCCCCAATACTTTCCATGTGTTGCTTTACGGTGACCTGGAAGCACTGGTGGGAGAAGGGACAAGGAGTGAGCATGGAGGTGAACTTCCAACTGTTCTGCTCCATACTGCTCTACCTGAACGGTCCCTTTGTGGGCCTGGGACACGTAAATGCTTAGTTTGATTCTCCTCAGCAGAGGGCACTGGATCCTGTAAATGGGAATTGATGCCGGGAAGCAGGAGGGTCTGATCACTTTTGCAGATGGATTTTTTTTTCTTTCTGGATAGTGGTGGTGTGGAAGAGAAGTCTGCAGCTCTGTGTGCTGCATGCTGATTGACTGAGAGACAACCATGGCATGTGTTAGCAGATGATAAACTTGTCCTTTACATATATTTCTTATTTTAATTAAAAAGGTAGCTACAAAAACCAATTATCTGGAAATCAGGTTGGCTAAAGTACCAGCCATCTGGCATCCTTCTGAAGAGTAACACCAGCCAGCTGACAATGGAAGGAGATGCAAACACCTACAAACATGAGCCTGAACATCCAGGCTGGGGTGGAAACTGGTTGAATTGTTCAGGCTTGTTGCTGCAGCCCACAGAGAAAATACAACAGTGGTCTGAGGAGAGATGCCTGGATCAGGGAATTTAGCCTTCTTTGTAGCACTGTCAATCCATTCCACTCTCCCTCTTTCGCCACTGCGTTCCCTTTGCTGTGTGATGGGATTTGCATTTTTCTTACTTGTGGCTCCAATGCGCTGTAAGGCAGGGGGATTAACAAGAAAATTAGAAATGTATATTTTTCAATTTTTTTTTTTTTTTTTTTAGTTTAAATGGATCTCTTGCATGTATGTTGTAACATACCTCTTTTAATAATAGAAGTTGTAATGCTAATAAAGAACATATATTTTAAAAACTTGCTAGGTCTTCATCTGGCACTACTCTAATATGTTGAGGATTTGACAAAATTTACTCATGAAATCAAGAATAAGAATTCATTCTTTGCAATGACGGTTACTGATCTAAGTTCTTGAGCTGACCTAGGATGCTTTGCATTAGATGCAGCTCCAAATGCAAGAAAATGGAATACTACCACAATATATGCTTTAGTTCTGCTGAAGAAAACTACAAGGCCATGCTGTCTCCCAAAAGCAGCTAGTAGTTATTCAGGGTTTTATAGTTCTGTAGCAACACATCTCACCACACCCTAGCATTTGCCAGACTCAAACTCGAGGTTAAATGTGCTGGAAAATGTGGCAGTAGCTTCCAGCATTAGCTGATTCCTGAGCTTATTGGGATTCAGGCATGCCTGCCTTGCAGAGCAGCAAGATGAGTTTCAGAGCTGGGAGAGAGTAGCAGCTTTTCTTTCACACACCCTCTCTCCACAAGTCTGAGCCTCTGCCTTTTTGAACATTTGGTTCAAGGGCTGCCCATGGCCTGTAGTGCTGTGCCACTGTTCCCATTTACGTCAGATAAAAGGCACAATTGCTAAGGGTTGTAGGTTTGATCTTTTTTTATTAAATAGGTCAGCAGGCCCTAACAGTTGGCAGCCATCTCCAGTCCCAGAGCTGTGTGATGAAAGGCCATATCATGGCAGGCTCCGGTGTATCTTTTTATCTGTCCTGCCTTGTACAGCATGTTCCAGGTGGAGACTGGCAGGTGCTGGTGCTAAATCCTGCCCTACTGCTGTTCCCTGGTGACAACAGCAGTATCCTGCAGACCTCAGCTCCGTCTGACTGCTATGGAAACTGTTGCTCCCATCACAGTTTTTTAAAACATTGCAACTTTCTGACCCAGGCATGTTATTCTGGGAAGGGAGAAGCTCCTTTGCAAACAGATGGGCTCTTGAGGTGCTTCCTGTAGTCTTCATTAAGCTAAACCAAGTCTACATTTTACAATTTCACTTTCCACTGCAGAAGCCTGATTCTATACCTTCATTTTTGGTACTGTACATCATTATTCCTTAACACCACTCAGTAGAGAAGTAGGTAAATGATAAACTTGGCTATAAGTTTTGTTCAGTAGCAATTTCCCTTAGCAGTTTTAAAGTGTGATTTTAATTTTTTTTATCAGTTCCTTGACAGGTTAATGGGGTACATGGACAGGAGACTTCTGCTTTATCCCCTGCAGCCCTGACAATTTGGGGTGTTGCCTGGCTCAGCTCCTAGACGTGAGAGGAAGGAATAATTTGCACTTCCCCCCAGTGATTTCCTGATGCTACTGGTGGAGTACAGATGTGATTCACCCCAGAAGGTACTGCTGAGTGCCCCCAGGTATCTGGTCTGCCAAGCAAAGATGGTAGCACCAGGCCCATGAGAATTCCCTCTCCTGAGGAGAGGCCAGTGTCAGCTCTTGGACCTGACATCGAACAGTGCAGAGTTTTGTTAGAAGCCAACTGAAAACGTGGTGCTGTTATTATCTGACACCAGCTGAAACAAAAGCCAAACGTTGATGAATGTCTGATTCTAAAAGTAAACAGTTTGATTTTTTTTTTTCTTTGCAAGTCAGGGGCCCTCTAGGGTTTTATCTGATTTTGGCAATCTCCTGCACATTTTGGGGCCTGGAGCATGGTTTTAATTGTTACATCACAAAAGTTGCCAAATAATGTTGGATGCTCCTTAAAAACTCTCTCAATTTTATGGAACTTCTCAACGGCTTGACTAATACAATAATTACTGGAACTCGGCTATGTTGCCTAGTGGCAAATGGAATTTTTTCATAATGATCCTGTCTGTTGTTAATAGCAGGATTTGTTCTTTCTCTCCACGGGAGAGAGGCCAGAAAGCCATGGTATCTGTCTTTTTTAATGACAGCCAACAGCAAACGGATAAAATAATCAATTATATCCACAGATAGGTAGATAAAGTATAATTTATCATGTCAAAAACAAAAATGTTTTTAATTGGGCTGTTAATCATTTTGTAATTTTAACTAAAGAGATGGGGACTCTGCTTTGTGCTCAGACATCACTAATATTTCATACAACATTTGCTGATCTTATTATAGCTTTTATAATAGTGTTTACCACTAAGTGCCAAAATATGAAATGTGATTTCTACTCTCATTAGCTGGAGCCTTTGCAGTTAAAAAGATGCCCTTCCCTTTTAATTTTCTTCCTCTAGAAAGATCCAGGAGATAAAAAAGGGGGGCCAGTGTACTAATCAGCTGTAACAGCTTCTAAAAATATGCTCATCTTTTTGTTTGATTAGAAGTACCCATACTTCAACCAACAAACATATTACAGAAATGTGGTTTGTTTTTTTTTTCCAGCAAAGCACATAAAGAGATTGGTATAACACTGCAAAATTTGGAAGCTTGGAGTTTTGATTTCTAGCCACACCTGCATTGTCTTGTGGGAAGCTGGGCAGATAATTTAATCCCTCCTAACTTGTTCTCCGTGTCTGTAATGTAGGTATTAGATAGCTGCATCATCAGTCTGCTGTAGAGTATGTAGGTGTTGTAAGATACATGAAAATTTGTAATAAAGATGGCAAACATCTGGCTGGCTGGCTGGCTGCTCCTGACAGCAGCCTCTCTGATAGCTACCTCTTTGAGGAAGGAAATGGGAAGTTTATGGCTGGACCTAAATCTTCCTCATATTATAACTGAAAATGTCATCATAATGTTGTCTGATTTCAGGATCAGTGAGGAATCATCTAGCAGGAAAACCTCTCAGCACTGGGTACGTTGGCTGTCTACTCTTTTGTTATTATTCCTGTATGCCATGAGCAGATGCCCTGTGTGGGACCAGATCTCTATTTTACCCATAAATTCTACATTAAAAAAAATACTCAATTTTCTAAGAAAAGAAATGTAGAAATGTGACTCTTGACCACCCCTTTGCCTCAAATACACTGAAATTACTTCCATGCTTCAGAAGTGTTTCACAGAAGGAAATTAATCTCCATTCCTCTAAACTTGGTTTCCTTCTGAACAGCTGTACTTTCCTTAAATCAAGATCCAGCCTCTAGAGTACCTGCTTGGGAGCAGAACATGCACTTAAGGTAGTTTGGCAAGAGCAGATTTCACTTTCAGTGTTATGGTGGATGTTTTTGGCTATGAGCTTAATTTTATGTCCATAGTATCTCCCAGCGATGTGTGTAACACAGAGGGGGGTAGAACTGCTCTTCCTGTAACTGGATCTGTGTTGGGCGTGGGGCAAATTTAGTGGATTGAGTGGGTTTTTTACAGGCCTAATGGCAGGATTGAGGCTGTATTTATACTGAGAAGCAAGAAGGAGAAGCTCTGGGGCTGGCTTGCCCAAGCATAAATAAATTGGAGGTGCGTGAACATTCAAAAAGTTCCCAGAGAGTCACGTTGCACAACTTAATGGGCCTGGTGCCTTCACCTGTGCCAATTTTATGTGACTCTTAACTCTGGTCTTAAACAAAAATGAGACTTGCTCTAATGACATCAACAGCCTTCAGTGAAGAAAATGTGCTGCTACTTTGATACAGATCCCCTTTTAAGGAGGACACCGTAGACAGCCAAAGCTCTTTTTCCCGTCTGGTAGGTGAATGTTATGATTCCCTGCTCAGAACTGTGGCCTCAACAACAATCCTCTGCTTTCAGCATTACATTAGATGATTTTATTAAGAATATGGTCATCTGCTGCCTCTGCTTTTGCCACCTTGATTTTGCTGTCCCCCTCTGTTACATGAAAGGATGGAAAAGGGGGATGTGAGGTGGCTGGGGTAGGGCAGACAATAGCATGAGCAGGGGGTTAAATGAACCAGCTGTTATGTGTGAAGTATCTGCTTTCTAATTGCTTCTGTTGGAATTCAGGGGGAAAAGGCACTGGCTGCAGTTAATTAATAAGGCAGGACTCACATAAACTCCAGCTGTGAGCACAGGACTGGTCTTTAAAGGATAAGCTCAGGAGGTGGGGCAGAGAGTTTGATTTACTTGTACTGAATCCCATCACATGCTGCTGGTTCTGTGTGTGTCCACTTAAGCCTTTTGGTTGGTCTGTCTGGACCAGACATGAGAAATCTGTTGCTGTCCACGTGCCTCACCCCAAGAAAAATGATCTCTCCTCAGAAATCAAAGGTGTAAGGCTATGTTTCAAGCGGGGGTGAAATCTGCTGTGTTTTCACTCGAGTTTGGAATCCCTAAAAAGTGGGGATGTTTGGATCAAAGGTTTTTTTCAGACTTAACAGAAGCTTGGGCTTTTGCAGCTGGACACAGATATAGGTTTGCCATTTGGTTCTCTTTTCTGTCTAGTTCCAGAGGGTTGGGATTTGGCATCCTGTCAACATCTATCTCATCTGAGACCTGCCACAGGAGCTTTGCTGGAAGGGTAGGACTGATGGGGAGGTTGTGCAGCTGATGCCTCCAGACCATGTCCAAAGGCCATTTTACAGTGATCTCTTTGAGGAGAACAATACCCAGTTCATTTCCTTTTTTTTCTGAGAGGGGCTCAAAAAGATCAGGACTTTTTCTGAGTTATGGACAGCGCCCCTAAAACCCACATGAAAGTGCAAATGCCACAGTGTTTCCTCATTTGATCCTGCTCCAAGTCTTGGTGCCGTAGGATGTCCCCCACCACCACTGCAAGGTCCTTCTAGTCAGAGAACAGCTGGGGATCTGTGCTGAGACAAAAGTCTTCTCCCACTTCCCATGGGATGGCATTTCTGGACTTCAAAGCTTGTTGTTTAAGTGTGTTATGGTAGGAAACAGTGGAATGAGAAAAAAAGGTGGGGGGGATGTTCCTATATGGTTAATAGCCTGCTTTTCCTCAGTGACTGTGGAGGGAAACGAGCTTCCTGCTTAAGGTGAGATGTCATTTTCTGGATGGAAACCTTTGTGTCCCGGCTGCCCTGCTCCTTTCGGTGCCACTGCTCAGGGGAGGTCTCTTCCAGTGTGACCGCTCTCCCTCCCAGGCCCTCTCCTTTCCTGGCACCTTGCTCCTGCCTTGCATCAGTCCTGATGCTGCTCAGATGAATGCTGGGGCCAGCACCAGGGAGGGGACACCACCATGTGGCTGCAAATGGGCTGGAAAAGGAGGAATGCTCATTTTGGCACAGAGAGCCCAGCTGTTCTCACCGTACCCTTCCTCACACCACCTCAAGGCTCCAGCATCCAGGAGGGTTTTGGCATTTCACTGCTGCAGATTTCAGTGACAGCTCAGCCTGGTGTGGGACCAAACTCAGACACATCAATAGCCCCTGTCCCCTGGGCTGGCCGTCCTGAGCTAGACTTTCCACCCAAAGAGAAACAATTCTCGGGTGTTACAGCACATTTCCGAGCAAGCGAGGTGAGGCCTCGGTTTGCAGAGATCTATAAACAGCAGCTCTTTGTCTCCTCCTTTTCTCTTCACCCTGAACGTGTTGCTGTTTCCAGAGGTTGGTTTCAAAGTGCTGATTCACAGCCACCAGCCGTATTGTTTTATCTGAGGAGATTAGGGCTGAGAATGTTGTGGTTTTGTAGTGAAAAGACTCCATTGGAAATAGCAGGATATTTGACATGAGACTGTTATTTATGCTCAAATAACCATCTTGTTTAAAGATGAGGAGTCTCTTATTTTTTTTTCTTTTCAAGTTTAGATCAATCATGTATGAAGAGAAACTCCCACTCAGCCTCCCATGGCCCCTAATACTTTCATTTCATTCTTCTTCTGCTCATTATTTTATGATTTTGTCCTTGACTGGAACATTTCTCTCTTGCTCTTCCTTACATGCACCATTAAAGAAGGAAAGAACTTACATTTAAAGCTCAAGACTTTTGTAGCTATTAAGCCATAAATAATGTTTTCTACAGATTCTAAGATTATTAAATCCTTCTAGTTAGCCTCCCTCTTATTTTACAGCTCATCTGATTAGAGGAAACATACTCTTCTTAAACTTGATTTGACTATTTCTGTTTTGCTTTTGCAAGGAGACATGAGAAAACAGGACCTGGCTGTATGCACCGCTGATCGTAACACTTGCCATAGGAATGCAAAAAAAAGCTTGCAGCAAGAGAACTCGTTGGTATGGCAAAAACCTCCAGAGAAGCCCAGGAAATCTTGAGATGTAGATGACTTTCTAAATACAGGCAAGTCTACAAGTGAAGCTAGTATTTATTTATCTGGGGAAATAAATGCCGTCAAATTACCCTTTTCTGTAAAGGGCTGACAGACACAAAATTAGTGAAGGGAATACTTTAGTATGAGAAGATAGTTATGCTTGGGTAGTGACTGATTTTGGGCAGCTGGAGGAACTGAACCATTGGGCACAGTGCTTTGCCTCCCCATCTCTGGCTTCTGTCAATACCAGGCTTGGGCTTTGCTGAGCCAGGCATCAGCTTTTCCCTACAAATCAGCTGCTGCAGTTTGCAGAGATGCTGATACTGCAGCAATGAACTGCACTTCTCCCTAATGAAATCTGCTCTGCTCAGACAGTACCTCAGGGGATGGCTCTGGAGTCAGGCCTTGCCCATGCTCCAAACCACAGAACTGAGCACAGAAAGGAGAAATAGCCCTACCAGATACAAAGTGACTGAAAAGTGCTGAAAAGCCTCACAGTAGGCAGCCTAAAACACGAAATTAGTTCCTCCAGTTAGTCCATGGTCATCAGTGAGGCAAATGCCTCTGCCTCCTGGGCCAGACAGGCCAGTGTTTTAATGGTAGGCATAAATCTATTTAATTTTTCTCCTCGTGACCTAGCATATTCTGTCAGGCCAATGCATGCTCCAGAGAAGGAGCAGAATTTATGTGTACAATAAAACAACAGAGTTTCAGTGATATCAGCTGTTTGACGAACTTTAATATACATTTGCTATAAAACAGGCAGAAATTACCAGAATGTAATACCCAAATAAAATCCATGATCCATTTGCACGACAGATCTTCAATTTACTCACATTCATGTGAAAGAGACACATAAAAATGATATCCATGCTTAAAATCACTTAAAAGCAGTCTGAAAGACCCCACAGTTGCAAGTGATACCTCAGTACTTAGCTAATACTCATGTTTCGATGGCTTTGCCTTCATGATTCTTCCAGTGGTTTCTTTATGTTTTCTGGTATTTTGCCAAACACCTGTGAATCAGTGCACAACAAATATTCCTGCCATTTAATTTAGCCTTGCACAGAAAGGCTGTATTAGGCCTGATGCAGACCTAATCCCAAACCTCTAAAGAGGTTTAAGGCACTCTGGTTTCACCTAATCTCGAAACCTAAACCAGAACCATTGAAAACCGCCATAACACCACAGGAATGGGCAAATAGTGAGTTTCCACTATGAAATTATTAAAAGGACACAGTGTATCTTTTGGATTTCAGACCTAAAGCTTTGCCTAAGCAGCTTGGACTGTCCACAATAAAAGTGTTTATTTTGAAGTTAGGAGGTTGAAAGGTTTATTTGACTAGAGAGCTGATTTCACCCCTCCCACCCAAAAAAACAAAGAGGGGTGATCACCCAGAAGAATGGAAAATAGGAAAAGGGATGAACAAGTAAAAAGGGAGGGGCAGCCCAGCAAAGCAGTCAAAGATGAAACCCAGGTTTCTCTTTAACCTCAGTCATGTCCCCTTGTGAGAAAGAGCAAGAGCACAGCCCCTTGTGCACAACTGGGCTCTTGGAACCTGAAGTTCCTCACAGCAAACATGTAAGGAAAGAGTTATTTACGATATAATAAATACATTGCTGCTGTTCAAAATAGAGGATTTGCTCTTTTGAGATCTCTTACTGATAGGAGATAACATGTAAAAACGTGCTGTAATGAAACTTTCAATTACAAACTGCATCCAACTGTAATAAATTTGATCTTGCATTAATTCATGTTAAATTAATTGGATTCTGTCATTCCTGAATTCTGGTAACCATCTTATCTTGCCATACAACTCATTATCTTTGTGTTGTGAAAGGGGTATTTCATTTTCAAGGCGACTGTAGGGAATATTAACTGTACCATATTCTAATAAGCATTTAGCCCCTAACAAATTAAAGACCTGAAGTATAGTGCACATGTGGTTCCATTATACATAGCAATTTATAGCAATGATCTGCTGCTTTAAATCTCTTAATTCAAATCATTTCAGCAAAACATACAGGGAAATATGGGGCTGTGCATTATACAATACAGAATGTATTTATCTATGCTCATGACATTCCTCCTAATGAGAGGCATAACCTCCTCAGTGTACTGTGTTCTCATAACCACCAAATGCCATTTAAAGCCCTTTAGAGCAAGGATTTAGGAATCAGTGTTCCTACTGATGAGAAATTTGATACGAGTAGAAAAGCAAGCTCCAGATTTACCTTCCCAAACTCACAAAAAATCTCCATGCCTTTGTTTGCATCAAAAGAAGTGGAACAGAATAGCACTCATTTAAGAGCACTAGATTTAATTCAGCTTTGAAAGACTCTGGCTCCATAGGCAAAAATGGTAGGAAAACTGAAAAACATGTTTTATGAGCTACCAAGCTTTCTAGCTGGAATTAAAGCAGGACAGCTTCCTGAAAAACTACATGACACAGCTTTTAATTCCTAGACAGGTGACACAAGCAAATGATGGTTTACTTGCTTTCCTTGAGCAAGTCTTGGTGTGGCTGGAGAGTACCTGGGCCTGTGAAAGGAGGAAGAGTACATCTCTCTGCAGTGCTGTCATTGCACACAACTGCACTGCGCTTCCCACCATCCTGCTGAGGGTGGATGGTACAATAGCAGGATACAATTCTAATCCCGCAGCAGTTTTGTTCCAACAATACACACAGCGTTATTTAACTGATGCCTGATTTAGTTCAGCTGTGACACCTAACCAGAAACTTCCATTGGGAGCGATTTCAGGAAGCAACCTTTTTTCTCTAAGGAAGATCTCCTGCAGGACCTAGGAACTTTGTATGCCTGTGTTGCACTGAAGAATTGGGTCTTTATTCTACAACAAATCCAAGTTTACAGTGGCTCCTGGAGAAGACAAATGACTTCAGGAATGCGATAACCCCATGCACAGCAGAGCACTTGTTAAATGGATGCTGTGCAAGCAGAGGGCCCAAACCACGGCCCAAGGCGCACCTCACTGACCGGCCTTCCCAACCAGCTGTGGGGAACCACCCGAGCCACACCGGACTGGCGGCAGCGACAGCCCGACACCAGTGCGCCGGCCAGCCCTTCCCGACTGCTTCAGAGCTCGTGTCTGGCTCCACGGAGCAGGGACACGCTCGGCCTCCTGGTGAAGGCCGGGTCCTCCCGGTTACGGAGCATGAGGGAGCGGGCAGGCGCCAAGCCCCTCACAAGACCCTGGGAGCGCGGCTGCTCCGCCGGCTCTGCAGGTTGCCGTGAGCAGGA
Organism: Rhabdornis inornatus; assembly: GCA_013397075.1. Taxonomy (NCBI): domain Eukaryota; kingdom Metazoa; phylum Chordata; class Aves; order Passeriformes; family Rhabdornithidae; genus Rhabdornis; species Rhabdornis inornatus. The sequence continues at coordinate 1,334,706 of VWZS01005315.1, read as the reverse complement.
GCCCGTACGCAGCCGGGGCCCAGCAGCAGCCGGCACCGACAGCGCGTGCGCCCCTCCCGCCGGCCTCGTGACGTCACGCGCGTGGATCGGCGTTCCTCCGTGTCCGCCTGGCTCCCGCGGGGATCGCCGAATAATCGCTATCACGCACCCGCCCCGCCGGGTGGAAGGGTGCTGGGTGAGCAGTGGGAGGGAGGACGGGGGGACCCCGCGCTCGGCTTGGGGGGGCGGTGGCGGCGCCGGATCGAGATGGGAGGGCTCCGTTGTCACCGGCCCGGCGCCGCCTCACGGGCCGGAGGCGGTGGTGGCGCTGTGCGCACGCGCGGGGCGTCGCCACGGCAACGGCGAGGTGGAGGCTCGGCCGCCGCGTGCGGGGCGCGCGACGGGGGCAACGTCACCCACCGCCCGCGGCGCGCGGCCCTTCACAGACCCTCACAGACCCTCAGAGCCACTCACGGCTCCAGATCCCCTCATGGCCCCAAAGCCCCTCACGGCCCCAGAGCTCCTCACGGCTTCTCAGAGCCCCGCGCGGACCCTCTAGAGTCCCGCACGGTCTCGCGTAGCCACTCATGGCCTCTCGGAGCCCCTCGCGGTCCCTCAGAGCCTTGCACGGCGCTGCAGAGTGCCACGCAGTCCCACTCCAGCAGGGGTGGGAAGAAGCTCCAGCCGGCACGGTAAGGGAGATGTCGCATCTGTGGCTGATGCGAGGCATCTGCTCAAAAAAAGTGATGTTTTGATTAGGGTCTGCATGTCCTTGATGCTCTGCAGCAGTTTACCTGGACAGTCCGTGCAGGAGCTCCTCTGGCAGCGGTGATACAGTGTGTGTTCCTTGAGTTCAGAATACGCGCCAGCAGACATCAGTATCAGCGCCAAACCTAGTGGTAATGGAGCTCACAGTTCTAATGTACTGACTTACAACTCTGCATAATAATCCCAGTACTTTTATGATGAATAGAAATAGGTATTTTTAAGGTATTTAAGTGACATAGACACTGGAGGTAAGGCAAGAATAGCATTGGCTGAGTATTGAAACGATTCTGTCCGAGCAAGGCACAGCCTCAGGTGGTCTCTCCCCACCATTTGCAAAAGAGTAGTGGCAGTCCTCAGGAACACGTCAAAGTGCTTTAATACCTCTCAGTTGGAAGTATTTACAAAATAAAACATATTCTTGTCAGGTACAATACGGTAATATGAAAAATAATGTTGTATTTATCAACTGGTCAGAGCTCTAGCTGGGGTGGGCCTGCGCTGGGCTCTTAGCTGGCTCTGCGGGCTCGCTCGCTGTCGCCCTCTGGCGACAGCGCGGCCGCGTTGTGCCCGCCGCGCTCGGGGAACACCTGCGCACTGACCTCCGACATTGGCGTCCTGCTGTGTTTTTCTCCTCAGTAGTGCTGGTTGTTGAAGTAAGGAAACTGCCTCGTAGAACTACTTTAAATGCCAGTTTAGAGTAGGAAACAATCCCGGTTCCAGATTCAGCAGCTTTATTTTGAAACTAAAAAGGTAAAAAGCAAGCATGGCGTTTGCTCTGGAAAAAGCAGACCACACGTGATGGGAATATGTGTGTAACTTTTTCCTCTGGGAATTGTTTTGAGGAGCATTTTGCCACAGTTTTTAGCACAGACTCTTTATGACCTGTCATCCTTCCGGAGCTCCTTCCAGTAACCCCCAGTTTTAGCAGCATTTCTGTGAAGCTTTTAGAGAGGGCTTCATGACTGGGAAATGTCATTAAAAAGTGTCCTGTCTGCCTAAGTTGCAGAAAGTATAAAGAATTTTTTAAAATTTTTTTTGTAATTAAATTTTTAGATTTTTAAAAAGCCACTGGAGCAACTTCTGTTTTTTTAATGATTCCTATTAATATTTTTATTGATTTACAGGTAAACTAGGGTTTTTTTTGTTTTAAAAATACCCTGCGATCAGCAAGTCTAACTCTGTTTATTCTGGCTTGGATGTGTGATTATTAGTTATAAAGATTCTGCAGATGGAAATTGTGTTGGTGCATGCACTGGAATAGATGCCTGTTTGTAATATCAGATAGATTGTCTGATTTTGGTTAATTGGTGTAGAGACTTATTTTTAAGCACTAGAATTACAATGTTGAAATTGTAAGGTATTTAGGGAGCAGATCTGTTGACTAAGTACATTTACGTCTTTTCTGAGCATTTTAGAATACTGTGGGTTTCTTTCGGCAAAGAACTGTTGAATTACTGGCCTGTATATGTTCTTACATTCTAAAGAGACACATTTTTTTGGCTCTCTACCACAAAGTACACCAGGCTGTATTATGCTTCGTGTTTGTATAGGTCTTGTTTTTAATTTGAGTACTATTTCTCTGCAAGCTCAGCCATAATGTAACAATGTACTGTTTCACTGGATTAGTAGTAACTGTAAACCAGTCATTGCTAATTACCTCATATGGGAAATTTAACCCTGAAGATTCTGATTTTTCAAAATTGTGTTCTATGAAGCACTGTCTTCATTGGGGAAAAATAGCTACTATGACTGCTCTTTTGTAATAAATTGTCTTGTTGTAGCTGGATTATAGATGCATGCTAATGCTATTTCTGGCTTTGTGAAGACAAACTTGACTAAAAGAAGGTTGAACTTTGATTTTTGGACACTTTTTCAGTTGTAACGGTGATACTTTTGTACAAAACTTGGAATCTCAACACAATATTCCACGTTTGTTGTGTTTGTATGTCTTATAAAGGAAAAAGGTAAGTCTAGTGGCAGTAATAGTGTTTTCCTCCCCAGAATATCATGTGGATGCATTTATGTTCTCTTTGTAAGAATGCAGTTTGACTGCACTAGGATATACATGGTAGTCCAAATGAAGGATTTCAAATTAGTAATAGGTTGAAAACTCTTCAGCTACTGAGGTTTATAGTTTCCAAATTACTGGTCTCTGTGGAGTAGTGTAAGTGATCACAAAACAATGAGAATGAAACAAATCCTAAAAAAAAACCTGCACATTTTTTTGCCCCAGCAATCCAGTTTCCTTTTGAGCTCTGTGCTGGCACGGTTGTGTCATTAAAAGTGCATTTTTTTTTTCTTTTCATAAGCAATAAAATAATTTCACAACTGTAATGAATGCATTTCCTATGGTACATTTTAATTATATGTAGCTAATGATGGCATAGCTCGTAATTTCAAAAATTGTCTCACTGGGCATTTATGACTTGGTGTAAATGCTCATATATCATGGGATTATTTGAAAGAATTGAAACTTTGAGAGATGTCAGGTTTGCCGTGTTGAGGAAAGTGACTCGTTAAAGAAGAGGTGCTGGCTAGCAATGGGAGACTGTAGAACACACATTACAAAAAAAAGTCAACAGATTTACTTTAAAAAGCTGTGTTACTGGGTGTCATTTTAGAAAGGGATATCTTAACCTTGAAAGTTTCCAGACCACTAAACTGGAGAATCCAGGCTATATAATGATTCAGAAGCATTTAAAATAGGAATCAGCCTCTTCTGCAGCTCAAAAGTGAAAGTTCCAAAGGAAGTCACATTTTCTGTAAATGGATTTACCAGCACAGGTCTTCAGAACTGTAACATCATACTGTGAGCAAATTAAGAGTTTTAGGAGAGAAAAAATCTTTTAGTCAGCAAATCTTCTTTCTCATTATTTATTTTTAAAGGTCATAAGGTGACCATTACAGTAAAAAAAATAGTTATTTGTACAGGATAACCTTCCCAGATGAGATGGAACCCTGTCCTAAACCTCTGGGTCTGCAGCCTGAGTTTCCCAGAGCCGCTGGGTGACAGTTGAGTGTAAGGTAAAGCTGAGCAAGAACTACTTGAAAAAGAAACATAGACGAATGTTTTGCTTTTCTTTTTGTTTTAGTTATTCCATACGTTTTCAGTAGATGCTAAATTTCTTTGATTTAGGGGAGGGAAGGATTTTGCTTTAAAACACCAGATAGGAATCTTAGGACAGACTTTTCACACTCAGACAGCTGGAGCAGCTGTAGATTCCCCACTGAAATGAAAATGCAACAATTCAAGATTTAGAAAGGCAAAAAGTGTGACCAGAGCATTAAATAGAAGGGCCATATGATACCAAAATTAAGCTCTGTGTTTATTATGAGGAAAATCCTTGTTTTAGAAGGGAAAAAAATGAACTTGTTCCACCACTTTCTTTTTTCCTCAGGAGAAAACACAGAATATATCCTAGGTAATAAATCTGTTTTATGGCTCACATGAGAAAGGGTGGAGAAACTCCCATTATTTTCTTCCCAGAAATTGAAATACACATGAGCTAACATGGGAGACACTGGGATTTTCATCCAACAAATGCACAGCTGGCTTCTGCTTTTATTATTTTTCTAAGCCTAATAATTTTTCATTTGATTAGCTGGTGGCTGACAAAACTATCACTTGAACAGTGTTTTGTATATTTAGTAGAGTAGGTGTGATGCAAAAAAGATACTGTGATGCGTGCCCAGAAGCATAGCACAACTTGTTCAGTTGATGAGAAATTTCTGCTTGCCTCTTCTTAAAATGCAAGTTTCTATCATCAACATTTGAGTTTGAATATCAAGAAAGGAACTTCTTCATCTCTAGAAACAGGAGAATTATGTAATATTTGAGGATTATTTTTTCTTAATTCACGTTGTAGAATTGTTTGATGCTGTGCACATAGAAATAAATCGGTAGGAGTCAGTTGGCAGTCCACAGTGCCAATTTTGCTGTGAGAAAGCAGTGGTACTATTTGAGAGAAGAACTGTCCTAGTCGGTGTTAAGTGGGAAAAGTAGAGCTGCAAACAAGATTTATCGAGGACTTTAAGTGTACACAATGTGAGCTGCAGAGAGAACCATAGACGCAATGTGAAAAAAACAACAGCAGCCACCCACAAACCTACCCAGACAATGAAAAAAAGTGAGCACAGACATAAAGGTGGGAGAATAGGAGCCATTTAGGAATGAGATTCCTCAGAGCCATGTCTGAGCAGACCTCTGTAAAGCCATGGATTCTCAGTTTGAAATCAGGGGGGAGAATGCCTATGAGAACTCCTTCATGTGCCTTCTGCAGAATAAACAAAACGTATTCAAGAATCCAGTATCCTGTTTTGCATCGACCATTAATGCCAGGGACAAAGCAAGCTGGTTTCTCCTGTGTTGACTCTCCTGGTGTTTGAAGTGCCAAGCTGTGTTGCTGTCTATGTGTTCTGGGAGAAGCAATGATAACACCTTCCCTAAGTAAGCCGCAGGGGAAGAAGGCTGCAGTTTTATCCCAGATTGGTAGGTCTATATTGTCCAAGTGTTTAGTGTGTTTCTTGTTATTTTCAAAAACTCCAAAACAACTTGACATGTTCTGGGGGCAGGAGAGAATGTTGACTATCTGCTTCCACTCAAATATAGTGTGATGGCATCTCTGGTTTTGATTTGTAGTCATTTACAAGTGGTAGATACTCAAAACTATGTAAGAAATTCTAAGTGAAGTTAGTTTGAAGCTACAGGTTCATTGAATAGCAAAACCTCTACCTTTAATGTCCTTTCACACAGTGGCTGCTGGGGAAGGAATGATTTTGTAAGGACTAGTAGAGTCACTGGATTGTGTATCTGCATTCTGACCTAGCTCCACTGCACTCACTAAATAATTGTTGACAAGTTCAAGCTCTGTAACTAGAGGGTCATGACTTCGCTGAATGCCATGAGTCGATATATGTTCATGGACAAGGAAAATGACCTTGATGGAAAAATACGAGACTACTCAAGTGGCAGTAAATCATCGTGGGAGCTCTCTTTTGGTTGTATCTCTCTTAGAGGCTTTATGCTGCTAGGGATCAGAATACTGTGGTGCATGGGACTGTTTCTTGGGTCATGGAATTGTGTGAACCTCTATCGGGGATGGCTGTTCCAACTGAATGCTGCCCAGTGCAGAAGCCCAGGTAGCAGTCCCTCCAAAGGACATAAAATCAGTGTGGCCAGCTTCACTGCTCACCTCCTTTTTCCTCTTTCTTGTTAGAAATTGCATCTCTGTCCTCCCAGTATTTGGCTAAATAAATCATTTCTTCTGTAATTAATCTGTTTGTCCTTTTGAAGCTGTACTTTGAATTCTTGCCCCTGTGTGCCACGCTGGTTCTGAGCTGAGTGAACCATGTTCCTGCATTGACTGGAGGGGATGTGTTCTTGACATGCAGCTGGGGATGCTGCTGCTTAGGAAAGGCCCTTGGAGCAGAAGTGGTTGCCCGGGTGGCACCACCTTCCCTGCAGTGCAGCACCGTGGCCTGGTTTTGCACTCCGATCCCTTGTTCCAGGTGCAGAGGGCTCCTGAACCAACTTGCAGTAGGTTGCAGAGAGGTCAAGAGAGTCCATAGAGCTGTGCCAAAAGAAGACAAGTGATAGTGTGCGCGGCAGGGTCTCCAGCCTGCTACAGTTCCACAGCATTTGTGCTCTTTTGCTCTTGGTAACAGTTGGACCTTATCGAACCAGGCTCTCAAATCTGAGAGTAATTGGGAGCATGTGACACATTGCAGGACTTTTCTAATTTAAATTTCTTTTCTAGGAGTGTGTTTAGGCCTCTGCTTTCACTTCAACAATGGAGGGTGTTGGTTGCTTCCTCATGTTTGTGTAAGAAAAGCTTTTTATAGTCCGTTTTTCCAGTTGGCTATGTACTTCCTTCGTAACACATCATTCTTCCCACTCCCTCCCAGCCCCTGAAGCTAACGGGAGACCTTCAGGGTTGTTTTATTTGCAATAAAAATGGAACTGTGGGGTTGGGAATGGTCATTGTTCTTGCCTTAAAATATGTTCTTGAACAAGTTTTGTTTTGTTCTTGGTAAAAGAGAAGGACATAAGGAAGCAAGGAATAATCAGCTGTGTTTAGTTTATAGGACATTTAGTTTCAACTGGACATTTCTAGCTCAATTTTTGTTTAGCTGAAAATGTATCAAGAAAAGCAAAAGTTTGTCAGAAACATGAATGGAAGTGGGCTGCATTCTTCTTTATTGACAGAATTCTTAATGCAATGTCAAATGTGAAGAATTTTTGAGTATCATCCATCCCAGCTTCTGCAAAATAACAGCTGGAATGAAGGCAGTCTAGAAGCTTCACATCCATCCATTATTTTGCCCTGTCATGGTGAGTCTGGCACACTGACAGCACTTGAGCCTTGCAAATTTGGAGCTGTGCTGGAGGTCTTTCCTTGATGTAACATCGGTTGCACCAAAAAGAAAGGAAAGGAAAAGAAAGGAAAGGTAGCATGGCCACTTTCCTATCATTGGCTGACAGAGTCCTGTCCCTGGTCAGGACAGTGTGCACTTCATCCTGCTTAAGGACAGTACAACACCTGGTTTGCCACAGCTTCACTCCTGCTTGCTTGTTGTTTTTATCACCATTTGTCCAGGAGTGTTACTTAGCCCCCAGAATAGAATTAGTAATATTTAGTGTGGAAGCCCTTTTTCTCTTGTCTATGACAGATAGATAATTGAGATATCTACTGGGAATGCCCTTTATTTCTAGTGATTTGGATGCTATTTCTCAAGAAAGATTATGTTTTGGAACTATTTTTTCAACTTTAAATATTTTTTTATATAATCTTGCAAGGTTTTCCAACACTAATGAACACAGCCTAGGTCCTTCAGCTGAGTAACGTGCAGACGTGGCCCCTGTGGATTGAACTGCCTCACTGCTTCAGGTCTTCACTGGTTTTAGCCTCTATATATGCGTTTGTTTTTCCCAAGTGTCTGGTTCTAAGGTGACATTGTAACTAACCCATTGAGGGCAGGAATTCACTCTTTTCCCATATACTACCTCCGCTGTAAGTTTGCAGCAAAAAAATGGATCTGAGAATCCTTGCAGCTTAAATCTTACGGGATGTCTAAGGTCCTGACAGGTAATTCTTTAGCTGCTTTTGTATTCTGCAATTTCTCTATGAAAATAACATTTTAAAGGCATTTGCTTATTTTATTGCTCCACTGCTAAATAATTGAAATCAGCACTTAGCATTTAATTATAGTGATTTTTTAATCATGAATATTGTATAGTATCTGATGGCGTAATTGGGCATTTCTATAATAAGCTTCTGTTTTTTGAAACAAGGGGGAAATCTCTGAAATTCATGCCTTCATGCTTGTGCCCATTAAATGTGGTTATCATTATCTAGTGACGACATATGTTCTTCCTAACTAGGATTCTCTTCTCTTTTATGCTGATGCTATCTTCATGCTAGATTATTCCTGTTCCTAGTAGCACCCCAGGGCAGTAGTGAGAAGTAAATGTGTCCCATGTGGCCGCTTTAGACAGCAGCTTTGGGTGTGGGGAGACAGTGGGTGAAGAGACAGTAGGGTCTGTGTGCCCTCACTGTCCAAGAAGCAGGGCAAGCAGAGGGGGAGCAGGGCTGTGGCTCTGTGTGCTGTCAGGCTGGTTGGCAGTAACGTGGGAGTGCTGCGGTGGGACAGGGTGCAGTTATTTGTTATGCCATGCGGGAGGAAGGAGCCAGGGAGGAACTGCGACTGAGTCACCCGCTCTTCCTGGAGCGCCTCCTGGGGTGGTGCTGCTACAAGCAGCCCAGTGCAAGACTCAGCCTGAAGGCTCCAGCGAGCTGATTGCAAATATTTTGCAGAAGTCTTATTTTCTGGTAATTACTTTAACATGATTCAGTGTTTTCTCTTTTGTCTGATCTTGTTATGAGCCTTCTTGCCTGATCCTTTGCCTGCTGTCGTGGGAGAAGGGCAAGCGTTCCCACACCACAAGTACTGTTCCTGCTGTCTTTGGCCCCTCAGCTTCTGTGGCAGTGAGTAGGTGCTATTCAGTGCAGCCAACCAGTGATGTATCCTTTTGGAAAAAAGACTGATCCTGGACCTGTTCCTATGAAGCCTTTGAAACTACTAAGCTGTTTCAGATAGTGGGGTCAGAGCAATTTGTAGAATTGAGGTCCAGGTACTGTTTGCCAGTTCACGTTTCTAGTGATTCATGAAATTACAGCTCCTGTGGAAACCTGGAACCTTGCTTCTGGGGCAAATGTTGTGTATGAACTGAGTCCAAAGCACCCAGTCTTCAACAGATGTATGAGGAATGGCTGGGATTTAGGTTCCAGTGGGTCACCAACAGTGTTACTGGAGGCTAATAATAACAGTGAACAGACTCATTCCATTCCCACTTCTCTAGGGTTTTAGAAATCCAGCAAAACCAGCAAAATACCTAAAGCCCAGCCACTGAACCCAGCCAAGTTTTGTGAAGATTACAATGGTATCTTCAAATAAATATAAATTGTGCTCTTTAAATGTACAGTTTATTTAAAAACAGTTATTTTGCCAAACCATAAATAAATAACCCCAACTAAACCAAGAAATAACCAAGGTTAAGAAATCTAAGATGATAAGGTTGAGAAAAAACCTTTCTGATATATTTAATGCTTTTGTTTAACCATGTGATTTACATTTAATCCTAGTTAGACTAATTAATACATACATATCTTTATAGTAGATCAAACACTTCTTATAAGCAACTGACTGGTTTGTGTTACCACGTTTGTTCAATGAGGGTAGAGGGAGAGAGATGTAGAGTATAACTCACATAATCTTTTGCAAGTAGTAGAAAAAATCTGTCTCACAATATAGCTACAAGAAATACATGGGTGCTCATAATTCATATTATCCCATAAAATTTGGAAGAGCAAATGAAGGTAATTTATGTGTAAAACCTCATCCATGAAGAATTTATTGCCATAGTAGGTATAATATACTTTGGCACAGACTTCTTCCGTGAAACTAGTACTTGCAGATTTGAGAAAGGAGCATACCAGAGACTTTGCAGGTTAAACTGTCCTCTGGTTTTATACAAAACACAAATAATGAAGACTTTTCTCTTTTGAGAGAGCTGAAGCCAGTTGGTAAGTTAATGTGCCATGGCTGTTGACAATGTGTTTGAACATCTTTGCTGTGCAAGTAATCTCTTTAAAATGTGTTTGTTTAGTGGTGCTACCTTTGTGTAAGTATTGATGTTTGTAAATATTTTGAATCTTAGAGGGAACTGATGAAACTGCAGAATTGCATTCCTACAAAACGTTTTAATTCGCAGTATCTAAAAGTGAGTATGTACTTTGCAGAGGTTGTTTGCTAACCATGTTGTGAAGCCCAGACCTTATTCTTCTTGCGAGGACTTCACTGGGACATGGGGCCTCATCTTTCTCTCTGCACTTGAGCAAAACTGCCAGGTAAAGGCCCTGGGATGCATCCATCTCATTGCCAATTTGACTTGGGCATGTGGTGGCTGAAGTGAGGCCAAGGCAAGGCTGTGGTTACGTTGCAGTGCTGTTGTGCACAGTCTCGGGGAGATGTCAGCACTGTTCTCTGCAGTGCTTGGGTGGCTCATGCAGCTGGAAAAAGATATATTTCCTTTTGTTCCTGCTGCTGGACTCTGATTTCTGTTTTCTTTTGAGATTACATTGTGCACATATGCTTTTATAGTTGCTGCCTCTCTTTGACCCAAACACTTTTACTTCGATGGAAGTTAATGACATTAAATGAAAATCAAGGCAACCCATTGCCACTCCAAGATTTCTGCATCATACGAAGTAAACTTAAGATAGGGAAGGATTTGTTGTACCATAAAATATGCCATTTAAATGCATGTAGCTGGGAATGGAGAGAAGCAGCTCCTAGCATGATATATGAGGAATTTTGGCCCACATCAGCAAGGGGAGCTACAGGGCATATAGCTATAAAAATGGACCAGAGATCTCAAGCATTGATGTAGAGCAGATAGTACCTTTAAAATTCTTCCCTGAAAGGTACACAGTGGTGTTAGGCAGCAGTCTGCTAGGCTTGGATTGTAAAAGAACATTATCAATTCCTCTGGGATTTTAACTGTTAATTCCAGGAAGTCTAGGTGTTTCAGGAAGTGCTATTCGAATATGCTATTTCTTCCGGATGTAGATCCTTGGACAGTACACTTACACTTAGCCTTATCTCTGTTGGCTTGCTCTGCAGGAGAAATCCCAAACTATTGAGAACAAAGATAACTTCCTGTGCCAGGTGTATTAGCTGGAATTATCTCTGTTGTAGAAAGAAATAACTTTTCTCTTGAAAGTGACATGGGATTTTTGACATAGGGTGAAGATTTATCTCATCAAGGATGTCACTCTGCTACTAAGAAAAGCTCATTGGACTCATATCAGAAGTACTGTGTTCAGTTCTCTGCTTTTCCAGATGGATTTAGTGGAGTTACAGATGATGCAGAAAATGGCAACTGAAACAATTTGGGGAAATGGAACAACTGTCATATGAGGAGAGATTGAAAAGTCTGGTACTCTTCAGTTTAGATAAAGACAGATATTTATTGTTGAGATTTACAAAATCATGGAAGTGATGAATATGCCAGATGTGAAACTTGCTTTTCAAATTCTGCAATGTAAGAACTAGAGGGCACTCAGTGAAGATAGTAGGAGATCAGGTTTAAAGCAAAGAAAAGAAAATAGTCCTTTATTTTCTGGAACTCCTGGTAGCAAATTTTTTTGCCATGGTAGGTAGCAAAGGCAAGGATATCAGCAGATTCAAAAGAAATCAGACAATTTCATAGGCAGAAACAGAACTGCAAATGGACAGTGAAGTTGTGTGCCCTGTAACATTGTACATGAGGGGGGCACAGAGGGCAGGAGGAAGGGACCCCAAAAGCAGCCAGGCTTCTGCCTTTTTTCTAAACAGTATCTCTAAATAGCATGGTGCTGGTGAAAGTCAGATACTAGGCTAGGTGGGACCAGTCATCCGACTTTGCAGGGTATTTTTTCTACCATACAGTGCCACACCATGTTCTGCTTTGAAAGGGTTTTATTGTTAGTGCATTGAATTCTCATAAAGATAATAAAGAAAAAAATGGTAGCGTGTTAGTACTCCACTGTTGATATCTGAAATACTAATGTGTTTTAAAGTCTGATCCATTGATAGTCAAATGCCTGCCCGTTACTGTGCATGTCACTGACATGGCATTTGTTTGGAAAATGTACAACTTGGAAAATGAATTTTAAGTTTGTGTGTTTATTTTTCTTGGCAGTGAGTTTTGGTTATCTCAGAAGAGAAAAGCTATCCAGGTGCAGTGAAGCTGTGTGGTGCCGTGAGTGCTCTGGCAGGAAGGTATGCAGGACAACTATGCAGAGAGCTGGATCAGAGTAGTTTCTTCATGCTCCAGTATTGTGTGCTACTGAGATGTCTTTGTGCTAGTTCCAAGTAGGCCAGATTGGGCCAGTGAATCAACAGGGACTTAGAGCCAACCACATCCACAGATCAGGGACCCAGAATGTGGGTCATGGTCCCTATTCCAGGCACTGGGCTTTAGTGACACCTCAAAGCTGAGATGGTGTCCCTGCAGTTTGGAGCATCCTCCCCAAGCACCCAGTTCTGTGCCTGCCCAACTCCCCCATAGGCTTCAGGCTACTGTTTCTTGCATAGCAGCTCACTCTTTTGTGGCATCTGTAGCATTTGGAGGAGACCTGCAAAGAAAGGGGGGAAAAAAATCACTATTTCACTTAAATATAGGACACAGAAAAGTTATTTAATATGTGTTTGGGTGGAGGTTTTTTGTAAAAGATATTGTCTTCTGTATGCTTTTTTTTTTCCCCTTGGTAACATTAAGCATATTAACAAAAACATTATTTGCTTTAATCAAACAGTACGGGCTTTGTTCATATGGAGACTTTTGAGTATTATGTTTAGCTCCTGTACTCTGGGCACAAGCTTTTAGCAGGGATACTTACATGAGCCATAAACTGTATGAGTGCAGCTCAGGTCGGCTCATTGTGTCTGTGGAAACTGGTGGTGCTCTGCTGTTGATGAGAAATCCACCATAAACAAATCCTCAGTCATGGTCTCAGGTGTGTGATGGGGAAACAGTTTGGCTTTTAATCAAAAGAAATGGAGTGTTTGGTTCTTAGGAATATCTTTTCTCTTGTTTCAATGAAGTAAATGTAAACGCAAATAAAGAGCTTAAAGCAGCCTGACTAAAGCCTCAGCTAATTGAGCTTTGGTTCTGTGAGAATTTGGATGTCATCATCCTTTTGTTTTCTACTTTTCTGGGGAAGTACTTCAGCTATATGGCAAAAATAAACAAAAGAAACCTTTTAAATCTTCACACTTAAATACATTTATGAATATTTTTAGTTACTGTTTACTCCTTGCAAATTTGTCATGGTCTGAAAAAATGATTCAGACTTATTGTTTTCCTAACAAAGATTTGACCTTCATCTTTATACACGGTTTCACTATTCTTCCTATCAGCATTTAGTTCAAAGGAGCACTTCGAAGCATGCAGGCAAAATCCAGTTCCATTGTGTAAAATACAAATGTGTGTTTTATATCACAGGAGTTTAGAGAACAATGTAAAGGTCAATTGTGTTGCTTGCTCTCCTGTCACATGATGTGGGTGTGTATATGAATGCATCCCTGGAATTCCACTGTGGGATCTGCATCTTTGAAGCTGATGCTAAAATTACTGCCGAGGCTCTTCCAAAGGCGGATACTGATAGAAGATTCAATGAAATCGAAGGTCGCCAGTCTGGTAGGCGTTGAAAGATACCTGGCTATGATACTATTTCTGATTTAATAATGCGAATGGGAGGCTAGCCCTTTGTAATAATTAGGACTAATTACTGAAGAGGTGTTGACAGATGGGCTAAGAGGAAACAAACTGCCTTTATCCAGTGGCTTAGAGTCAGATTACTAGTCTTGTGTTATCTGTTTCTCAGAAAGTAGAAGCTTCAATCATTCACTAAGTCTTCAAAGGGGAAAGGGATCCTAACAATATACAGGATTTGGGATGAAGCTATGAAATAAGTCTTTGACTCAAAATGGCTAAATTAATCTCCTTTCCGTAAATTATCATACTTTTAAAGTTTGAGTTACAGATGGAGAATCTGATTGTAGTACTGAAAAATATGTGAAATCAGTATTGATGACTGTCTTGTTGCTGCTTCTGCTCATGGATTAGTCTAAGATTGGTTCCTTGCTGTTAATTATATTAATATGAATTCTTTGATTCCTTCTTATGCCATGCTTGCTATCCGGCTGACACAGAGACAAGAAAAAGTAGTAAGTACTCTTTCGTTTGGTTTATGCAGGTTTCATATCTGATCAACAAGCAGAAAATACATCTGCTGAAGTTAATTACAGTTATTTACCTTTTTAGGAGACAAGATCATGCATATTCCAGGAAGAAAACAATATATTACAATACAATTGCATTTACTGAGAATGATGTAGGATTTCCTTATAGAGGATTTCTTCTCTCCTTTTGAATGTAGTGTCCATCCAACACATCTGCACGAAGTAGATACAATTGTCGAATGTGAATGGAGTTAACAAAGACATTCAGGGATTAATGCTTTGTCACCAGAATGAGCACTCAGTGTGACTTACTTTAGGCAAATGATTTAAAAGTCTAGCCACCCTCCATCTTCTCAAATGACTTTTAAGTGCTTTTCTCCCCACTCTCCACTATATATAGAACCTGGTTTTCTTAGAAACGTGATAAATGTGGTTGCATTTGATAGCACTTATAAGCAGAGGTAGCTTTCAATTATTTATTTACTTTTAACAAAAGGGGCCATTTAATTAATGTTTAAATATTTATAACAGTTTTATTGTGCTGTAAAATCGGTTATACTTTGATCTAGATTTTCTGGTTTGACATAATAGGGTTGGTAAAAGTTTTCCTAATGAATTTGGTCAGAACATGACATAATCTGATTATCTGACGAAAGATTGACACTTCAGTTCCTGCCAGTATAAAAGCGCAGTACAATGGGGGCTGTTGAGCACAAATTCAAAGGCTGGGAGTTCAAGTTCAGGTACGGCAGAATTGTTCGAAGTTTCAAATTAAGTCAGTGAAACAGTGTTGCATTTTTCACTACATTTTTGGTCAATAGTAATTTTTAGTGGATGAATGTAGTGAAGCTTGAAGTGTGTGAACTGCAACTTGGGGTTAATTTCCCTCTGTTTGCTAAATAATAGTGTTATTTGTTAAAATATGGAGAAACTAACGGGTCAGAACATGACAGACACAGGAAACAGTACCAGAAACCGGGAATTAAGCATTATCAGTATTCAACCTATTAAATGTGGAACCAGTTTTTTATCAATATCCCTCACATTTTAACAATCTAACTGTTTAATATATGAGCAAATGCTCATATGCTTGGAGATGAACATATTTAACTAATGCATCCTACATGCTTATGTAAAATAGATGTAGATTTATGTGATCAAACTGGAACGAAAGAACAGTAATATCTAAAGTGTAAGCTTAGCCTAAACTGTTAAAATAAACATTGATTTTTTTCATTTGATATTCAGGTAATATTTTCTTTGTAAATGTCATTTCTGTTTGCAGTGGAATTATAGTGATCCCTACTAGAGTTCTTGCACTAAGTTGCTCTCCAATAACTTGGCTTATCCAAGTACTTACACTGTATGGAATAGCAATCCTAGTAGACAAATGACACATACTATTAATAATTAAGCTTGAATTTTGGGGGATATTTAATAACATAAAAATACTTAATAATCTGTCATTTTGGGTCATATATTTTAAAATTATGTACATACCACTAAGTCTTTTCTTTCTTTTCAGTGCTGTAGGGGTTCTTGGAGAAGGTAAAGTGTTAAGTACCAAATGTGATGGTCTTTACTGAAATGCAGTTTGTTTCTGATTTTGAGAAGATTTTTCTGACCTGGATAAGGATTTAAAGCTTTAATCTAATGAATTAATGCAGACTGTACACATTGCTTTGTTTCTTAAAATACCACATGGCACATGAATCTCAGTGTCCGTGGGAAGGGACCATCTGCCTGGAGTCAGTGAGTGGAGTCCTATCCCAGTTCTAGGGACTGTGCTGCCTTGGGAGGTCACTTACTGCCCCTGCCACAGCTTCTCTATCTCCAGAGAAGGATGTGGAATAACACTGGTCTCTGAGATGTGTTGTAATTTACACAGAAGCAGAAAGCTCCCAAGGAGAAAATGCTTTATGAGATACTGGTGTAATGAAGGGATCCTGCAAACCCTCCCTCGTTTGAGCAGTCTCACCAGTATCATCTGGTAGTTTGGACAGGCATAGATCAGATCCAAAATTTAGATTTCACAATACAAGCTGGTCACAGATAGGAATTGCCCTTGGTT
Source organism: Rhabdornis inornatus (assembly GCA_013397075.1). Lineage (NCBI taxonomy): Eukaryota > Metazoa > Chordata > Aves > Passeriformes > Rhabdornithidae > Rhabdornis > Rhabdornis inornatus. Next base: position 1,318,601 of record VWZS01005315.1, on the reverse strand, counting down.
ATTTAATATTCCTTCCACGTTTATGTGAATTTATCTTGTTTGCTATTTGCAGTTTTAAAGTATATTTTTAAACTGTTATGAAACAAATGGCAATATAAACATGGGGGTAGGAAAGAGGTACAATATTCTGATATAAATGCATTTCCCACCATATGCTGGTGAAGTACGTAGCTTGTTCAGCTAATTGCGGAGTCTTTTTTCTTCTTTGAATGAATATGTATTTTGTGAATGTATTTTGTACTTGTCTTTTTAATTCTATGAAATGTAAACTGTGTCATTAAAGTAAAAGAAATATTTTGGGAAGCACTGTCAGAGCTCAGCTTGCAGTGTAGTTTAATTTAATTGCCTACCTCTGCACGGCATCTCTCCCATGGTGAGGCGTACACAGTACGAGGGTATTTCATAAGCAGAAGGAAGCGTGCAGTCAGAAACACAAGCTGAAGTTTTAAAAGTACATGAAAAGTAGATTGCTTCATTGTGTCCTCATAAAGTGTCACTTCTCACTATCTCTTCCCACCAAATGAGCAAGAACTGCCAACTTAGAGACATTCATAATTAAAAAAAAGGAAAAAAAAAGACTTCTGACCGTAAATAATTTTTATTTCAGGTACAGCCAAAGCAAAATAAAATACAGCATTACTAACTCCATGTATAATAAAATAATTGTATCTATTTCTTTTATCAGAGTTTAGTCCAAATATAATATTTGTAGAGTAATAAAATAATAAAACAAAAACAACAAAAAAATAAAGTAATAAAATAATAATTTGTAGAGTAAATAAAATATTTTTTTAATTGAATCAAAGGTGACTGGATGAAAAATTAAAATGCTGTGGCTTTTAAACTTAGGAAGATTCTGAATTAATTTAATTTTAAGATTGGTATGAAAAATGGGATTTTGGTCACTTTCTTCCTTATTGTTGACTGTATCAAGCAAGATCCTGAGCAGACCTTAATGTTCATGGAAACAGCTCTGTTTCTAGCAGCTGTGGACATGGTCCTGTACATCAGGATTCATGATAAGTCGTTAATAAATGGCGTATTTTAGAAGTATAAATTCATTTACTATTAGTTATATTTTATTTTGTAATATCATGTCACATATACTTTTCCTTAATTCTGAAAACTCTTGTTATACTTCACATTACAAAGTAGAAAGTATAGAAGACAAAATGTCATCTGATTTGTGCTGTGTTTCATGTTCCTATGCCCTGTGGGAGGAAAGGAAAAGTAATAGAACAGGCAAATAAATAAACATGGTGTTGAAACTGGCATGACAGTTTCTGCTCTTGCACAAAGGAACTGCAATCAATTTATTGTCTTCATTGGTCAAGTGCCAGAATAACAGTATAATATTATACAAGAGTAGATTAATTAAAGTGTAATTAGAATGGAATAAATTAAACAATCATAAAAGTTTGTCATGGGAAAAATATGTGTTTAGAATTAATTAGTTTTCAAATAAAGTGATATTTTAATTGCTCAGAGTTACAGAATCCTTAATTGCAGATATATAATTCTGGCCTAAATAACCTCAGTTGCTGTAACAACTGTATATATTTCTTCTCTGTCAATTCTTTTTAATAGTTTGTTACCAAACAAGATTATTGCCGGAATGTCTACAAAAATGTCTGGAAGACGCTTAATTAAGCCCATGCTATCTGAGGACATTATTTGCTCTTGGAACCAAAAGATTTGTGGCTGATGCTGCACTATGCAGCACCCCTAATTAAGGAGGATGGGCAGACAGAGCCCTGTGGCTGACAGATTGCTATGCATGGCTGAACTGCAGGCTACTCAAAATAGTCTTTTGATGGTCCTTGGCTCATCAATTTTCTGCTAGATTTCAGTGATTTATCACATGTACAAACTTAAATTCATTCTAGGTCTGCTGTTATGGTGAAGAGAGACTTATATAAATCCCCTTTTAAACTTATTTTGTGTATATATAAATGCATATTCAAATTCTTCAAGTGTTCAAAGTGATCAATCATTTTTTGTCTTTTGCGTCCCCAATAGTTTTATGCAGAGTGTGTTGTAGAGCTGAAATCCTGTAGGCTTTTATACTTTCTTTCTCCAAACAAGGCTGGCTGTAGTTCCATCATTGCTGTTTTCCAAGCAATTAATGGTTTCAGAAAGTAAAACAGATGGGTGTCTTTTCCCTCATCTGCAAATTGAACCTGTTTATGAAACACAAGAATTTCATGTGTTTCAGCTGTATTTCACGCTGTATTTTAGGTTCCCTTATTAAAAGCTAGTGCAATAATATGAGAGGCAGGGGCTCTCATGTTTTTAGACCCCATGTTTTTGGCATAAATATATCCATGATATTTGTCTGTCTCCAAAATGTTTACTTCAGTAAGATTTGCAATGCCCAAAATGTTTAATTGTACTAAGAAAGGTCAACCAGCTGATAGCTGAAGGCTCATATGTCAGAATGAAAGACTGAAAAAAAATTATCAGTCTGACACAGGGGGAGTATTAGAATGATTAATGTTTATGTTAATTTATGGCTTTTACAAATTGATTAATAGCTTTTTGTTCCAGTGACCAAAATGTGTAAGTGGCAATGAGATCCATATGCTAACTCAGTGTCTTTCAAATGATTATAATCATTCTTAGTTTTGTTCCCATGCTGAAACTATGTTTTCATATAGAAAGTAATTGTTGTACAGTGACTTTTTTAAAAATTGCAGATGGAAGTATTTGAAATTGAACCTCAAGACACAAGCCTGGGTTACAATATTTTTGAAGGTTACCCACTGACATTTATATACATTTTTCTTGCAAACTTCATTACTTAAAATCTTATTATATTGTGGTTTAGCCTTTTCAGGTAAGGAATGCTTACACACAAAAAGGGTGCTAATGCTGGGAGGAGCCATTATCTGAGTGGAAATCATTAAAAATGTGTTGTGTTGCGTGATGATTATTAGTCATTTTCTCCCCTGCTCCCCTAAGATTTCTTGGCATATCACCAGTTGCTGATAAGCAATTTTGTTTGCTATCTGTCCATTGACTAATACAATTAAAATGTGGAAACCTCCATCATTCATTGTCTAAATGTCAAGAGAGAAGGTAATTTTGGGGATCTCCTGAGAAAGGATGAACTCCAAACTTCTCTAGCAGTCAGTGGGAAATAGAGGTTCTCAAACTGAGACTTTTGAAGTGTTTTTCTGAGCAGGCAGTTATTGTTAGTCATTAAAAATGATTTGGTGACTATTTAGAATGAAAGCTCTGAAAGTATTTAGTGTTCCCAACCTGTAAGGGGAAGGACTCTTGTCAGCGGTAATGTTGGCTGTGTGGCAACAGGTTTATGACATCAGCTAATGAAAGATTCTGTAACTAGGTCATATAAATCACTGCATTCTCTTTGACATTGATGTGTCACTAACTAGCAAGATATACGTCACTGTGTTTAATCTCTATGTTGGCAGTCATAAGTAAATAGTAATATGAAAAATAAGCAATTCAAAAGAAAGCATTTTTGTTATCTTTACCTCTGAAAATTAAGAATGCTTTATTAGTACATTTACTGGTTAAATCAAAATTTTCCACTAATTCTCATTTCTGCTTGACATCAATTTATTGATTTAAAAAATTCTACTGATTTCTAATTTCCATTTGAATTAAATTATTATTTAAATTTGCTTTAAAGAAACCCCAGAAGTATGATACAGTTTCTATCTCAATTCAGCACTGAAGATAGAAATGGGAGTTTTAAACTGAAAGCTGCATTGTTATATGACTGACAAATGAATTTCCATATATTCTGGGCTCTGACCTTTGTAACTGTTTGTGTTGCACTCCCGTATCTCTTGATCAAGCTTCTGCTGGTTTTACTTTTGCTAATGCACATTTCAGTCTTTGCACACAACAGACATACCCTGTGTTTCGGGCAGCTGGAGTAAGAATTGGAAAAGCAGGGTGCTTGGCTTTTAGTTTAGAATTTTCACTCTTCCTTAAGTGTTTTGTGTGTGTCACCTTGCTGCAGGACCCAGAAAGGCATTTCTTTGTACAGCTGAGTTACTTTTCACCTTGGGTGCAAAGAGATTTCTTCAGTCTCACATCTCTTTGTATTGCTGACTTCCCTGTTTCAGTGTGTTCTGATATATTTGTGGTTTGTACATGCAAAATGAAAAGCTGTGCTTAAAAATTTGTCACAACATGTCTGAAGAATTGTTTACCAAATCATATACCTGCTTTCAGACCATTTGTAGGCAATAACCTATAAAAATTTTACTTTTGCAGTCAGATGAAGTGAAATTCAGCTCATTCAACTTGCATGGATTTGTTTGGCATCTCTTTTAATGATGTATGAAAATGTTACTGATTGAATGGGTTCCTGTAGCGCTAAATTCCCGTTCTCTGCTTCTGAGAAGTGCCATAGAACCAGGCAGCATTTTGTGACATCCAGGGATGTGTAAGGTATTTCCAAGTGCTACTGTGTTCTAGCACAATTCAGTGAGGGGAATCAGGTTCTCTGGGGCCCTCGGGCTCTGTCCAGGCTGTTGAGCCAAAAGGAGAGGCCGCGGCACTCCAGCAGCCCTGGTACAGGGCGTTGCTTGGGCTGAGAGTAGTCTGTGGTTTCACCACTGAGAAACCTCGATGTTTGCAGTGGTTGGAGGCTGGAAACGTGGGAACATTGCTTTTGGAAGCTCATACTGCAAGGGCTGCCCACTGGATTTTAATGGTGGAGATTGCAAATGTAAGGGAACAAACAAAATTGTTTGCATTGCACTATTAACTTGAACGAGGCTGGTAATTGCACTGACTGCCTCTGCAGTTGCAGCTCAGGACCCACTTCCTAAACACACTCGTGCACTAGAGCACCAAGTGCTGTGACACAGCGCAGAGTTTGTCAGGGGGTGCAGGTAGGCACAGAACTGCAGGCTAAAAAAGGGCTTTTGTGTGAATGGAAAAGCCTGGAAAGGGGGAAGAACAATTTAGTCACATCTTTCTCAACTCATTCTTTGCTCTGATTTTTCCTTTGGGAGGGTGGCACCTGGTTGACTGTGAATTGTCAAGAAATAACAGGGATTTCATGTATCTGTTTGTGAGCACACCTGGATGTGTTGGATATTTTGCAGTAGTAATTATGTCTGCACACCTGCTGGTTTCAGTCCCAAATCAGTTTGCCAGACATGCCTAGGGAGATTTATTTCTCCTATACCTGAAAAAGCTCTTTTACCACTGAGGTTTTACTACTCTAAATAAGCCTAAAGAAAAATAGAAGAGGATTTTTTCCTGTCTTTGCTTGAGCTTTTTGTATCTCAAAGTGAACTGTGGAGTTTGTTGGGGGAGGAGGGTGTTTGGATAATATTTTAATAGCAATTTGTTTTTGCTTCAATGTGTGATAGAAATACAAGTGACAGGAGCGGGAACAGGAGAATTGCTGAATTCTGTTGGAATTTTTCCTGTGGGAATCTGTTAATGTTTTTAATTCTCTGAGAGATTTTTCTAAGGTAATCCTTTTGACATTTACATATTTTAAATGACTCTCATTAAATAAAAGCTTAACTTTTTTTATATCAAATGCTGAAGTGATGATACTGAAATATCACTGCATAGAAATTCAAATGGTTTGAGGATTATTCTAATTGCAACCTAAGCAAAGTAAGATTTGTGAGGGATATTAATAGTGAATTGTTCTTTAAAATATCATAATTTTGAAGGAAATTTAATTGTTCTGGCATTTAGCAGATGCATTTTCCTAGACAAAACCCTTTTTGGTACCTCATGTATGGTGCACTCAGCCATTCACTAATTGAAACCCTCATTTGAGCAGCTGGGTTTCCACTCCCCACTTGTGTAACAAACATAACTTGTGCAGGAACCCAGGGGTTTGCAGTGCACTCTGAAAATTCCTTCTCGTTGTCTGTGCCACGTCAGTGTAGCTCAGTTCCTGGAGGGCGATGCTGTTACCAGCACAGGGAAAGCTGAAAGAAATAAGAAGAGGAACTTCTTTTTAAAAATCCAAAGAGCCTGATGGTGAGGTGTTGTCTCTCTTGCGGGTGATGCCATCTTGCAAGCAAACACTGCCATGAGCAAAATGATTCATGTATTCATGTCTTTTCACTCCTTTCACAGGAGGGAGGCAGATAATAATAACAACGTGGGGACAAACATATAGTGTAGCTCAGAAATGCCTTTAAATGAACTTTATTCTGTAGGTTGCACTTTGCTTGCTCAAGCCCTTGAGCCAGATTTTGCTCTCAGACCAGACTAAATACTAAGCAAATTCATTTAATTAAATTTGTTGCAGATATCCCCAGTTAACAAGAACAGATTGGTCTCCCTGAGGCTAGATAGAGTTAACAAGAAAATAAATGTCGTGCTAATTAGAGAACTCATTTTTAGACACCTGGGGTGAAACTTTAAAAAGTCCTAGAGATGTAGGATTGAAAATTCATTTGGAAATGAGTCTTAGGCTTCTAAATCACTTAGGCACTTTTGAAAAATTTCCCCAGAGGCTTTAACCATCTCACAGTCATCATATTTAGCATGTTTGTAGCTGTCTGCTTAGCAAAGCACTGTATAACTATTATCTGTTTGAATCAGTACACCACAATGTACTTCATTATCCCTGTAAGGTAGAGACACTGAGCTACTTGGTGAGTTGAAAGCAGGCTAAGTGTCAATTTTTTGAGCGTGCTTGTGTGCTAATAGGAACAGATTAATGTTTTCTTGGAGTTACTAAAGTACCAGTACCCCAAATTTCCATCTCTTTGCAACCTCATGGGACTTCCTGTAGGTACCTAACAACTTTTTATTAAATTTTGTCTTAAGTGACTTGTCCAAGCTCATGGATAAAAAAGACAGCAGAGATGAAATTTGAGAGTTCAGCACCTGCTGGAAGGAAAATGAGACACTAAATACTGTCACACTGCCATTCATCAGCCAAATCATGATAGGAAGTAATAAGGACTCAATAAACATTAGATTCAATATCAAGTCAAATTTCCAAGTTCACATATATGATTAGCAGAAAAGCAAGGAAAGAACCAGACTCTAAGGAGCAAAAAGTCCCTTCAATAGCTTGCAGCTCAGAAGTATGTTTTCAGTAGGTTTTTTTTCCCTGTAACTGGTCTGAGGATTTTTCTGAAATATCATCCTTGTAAAGACATGCATTAGTAGTGTCTGTTTCATGCCAGGTAAAACCCTTCCCACAACCACGCACACACTTGCTGTCTGTCAGCAAAAACTTCTGTGTCAGTAATTAGAAAAATGCTATTAAAAACCTGCCTTGTAATCCCAGATAGCCTCTGGGTTGCTTCAGTTGTTTCCTCAGTGCAGTGAGCCAGAATTGCTCCAGCATGAAGTGGGACCCTGCTCCTCTGACAAACTCTTAGCTACTCTTCTATTTATCTCTATCTACAAAGTGTTGTTTTGAGGGCACCAGCACTCAACTGTAGTGCCCCAAAGAGGTGTCCTTTGGTGACAAAGTCCTTGGTCTGACAGGTTCATAACACTGCATATTGCAGATGGGCACCTGGGAGCTGCATCTCACCGTGGGAGTGAACCTGCACATCGTGTACATCTGAAAATTTACTCCAGCTTGCCATGAGTTGGGATCATCCTACAACTTCATAAAAGAGATGAGTCAGGGCCCTAAAACACAGAGGGTATCCACTGAGCTCATTATTTTCATACCTAATTACACAGTGCTATTGAGAGAGAACTGCACATTACGCTGAAGAATCCTGTTTCATCACTAGCCCTAAAAGATAATTGCATCTAATTAGAACCTATAGATACCATGGTGATAACTGATCTATAAACACTCAAGGTAGACCTGCAAATGAGGTGCATTAGCAAGTGCATCCATTAAACACAATTTGAAAGCTGGTACTGAGGTGAGATGGCAATGAAAAGTTGGGCTGTTTTGCCATGGAACTCATAGCTCTTGCACTCTGTTCTGATTCTCGCAATTCCTCTGCTGTGAACCGGCAGGCAGACAAACACCTGCTGATTTTCACTTACTGAATTTAGAATACTTTTTGTTTAATCTGGGGTAATATATGCATGAGTGGGGAAAAGTGATGACAGGTGACACCTGAAGTGGCAAAAGCTGCCCTTTTCTATGTAGGTTAGGTCAGAAGGGTAGAAGCAGATATACAACTGTGGCTGGGAATGCCACAGATCAGGGATCAAACACTTTTCATGGTGAAAATATTTCTTGTAATGGACATCATAATGCATTTTCCAATGAACTGCAAATTGTACTTCCGGTTTAATCATCTGCTCTGGTTGCCTTGTCTCAGCACAGGTCTGGAGGGTCATTTGCAACAAGTCAGAACACAGAAAATTTGTCCTCATCCTTCTCCAGTGCTTGTGCACAGCTGCCTGCAAAGCTGTTAATGTGAAGGGAAATACCTGGTGAGGGGCCAGAGCAGTGAGGCCTGTGGGGATTGCACAGGCTGTCCCTGTGAGCTCACAGGAATTGTCCTCTGCACTTCCTGTGTGGGACAGGGCAGCATGCTCCCCCATATACCTGCTCTGTGCTGACTTGGATCACATTTGCCATGAAGCTGAAAACATCCATCTCTTGATCCTTTAGGGACTACAAACTCCTTGGAATAAAATGTTTAGCACAGTAGTCACTCAGTTAATATGAAGCATTCCTTTTTTTTTTTTCAAGAAACCATGCTTAGAACCATAAATTAAAATACTCCGGAGTAATGGCATTCTTGTGTAGAAATTATCATCACTCCCATCTCATCGACATGGATGAGGGTATTGAGTCTGTCATTAGTAAGTTTGCAGATGACACTAAGCTGGGAGCGTGTGTCCATCTTTTGGAAGGTAGGAGGGCTCTGCAGAGAGACCTGGAACAGTTGGATGGATGGGCAGAGTCCAGTGGGAAGAAGTTTAATAAATCCAAGTGCTGAGTCCTGCATTTTGGCCACAATGACCCCCTGCAATGTTATAGGCTGGGGATGCTGTGACTGGACAGTGCCCAGGCAGAAAGGGACCTGGGGGTACTGGCTGACAGCCAACTGAACATGAGCCAGCAGTGTGCCCTGGTGGCCAAGAAGGCCGATGACTCCTGGGCTCTATCAGGAACAGTGTGGCCAGCAGGAGCAGGGAGGTCATTCTTCCCCTGTACTGGGCACTGGTGAGCCCACACCTTGACTGCTATGTCCAGTTCTGGCCCCTCAATTTAGGAAGAACATTGAGATGCTTGAGCACATCCAGAGGAGGCAGCAAGGCTGGTGAGGGGCTTGGAACACAAACCCTGTGAGGAACGGCTGAGAGAGCTGGGGTTGTTTAGCCTGGGGAAAAGGAGACTCAGGGGTGACCTTGTCACTCTCTACAACTCCTGAAAGGTGGTTGTAGTCAGGTGGGGTTGATCTCTTTCTCCAGGCAGCAACTGGCAGAATGAGAGGACATAACCTTAAGTTGTGCCAAGGGAAATATAGGTTGGATATTAGGAAAAAGTTTTTTACAGAAAGAGTGATCAAGTACTGGAATTGTCTGCCTGGGGGGGTGGTGGAGTCACCATCCCTGGATGTGTTTAAAAAAAGACTGGATGTGGCACTCGGTGCCATGGTCTAGTTGAGGTTGGACTTGATGATCTTGAAGGTCTCTTCCAACTTGGTGATTCTGTGATTGTGTGATTCTGTGACCTGGAATTCTTTTCAGTTGATATGTTCACTGCATTGCTTTTCTGAAAAAACACAAAAGTAGTATTTTTCTGGGGAGGAAGATGAAAGACTTAGCCGGGGGGCTAAAGCAGAATGATAAATTGCTTGCCCACTCAAATTATGAGTGTCAAGTTTCTTGTATTTCGTAGCTCTTCCCTTTAGCACAGGGAGAGCAGGTGACCGATTTGGGATTTACAAGTGTGCAAGAGGTGCATGCGTGTGGCCAGCTCGGCACCTTGCTGGGAGAGGAATGCAGCAAAGAGCAGGTTGGACACCTGCTTCGTCAGCTCATCTTAAGAGGAAATACTTCACCCTCAGCTGGGTGGCAAATTGAAAGAACGTTCAGTAATGAAAATTCAGAGAGGAAAGAGGAGAAGTAAGTGTCCTGCTCAGAATATATTTAAAGTTGTCATTTCACTTTAGGCTGCCTTACCCTCTGTGATATCTGTGTCTGCTTCTCATCTCCCCAGTTCACTGCTCCAATGGCTCTGCCACCTCCGGATCCACAGTTTGTGCTCAGAGGTACCAGTGCTCCAGTCCACACTCTGCATTTTTCCTGTGGAGGCCCAGAACCTGATATCCCCCTTCTTTTCTCTGGGTAACTACACCAAGATTTCTGGCTGTGCTGAGCATCATGTGGTTGTTTCTTGTTGAACTTAAGTGTATTATTTTGACAAAGTGTTTCTGGGGAAAACAGCAGCATTCATGATTTTGCATGATGGGTGTGTTAGTTGTGCATACAGCTTCAGTTTTGGAAACAAAACAAATAAACAAAAACAAAACCAACAACAACAAAAAAAGGAAAATATCACACTCTGATCACCTCCATGCAGTGCTCACACTAAAAGCATCTCTTTCTACTGCCAGGTCTGAGAATGGGCTTATCCATGTCTGGAACCTGAAAACACACAGAGTGGACACAGCATTGGATGGCCACGGAAGAAAATCTGTCTACTGTGTGGAGACAATGGGTGGTAAAGACAGGCTTCTCAGGTTAGCAAAGCAGGCAAAAAACCAGTGAAATGATTCTTGTCTCTGTGACATATTCTTGTCTCTGTGATTGAAAGAAAAAAAAAGGGGTGTGGGGACACAAAGGATTCTCTTAATTCTGGAATCACTTAAGGATTTTCCAACACATATGGAAAAGAACTGAAGTAAAAAAAGACAGAAAAACTCTAGAATAAAAAGGGGGTGGAAGATACAATTAATTTATTATGTATGTTATGACATCATAACAACTTGGGACCTGTAGTGTCTTTACTGAGAACAGGTAAGGCCTTTGGGTCAAGGAAATGCACTTGGATTTTAAGTTGACAAACTTTTCACTGCTGTTTCCTGGGGAAGATTGAAAAAAAGAATTTATGAATGGAGGGGAGAAGGAGAAAAGGGAAGGAAAGAAGAGAAGAATCAGAGATGGAGAGTGGAAGACTGAAAATGAGCAAGAATGCTGAGTTTCATGCTTTTGCTTTGTTGCAAAATACCTTCTGTTCTTGTTTAGCAAGGGAAGGTCAGGAAGATTTGTGTACTTTGGATTAGATAGGTGATCTAGAGTAGATGCCAAAGTGTCTGTATGATTAGGAGGTGTTCTGACATGTTTATCTAGGGAAGACATCTCATAATATACAGTGGAACTCATTAGCATTTATATTTCTTATCTGCTTAAGTACCATTATCAACACTCTCCCCCATAAAATCATATTGAATGAGCACTGTTTGTATAGAGTTTTTCCATACCTCTGTTTTTGCTGTATAGTTCTAACACTTCACATAGCAGCGATGTTTTAGGACAGCATTTACCTGTATTTTATATTTCTCTCTTGTAAAGCTAAATCACAACAATTTCTTCCAGTATCACAGTGTTTGTATCCCCAGTGCTATAAATGTTGTGTCAGTTTGTCAGTCAGCTGAACAGCACTGATGTTGAAGAAGTCCCAATAGTCTGTAGATTTACATCTCCTCTGTTTCAGTTTCATACTTCTTCAGGTGATACTGCTAATTAAAGTGAGACATGGGTAAGGGATTTTTGATGACTCCTTGCCCAGGTGGTAACATGAGGACATGTATCCTGTGCTAGGGTAGTTTATGCACAGTGCTTCTCTGTTCCAGAGCCAGTGGGATCACATAAATCTGCAACAATTCCTGCTGTGCCCTTTGTGTGGCCTCCTCGTTCTGCCTGCCTGGGAGCAGCACAAATCCTCTAGGAGAGGGCTGTGCCGAGGAGTCTGTGGGAGCTGCGCTCCTACCTCGGCTGCTGCTCCTGCGCTCTGGCCTTGGGTGTTTCAGCCACAGCGTCTCCCTGAGCAATCGCTGCCAGTCCCTCTCCATTGTGTCTCCACAGGTGCACAGTCCTAGGAGTCCTCTATGCCCCACCTGTGGCTGTGGGAAGTTGATCACTGAATAACTGTCACTTTTTGTTTATCTCTGATGAGGTCTTTGTTGCCTTGCTGTTTGTCTCTCAGTTGTCAACACATGACATTTCCATTTCATTGCTAGGGTGAATGAGTGTTACACGTGTGAACCTTTGGATACTTTTGTTTCCTTTTAAATTAGATCTAATCAATGATAAAATGTGAGTATTTTTTTACTGTGGATATGTTCAAATGCTCATGAGACTTTATAAATATATTCTCACATATAAATAGCACAACTCAGCCTGATCAAGTCTCTCTGCACAAGGAAGCAGAACCTGTGACTGCAGTGTATCTGACTGGCTCCCAGGCCGTCCCCCCTCCCAGGGACAGTTGAACCTCTTGGCCAGTTTCACAGGCGGCAGAAGGGTGGTGGTCTCGGGGACACTGAGCTCCCCCACATTTCATGGAACACCCAATTAACAGCCCCACAGAAGCTGTTCAAAGCTTGGTCCTTTACTGTCTGTTAAAAACCCCGTTTGAGTTACTGCCCTGCAGGCAGCCAGGCTTCCTCAGACTGCAGCTCATGGATAACTTGTTTTACTGTAACAGTCAGGGGCGCGACCAGAGGATCTGCTTGTGGGATTTAGCAGAGGGACGGACTTCAGTGACGGATTCTGTCTTCACGGAGCATGTGGGATTCTGCAGATGCTCTCTGTTAAAGGTGGCACAGGGACGCTGGCTAATGGCCATGGCAGCCAGAAGCCTGGAGGAGGTAGGAAGAGTCTCTTTCTCTGTGCTTGAGAGGTTGCTTTTGGTACTGAAATGACATAGTTCAGGAGGGGAAACATCAGTGCCATTGAATTCTTTGCTCAAGAGCAGGCAGCACAAGAAACCTTTGGGAGTTTTAATCACTAATTTTCCTGCCACAAGGATGACTGAATTATATAACTCATGCTTTAATAACAAGGATACCACCCCAAGATTTGTTTGACACTTAAGTATTTGCAGCTGCTGCTGACCTTTCCATATAGAAGTTTTGAAAACTCTTCTGGTGCTGCTGAATACTGGGAGCAAGAGTCCTGGGGAACTAATGGTCAGCAGGTGTGTCCTCAGATGGAGGAGCTTATATTCCATCTGAAGCTGAATCGGGTTTGGCGAGAAGAGGGGAGGTGCAGGTGATTTGTAATGCAATACGTGGTCTTTCACCCCAGGCTAATTCCTTACCTGGAACTGGGGCTGGAAATAGTTGAATTACTATTACCAGCCAGAGGTTTGCTGTGTGTGAGATAATTGCAGAGTCTGTTTCAGTTCCTATTGGATAAGTCCACATCTAATGCCACTATCGCAGCACTCAGTGACTGACAGCTTTGTTGACAATCTCCACTTCCGCTTTGTAGAAATTACAGTTTTGCTTTCTACAATGGGATGTTTGAGGACATCACACAAAAATAATACCAAATACTTGACATCAAAATACCAAAATTATGAAAGATGAAAAAAGTGGCATAAATATGAGAAGAAATAGCTAAGTGTAAATTGCTGATGGGCATAAAAGTTCACATGCTTTTCTGGACTATAGGTTGTGTATCTTGAAACTGAAATTTGCATATTTTATACATGAAGTAATAAGTGCCTGTATTGCAAGAAAATGTGATCTTTTTATTACACAGAAGCTAAACACGTATTTAAGTACTTTGCTGACTCACAGCCAGAATGTTCAGCCTTTTACAGAACTAGATATGCCTGCGGACACAGCCACTGCACCAGTAAATAAAACCGTTCTAAGTCCCATACCTGTTCTGATCAAAGAACTCCCTCCATTTTAAAGCAGTGCTCAATAATACTTAAGTTAAACAAAATTGACAAGTGCATTCTTGTGTCAGCCGGAGAAGTCCTGGTAATGAAGAATTAAATAATCAACTGACCCAAATAGAAGACGTTTACCCCAGTGTCGCTTACAACTCATCTCTGTTTTATTCTCATTTGTTTGCTTGGGCCCTGCAAGAGGAGAATGATTTGCAGTCTCCTGAGGTAGAAGAGTTCCACTCTGTGTGTGAACCTTTGCATTAGAACTGTGTCATGTTTCAATAAATTCACATAAGCTCCCATAATATATAGTGCTTCCAAATAGGCAGCACTGTGTGAGACAGAGTACATTTGCAGCTTATGATTAAAATTAAGACTTAATAAGTGTTTATGCTTGGCTGGTGTCCAAAAACAGAGTAATTTTGTCTTAAAGGAGGTTCAGTCCATAAATAATGAGATCTGAACAGGCATTTATTTGTTCATGATTGCATTTAAATCACCAATTATGAGTTACATGCACTTTTCTTGCCAATTTGCCAAAAACATGTTAAAAGCTTTATTAATGTGAAAAAGAGAAAGGGTGTGTTTCCTTGTGGCCAGTTTTAGCCACCCAGGAACACTATTAACCTCAGGCAAAGGCAAATCTTTCTCCTATTAAGCAAAACCAATATAAACACGGAACTTCAAGTTTTAGGTTACAGTTGTCAAAATATGTGAAATAGTATTTATTTCTAAGGCTCAGTTGCCTTTAATGCAGACAGTCTCTGGAACTGTCAGTCCAGCTCAGGCAGCAGCTCATGCCTGCCTGCCTTCTGCACAAAGCTTTTCTCATTGTTTTTCTTTGGCCTTTGCAAGCCCAACTGTAGCCCTTGTACCAATTCATCTGTTTTTAGTCAAGGTAAAGCAAAGAAGGTTTGTTTTTTTCTTTTAACCTGAAGAAGTGCATTTATCACAGCACACTTACCCTTCTTTATTACATGAAAGTTGCAGTTTTGGTCTTGCCTAGGAGGCAATGCCTATTGGAGAGACAGTGATGAAAGAGGCAAGATGAGGGCAGGTCATCTTCATATTTATAGCCCGTTTCCTGCCACAGCTAACTTGGTCATTATGTTGATAGCGAGAAAGTTGACGAGAGAAAAGCATCTTTTGTTAAGAGTGTAGCTCCAAAGAACCAGAATTCCCAGATGATCAAACTTTAGTCTGTTCCCAGGTTTGGTCTGCAGACTGGATGGCTCTTGGCTGTAGTCACTATTCCTCAAATATGGAAAACAGTTTCCTGCTGTATTGCTCAGTGGCTTTCGAAAGCGTTCTGTGTGTTATGTGCAGTACACTGCACTTGCAGTCCTAGAGTGCAGCTGGCTTTTGGCAGGCTGGCTGACAGCCTCTAGAAATAGGAAGATGTTCTGGCAAGCTTTGAACTAAAGGTATGGGATTGGAAAGCCATCGCAGCTGCCGTGGTCTTGATTGATGGTTCCCAGAGGAGCCATATTTGTGTAATACCTCATCTCAAATGCTTAAAGAAATTCGCACGACTGGGGCTCTCCAACAGCACTGTTGGGCTCTTGCACATTCTGGAAGAGCCTAGAGTGGCTGGTGATGCTGGATTTATCAAATGTTTCAAGTCGTTTAATTTTACCACATAATGCAGACCATTGTTTACTTAATTAGAAGAAAAGATCACCTTGGTGATTAAGTATGCCTGTGAGAAACAGCAATGTTCCTGGCAGCAGGTTTTTGATACCCAAGAGCTTCTGTTTCTCCAGAGTTCCAGGCTTGAGAACCAGCCCAGAGTTGAGGCACTGCCGTGTCAATCAAGAGTTTCAAAGTCTTCCAGTGCCAAACTAAAAAGGCAGACTCCCCTGATCTTGCCTGCCATCATCCTGAGGTGGAAATGAGCTACTTCCTTGGCAGAGGAGCAACTTGCCCAATGTTTTAAAAAAAAGAGAAAGAAATCAAAACCACCCAAACTAGGTCCGTGATTCATTACCATTGGAGCAAGCAACAATGGAAGCTGCTCTGTAGAGAGAACAGGTGTTTAACATGACATTGTCTGACCCTGCTTTAGACAGGGTCACACAACATTGTGTTAAAAATACTTGTGTGCAGACACGACTGCAGCCGCCTTATCTGGTAATTGTGAGGTTACAATCTGTTAGTGCAGTGAGCAGTAAATAAAAAATCCCCTTTGCATGTATACACTGCCTGTATTTCCATGTGAGCTCTGTGTTACCACAACAGCACAGAGAGAATACAAGTGTTCACAGGTGAATACAGCCAAAAAATTAGCAACAGAGCTGGAAAAGGTGGAAAGAAAGCAGGGGGGTGTGTTCAGATTAAGCAGTCTGCAATATTATCTGTTGTGTGCACAATGTCATCCACTGTTTGAAAAGAAGGCTGTAATTAAATAGAAGAGTGGAAGAAGATGTGTTCACTCTAGCAGTTTTGTCTGGTCTTTCCTAAAACAATGCACTTCTTTAGCTAGCTGTAGATTGCCCTTACAGCTCCAACTTAACATGCATTCCTCCATTTCCTCCAGACAGTTTTTACTGGAAGAGCTTATACTAACCTTAATCACCTTAAAAGACTTGTGTTTTTAACAGCAGAATTTTGACCTGGAGCCTGACCAACTCCTCTTGTTTTCCTGATGTCAGGTTCAGATTTTGGAGCTGCCATCCAAGA
The DNA here is from genome assembly GCA_013397075.1 of Rhabdornis inornatus. Classification (NCBI taxonomy): domain Eukaryota; kingdom Metazoa; phylum Chordata; class Aves; order Passeriformes; family Rhabdornithidae; genus Rhabdornis; species Rhabdornis inornatus. Next base: position 1,302,118 of record VWZS01005315.1, on the reverse strand, counting down.
CGTCAGTCTGTACCTTGAAGCCAGAGGTGGGTGCCAAGCTGGGCATGCCCATGTGTCTGAAGTTATGGCAGGTAAGGCAAGAGTGCCTGCTAATTGTGAAATGTTTTCCCTGTGATTCATTTTATATGAAGCACATGAATCTTTCTTCACTTGGATTTTGATTTATAATCAAACCAATCAAGTAATTATATTATTAAAGGGGGGAAAGATTTGTGAACATCCTTAATGTAACTTTCAGAGCTTTCCAAGCTTTAATGGAAGATTTGCAAATGCTCAAGGAAAGCTTTGTATCCTTAGGATAGATACAGTTTTTGCATCAATCAAGAGGAAAGTGAGTGACTTACCAAAGCCAGTTGTTTGATATGGTTTCTTACTGCATTAAGAATGATGAGAAATGTTTGGGTTGCTTAAAAACAGTGGTTTTAATGGCAGATTCAATTCAGTGCAATGCCCTCAGGATGAGGAAACAGTCTGTGAACATTTCCATTCTATTCTGTTCTAATAGGAACAAAATATTTATGGTGGTACTGACTACAGACAAAAAGGTAAATAGAAGTAGTTAGTGAAAAAAACCCACATTTGCAAAATATTTAGCAAATAATGTTTATGGGCTGCCAGCAGTGAGCACAAGTAATACAAAAAGGTGGCAGTAGAGGGAGGAAGGAGTTCAGGTGATTGGCTTGAAATCTCCAGAGAATTGGTGACAAAGCTGATTCCCATGTAACCCCCGACAACACACTGCTGCAGGTCAACAGGATCAACTGAGCTGATGTCAGGGTGTAATTCCTGCAGGCTCATTGGAACATTTGTGTTGGTTTTGGTTGAAAATATTGTCAAAGTTTGAGGCCTCGGTGTCTTTACCCAAGATCCTGAACTGGCTAAAATCTAGAGGAATTCAGTTGCTGACTTCAGACAAAAGCCAAGAGAGGCCACAGTTGAAGTTCCATGCTGTAATTAAAAACTAGGGAAAAAAAGAGAGGAAATTAAATAGGCTGATTAGGCTTTTGTTAAACAAAGTTTCTCCTAAAAATGCAATCAGTGTTCAGTGCTTTGTGAAATGAATGGGTCTTTCTGTCTCCTCGACATTTTTTAATAAGATGGAGATAACTGTGGAAATGTTCAGTGTTGAAAATTTTTCTTGCCTGTATAAGAAGTCCTCTGTCTTGCCATATTTTCTACATGCATTAATATTGATATTCCTCTAGGAAGCTGAGCAGGTGCATAGTCTTAATTTTATATAGTTTTTTATCTTGTTGTCAGTGGGGATAAAGCAGAGGACTGGGAACTGGGAGAGCTAAGTTATTCCATGCAAATTCTGACTTTGAGAACTTACCATAACTTCCTAGACTACACCAGGAAAGTATAGATAATCCCTTAGAGTCTCACAGCTGTGTTTGCTCTTTTACAAATGTGTGCAACTTGGTTTAAAGGCATGAGGAAGAGGATACCCTTAAGGGAAATAATTGTATATGTTGTACCAAAGTGATGCTCTGCATTCTGTTCTGTGGTTGCACTGGAAGTGGCTCTCTGAGTAACCCTGTAACCATAAACCTGTAACCATAAATGAGAACAGGAGCTCACCCAGCTGCACCCCTTCCTGAACACAGGCCCTCCAGGATTTCTTTGTACATGGCTGTGTTGGGCAATTCAGACACAGCCAGATGAGCACTCCCAGCCCAGCACTCAGGAGTTGCCTAAGAGACTATTTGGTGTTGCTTATGGCACAGTAAATTAACAAGTTGAAACAGAAGCTGACAGGGAGAGCCCCATAAAGGCCTGAAGGAAGAGTGCTTGGGGTGGTTGTCAATGAGAGTTTGGGGGCTGCAGCCAGGTACCATCGTATTTTTCTGCAATTCAGGGAAACAACAAACCTCCCTAGCAGCAGTGGTGTGAATGAGAAACTTTACTATAGAGCAGAAGACAACTGAGGTCAGGCTTCTCAATTAAGCCTCATTGGCTTCTCCTAAGCAGTCGTAAAGCTTGCTGCTATTTATTTTGTTCTTTTGAGCATTTCCCCCCTTATTTTTCTAGGTTTATCCTTAAAGATACTAGTTTTTTCACTTTCTTTTGAAAATGCACGTTCTTAAATACATTGTCGCTTCAGTTTCACACCTTCCTGCTATTACTAATTGGGTGGAGTAGGATTTGTAGGAGTAAGGATAGTCTTCCCTTAAATTTTTTGCACTCCTTGGGGAAGGCATCATATTGCATAATGGAGCAAACAAAATAATTCAACAAGAATAATACATGTTGAAACTGGAAATGCCGAGTTATTACTTTATATAAACTATTGCAATTATTCCTGTTGAGTTGACAGCAGATCACCTTTTCTTCCTTCCTTGACAGTTATCCAAATGCAACAACAAAATGCTCTGCGAAGAGCAATGATTTATAATTTAATTTTTCTACTGAAATAGAACATGAATGGTGAGACTTCTCTCCAGCAGTGTCTGTTATTAAGAATTGAAATAAATAGGCCGTTGTGAAGCACTGCTTGGTGAGTCCAGGCTCAGACCAAGAGCTCCACTTATCTTTCAATAACTTTTATTGTTTCAGTTCATGTACCCATTGAAATATTGCACTTCATATGGTTAGGAAAGTCAGGAAGAAGCAGTGTGAGACCTACATTTCATAGGAAACAGTATTTGGGTTTTAAAACACACCAATCTTAGATCTCACTTGCAAATTACTGTTTTTCAAATCTAAAGTGCAATACCCACAGCACAATAAAGCACAATAAAGCACAGTAAAGAACGGGTTTTGCTTGGCATTCCTGAAATGCTGAGCACTCACCTGTCTCTGCCATCTGCATAAGGGTGAGCAGTTCCTGTGGAAGCCACCATCCCGCTTGGAGTAGGGAGAGGAGCTGACTTGTTTCACTGCCTGATGACAGCTACAACTTCTGTGAAACCCCAGCTCTGAGGGAGTCTTGTGCTCACAGAAGAGCAGCATAAATAATTGTGGGGGGTTTCCATGCTTAAACTGGGGGCTTTCCTTAAACTTAAAAGTACCTATGAAATACTTTGTTTTGCTTTGAAGATTTTACCGTTTATTAAATACAGATAAAGTCTGAATGTTCATTTTATTCTGATTTTTTTTTAAACTTTTTTGATACCTGGTATCAAAAACCAGATATTCTTCATCCAAAATACCTGATGAGCTAACATTAATTCACATGTATCTGACTCAATATATGAATCAATTAATTCATTGCTCTGATGTTACACTATTTTAGCAAATCAAAATTTTTACAGAAAAATTCTCGGCACTGTGAGAAACCTGCTTTGTGGGCCTTTCTAGCCAGAGCATGCTCCCTACCTTTTCAAAGGAAAAAAGATCTTAAAGGAAGGAAAGAGGCTCCTCCAAGATCCCAGGTGTGGACAGACCCGTTCAGAAGGATGATATAGGGGATTTCCTAAATTTACAAGGATTTCCCCTTGGTTTCCTTCTTTTAAGGAGCAATGTTGTTCCCTGCTCAGTGAGCTCTCTTCCTCAAACACTTTTCTATACTGAGTAAGGCCAAGGAAGCACATGAGGCTGGTACTTGGCAGTCATGTTACTCAGACCACCCATCTCTTGTTAGTTTAACTCCTCTCAGAACACAGAATAACCAGTGGGAGAACAGTCTGGGCCATTAGTAGAGGCAGTGAGCCTTTGGCCATTACAGGTTTGTATCATGACACTGACAGCCAGTGAGTTTGATGTCATTCAATAATGTGATACTGCTAAAAATTAATTCTTTATGCTCTTTACCTTTATCTTAATTGAATACTGAGCAAACAAATCCTGTAGGAGCAGATAGTGTTTGGAAAGATCTGAATACCCTGTTGGATACATTTCTTAGATGTGCCTACATGAGGTGGTAATAATCCCAATGTCTATTTTGATATTTCTTCTCCTATTAAAGAAGTAACTGACATTAACAGATGCCGATTTTTTAGTTGCTTTTCATTAGGGATTTGCATCTTCACTCTCGTAACCAGGTACTGCTTACAGGATCATTAGTCTTTTGGCTGGAGCAATGATGAATATTTTCCTTAAGTGTGACATGTAATCCAGTAATGTTCCCTTCTTTGAGTTATTTCAGAGGCTTAAATAAATTAGGTGTCTGCCCAGGGTGCCCTGCCCTTTGGCCTGTGACATCATTAATCAAAATAGCTTTCAATTGGTTACAGTGGGACTCGGGCGCCCATTAACCCCTTGGTGACTGACCCAGCAGTTCCTGCTGGGAGGTTCAGTGTTTACCTTCAAGCACTGTGGGGTACTTGGGCAGGCAATCCCTCTGTGCAGCCCTGCACCTGGCAGTGTGGAACTGGAATCCCTGAGCACGGCACTTTGCAGTGCCCACACAACCTTGTATTGCTTGAGAGTAACTCAGCTGCTCTGTGGAATTTTTGCTATGAAGTGCAAAGAAAGTTCAGACCATGAAGTAAAGCTCCTGAAAATTTCAGGCAGGCTCTTTTCAGTTGTTATAGAGAGCAATCGTTTGGATTTTCAGAGAGAAATTTTCTCCTTTATGTGTATGTGTATATATATGTATTTTTTAATGTATGTGTATGTTAAATATGTATAATATATATAAAATTTAGAATTTGATATGTAGATATAAAACCTGTAAGTGCATATTATCTAGTAATGCTTTCTGTAAGTGGATGGAATATCAAAATTTGACATAATCTCAACTTTTTTTCACTTCTACAGCAGTCAGCATTTTAATTTATTCTCTTGGTGCTTGGACTAAAACCTACACAGGGATGGTAATTTTATTAACAGACTATTAATTTCTCAAACAATTCTATTTTTCCTTAATCAGCTCAGCTGTGGTTCACAACCTGTGCTTTTGGCTGGCTATGAAGATGGATCAGTTGTCCTCTGGAATGTGTCAATGGGAAAAGCATTGAGCCAACTCATTTGCCACCAGGAGCCAGTGATGAGCCTTGACTTTGACTCGGAGAAGGCCAAGGGGATCTCGGGCTCATCTGAAAAGGTGCTTAGCATCTGGAGCCTCAATGAGCAACAGAACCTCCAGGTCAGGATCACTGGCCCTCTAGTGTCATTTATCCCACTTTGCACTAACAGTTTGATAGACTAAAAAAATATTTAGTCATGAAGAGGAGTTGTTGCAGATCTCTAGCTAATTAATCACAGACTGGTTAGAATGTCTGTGCTATGTGACTAGACTTAGCAAAAGATGGTGAGGATTTAAAAAAAAAGAAAAAACCCTCTCTCACATGTTTCTGGTTTTACCAAAGTTGCAACAGTCACACAGGCCTAGCATTACTCAAGCCATTGCCTTTGTATCTTCATTTATCATATTGGTAGTATCCAGCTCTCAGAATGTCCTAAACATTATAAATGAGTTATAAAATGAGAAACAAAGGATTGCTTTTCTAAAGGTTCTGCTTGAATGGCTATAGCGAGCTTTCCACTGTGGGAAAGACAGAAGTATTCTATTAAATACCTCATAAACAGAAAGAGTAGGAGTAGCCCAGCTAGCACCAAGAGAACATGAAGTTTAGGCACCCAGCTTCTTTTGGCATCTACAGGGCCCAGCCAGAGACAGAATCAGGCAACTGGCTGCCCCAGTTCATGTCTGTGGTACTGTGAGTGGCTGAGATAGAAGGAGGTCATGTAATCCCCAGGTGAGGCCGTGCTAGGGAATGGTCATAAATACTGCTTTCATCCTGACAACTTTAGCAAGTGCTCCAACAGTGCCAAGGCATTAAGTACGATCTGGAAATGTAGGTGTGGAAATAAAGTGCAAAAAGGCTCATGAAAATTAAAACGGCTGATGCACAGCCTCTTCACTGCTGGGTGCTTTACCCTTTTTAAAGTGGCAGTTGTCCCATGAACAATGGAGAGGGCCTGAATCAACCCCTGTGTGCCCATGTCATCCTTGAGAAGACATCTGCTGGATACACCAGTTCATGGGAGAACAATAATTGCTGTTCCACCTTGCAGCTTGTATGGAGATTTTTTTAAAGTACTGCAGCAAGTTAATTCTTTTCTCTGAATGGTGCTACAGGAAGAAAACCACATGCTGGGACATCCAGTGGTGACTCATCACCTGGGGGACACTGTAAAGGTGTGGAATCTGTGAGGCATCACCACAGCACCTGCATTTCTGGGGTGGCAGGGCACTGTGTGTGGTGCAAACACATCCAATCCGGGTGAAGTTTGGAGGACATGGCACTCAATGAGGAGGCGATACACAATACACAATACAACATGACATGAAAGAGGCACTCCACACTGTGAACAAGTAGTGAAGGTCTCTTATACATAGTTGTCATGGTTTGGGTTTGCTGGTTTTTTGGTCTTGTTTTCCCTACCCTTGCCCAGCCTCCCCCTGCTTGTCACCATCTGCACCAGGAATCCTTAACTCAGCAAAGTGGAAGGAAGGTGAGCAATCCCAGTAAGAAACTTGGTATTGAGACTCATTTAAGGTCAAGGTGACGGGAATCTGACATCATGACAGACTTCTTAAATTTTCAAATATTCTGGTGCTGGAGAGAAAGCTGTTCTTTCATATTAATTACAGCAAAACTTCTTTCCTAAAGTCAAAGAAAATATTGTTCTTTACAGCACATTTCACTTATCAGTTAACCGTATGCAGGGCTACAGGTACAACTCGCAGGAGAAACAGTTGTTCACCCAAAATATTCCAAGTATTGTTTTTCACAAAGTACTCCCATTCTCAGGGGATGTAAGATTAGCTACACCTTCAGCACCTCGCACTGAGAGATGGAAGGTTGCCTCAGAAGAAATTTAAATGCCAAGTATTATAAGCTACAAGCAATGTTCCTGTGCTTCATGGGAGCATGAATGCCCTAAAAATTGCATCTTTCATATGAGCACTAGAGATTGTCAAGGACATAGATTAAGTTTTTTTCCACTATTGCATTAATAATATAAACCAGATGGGGATTTTTTTTCCCTGACATTCCAGGTACCTGAGGTAATGGTAGACGTTGGAAAGCCACTCAGTGGCACATTATTTTTATTCTAAAAGGTTTTAATAAGTAACTGTGGTGCACAGCTATCTGCCGTTGGAGAGGGAATGATGCAATGATGGTACTGCAGCTCTGTTTTAAGTGGCAATGTTCCAGTGTGTCAATGAATACATGATGAAGGTAACTGCAGACTTTATTGCTATGAGGAAAGTTTGTATTGTCTTCTACAGGAAAGTTGCTGAAATCATCACTGTCAGCAAATGATGGGATTGGTTATGAGCCTTCTGATTTGGATGAGATAGTGTAATTATGTGATGATGTTTGTGCTAGAATGTAGGAGGTAAACAGCTTCTGCAGGTGAATAAACAAAGAAGAACTAAGAAATCTGATAACCACAGAAGATTCTTTTGATATGACAAGAGAAAAAATCCTGCAAGCTGTAATGTAAGTTCTGTTGGTTCAGTTGCTGAGGCTTTTCCCCCAAATGCTGAAGCTTAGTCTGCTACTAGTTTGGTTATTTTCCTAATAAGCAGAGGGCTTAAAGATATGCTTTGGGTGTAGATGCAAGTGTCCTTGGTTGTGACTCGCTCAAAGCAGCTCACCTGTTTTTACCTCTTTGTTTTCTTAATTACAAGCTGGTTTTCTGGTTAGGAAATTATGTTGGTATTTGATGGCTGTAGTTAGTGACTTGCTGTAGTAAGTCCTGGGATGGCACAAATCCTGGCAGTAGGATTACACCTGGCTGCATATACCTTGAGCAAGTTTTCTCCTTTGTGTTGCTTTTCTCTCTCACTCTTGTATTTGCAGATCATGCACAAATGCCCACTGTTCCCTCATGTTCCATAGCCAACAGGCATCACCATTACAGGCTTCCTTTTCAAGTTGTAGCTTGCTGAGGACATGCCATTTCTCCAGTTGCCCTGATTGTGCTGTATGGATCTTGCCCACATAATTGACATTAATGATGGGAGCACCACGCCCAGGATTGGTTATAGCCATTAGTTAATAATCTCAGTTACAGAGTAAGACCCATCCTACATTTGCCAGGCTGGTGATGTAAGGAATAAATCCTTCCCTTGCCAGGACATTTACACCAATAAAAATTCCACTGAGGCCATGCTGCATTAGGCCTACCCTGGGGAGTTTGGAGCACACGTCCTAACAAAAAGCATAGGTTTTACAGCAGCAGCCCCACCAAGAGGCCCCCATACAGCCTGCTATTTCTCATTAGGCTTAAGCAAAACTTGCTGCCCTCTGTTCTGAATTCGTTGTAGACACATTCTTCAGGTTGTTTTTAAAAAAGAAATGTATAGAGCATGTAAGAAGCATGTCAAGTTTCATTCAACCTTTTGTCTTGCCAAACTGCACAGCTCTTGCTGTTTGAGTAGCTAGCTGGGCAGTTCTTATATAGTTGAAAAATAATTGCTTATGGCTTTTTTGCTTGTAAGGTTCCAAGATGTGTTCAGCTGCATCTGAAACCAACCTTGGCCAACATTTCTGGAGTTTTCTACATCCAGTATAAAGGTTAAAATTATCTGCAATAATAAGTCTTTATAACCCTGTACTAGCTGTGCATCATGGAATTTCCTTCAAAGAGGAAAGCTCCTCAGGTGTGATGTGCTTGTCAATCTCTTCCAGCCTCAGACAAACAATAGACACCACACAGTGAATTAAAACAGGCACTGGATGATAAGCTTTGGATAGCTACAGACTCAGGCTTAAGGAGACAGTGGCATAATGTGTCATTTCCAGTGGTGCTTATAAATAACAGCAGTTCAGGGCCAGCTTTATAAGCCAAAGGTGTTCTCCCTATTGTGACAGAAGCTGAGCTCTTCCAATACACACACACACACACACACGTGTCCATATTCTGCATGTGTTTTAGAGGCAGATTGCTCACTCAAACAAGTTACCTGAGGTGAGAACAGCAAAGGTGTGTTACTTTGAGCTTTGTGCTTCAAGAGAAACTTGTGTCAGTGAAACGAAAACTTTTCTTTCCAGGGGCTAAGTCCTGTGCAGCCCCAGTGCCTCCAAAAGGAAGCCAAATGCCTCCCAGTTTAATTATGCCCCTCTGAAACCTGTGCCCCAGTAGTCTCCAAACAGTAACAAAAGGCTGATTTCCAAGACTGAAATCAATAACATGGCCATAATCTCCTCCTTGGATTTGGTGTAAATAGAAGTCTCTTGGGAAGGAGTACTAGAAATACAGATTTCCTGACACTGAAACCCAATTCCTGGAAGCAGTCCTTTCTCAAGACTGAGGTAAACGCTACAACAGCTTATTGAGGGTTTTGTGAGGAGCCACAGTAGTAGAAGTGAGTAGCAGGTAGCTTAACCATCAGCTCAGAAGGATCTCAGCCTGGGAATATTGCAGAAGCAGGGAAAATATATGGCCTTAGCTCTGAACGTTGCAGCTCACACAAGAATAGCTGGAAGAAAAGGGCAAAAGCTGTGCTCAAAAGCTCGATTCAGAGCTTCACTTGTAACAGAATATATATAGCTTTAAATGCAACATAAACTAAAATAATACAGGAGTTGGGTTTATTTTGTGAAAATTACTCTGGACATGGGAGGCTCAAGTTAAGGTGTTTTCTGTCTCTGTCTATCATTGTTCTCACCAAGCACCATCCACCACATGGTGAAAAGCTCCAAGCTCCCTGTGTGACACCGGTGTGTTGGGTGGGCACAACCCCTGCTAAAGTACCAAAAGATTCCTTTGTCTTCTGTTTTGAACAACTAGAGCTCATTTGTAACTTTTTCACAAAGGTTTACAAAACACACAAACTTGTCAACGCTGGCATATCTGATATCACCATCCGTCCAGACAAGAAGATTTTGGCAACAGCAGGGTGGGATCATCGCATCAGGATCTTTGGCTGGAAAAAGCTGAAGCCCTTAGCAGTGCTGGACTATCACACAGCAACTGTCCACTGTGTGTCCTTCTCAGACCACAGCAACCCCCAGGAGAGACTGCTGGCAGCTGGCTCCAAAGATCAGCGCATCAGTGTCTGGTCCATATATGCTCAGACGTGACACATCCTGCACTGCCACGGACTAGGAAAACAGGACTGCTGAAGCAATTCCTAGCACTGTAATTCAAACGTGCATGTGGGGAAATGGTAGAATCTGTCTCCAGGCTGAAGTGAGAGTCCTAGGTTAATTCTTATGCTGCTCGTTTAAGCTATAAGTTTTGTCTTCCATAAAGGAAAGTGGATTTTTTAAATTCATAACAAGCAGAAGAAGGCCAGTCACAAGCAAAGACCAAAGTTGCTTCGGGTTCTGCTACAGGTTTTGCAACACCTTTCCTTTGGCAGGTTGCTGACATAACTTGTGCCAATATCTTTCGTAAAAAAGGACTGGAATCCCTCAAACTGCAGTGGGGGCAGAATATGTCTGTTTGTAAGGCATTTATGTATCCAAGAATCTGAATCAGTGTAAAACATCACTCTTTCTTGAAAATTTATACCATTAAACCACCTCCAGTGGTTTCTCATTGTCAGTTACTTTTTCTTCCCCGTAACTGAAAGGCTATAAGAACACCCTTGATTTGTTCACACTTCTGTCAGTTTCTAGCTTAAACCAACAGCCAGGAATGTGACTAGGGATGGCCTTCGGCATTTATGAATTTCATTATGTCTGCTGTCACCTCAAGCCTCACAATTAATCACAAGAAAGAAAGGGAAAAAATCTTCCCCAGCATAGCACTGCAAAGCTATGTAAAGCCTTTTACAGAGCCAGTGCTAAATCCTTTCCATAGACTGATGAGCTGAAGGATTTAAACTCAGCAATCCAATTAGCGCCCTTCTCCTTGGAGAGTTAGGGCTGAGTTTCAGCGTGGCAAGTCTGGGATTCAGCTGCACAACTCCCGTTAACATTTAGGGGAATCACATGGGTAAAACCTTATCCACACAGTGCAAATAGTTCCATTAACTTGTCATCTCTACAGTCATGGAAGCTGAAAATCATTCATGGAATTTTTAAAAATTTGATTCATGAAGCAACATTTGCATTCTTCTAAAACATACTAGACACACACCAGTGTGCTGAGAGCCAAGGTACTGCTGGATTTGGTCACAAAGCTGCAGTGACAACTGTGTCCAGGCTGTGCATTGTTGATACTTTATTGGAAAGAATTGTTTCTGCTCTGTAGAGAGGCGGAAATCAAAGAAAAAGTGACCAAAAGTGAACAGCAACATCAAAGGCTTTAGAAATTATTTCAGGGAAATCTTACATGCAAATTAAGGTCTAGGTCTGTTATCCAGCTGTGCCTTGCAGACAGAGAATATTGCTGGACTGAAAGCCTTAAGCACCCAGCCCGATGTTCTTTACATTAAAACACAGAACCAGGATACTGTTGCCAGGCTTTTCTAAATAAAATGTGGCTTTACACATTTTAGAGTTTGGTGACACTTTAAATAATGCATTTCTTTGATTATTTCTTTACTATTCAGTAGCTGCATGGAGGATCATATTGCAGTTGAAAGTTAAAGCCTAATTTTGAGTGATCCTGAGTCAAGGGGAGATTATGGTGTTCATTACATCTACCAGACAGAGTTGCACATCTCCACCCAACATCCACCTCCCACACAGAAGAGGAGCTGCCCCCACTGTACAAGCAGCTCTAGCCTCAGCCTTGTGGAATGAGATGCAGTCACTATCCACAAACCTGCTGCTGGAAGAAACATTTACTTTTGTTCTTTTTCCCCCTTCTCAAAAGTAGGTCAGAACTGGCACAGAGAAACAATGAAAGAAATAAATGGGAAAAGTGTTGTTGCACATGGTTCAGGGGCCTGTCCTAGGGAGTTTGCACAGAGATTCCCTTTTGCCTGTGCTGTCTGGTTCAACACTACACATGTGGCCCAGAGGGTGCCAGCATTCCTCCTCCATGGCAGCAATCAACAGCCTGCACTGTTGGGCAGTTTCCACAGAACTGAGCTTTAGGTTTAATGCTCATCCAGCAGGAAAGGAAATCCAGGGTTCACCCATCTTGGGAAAATGGTTAGTGTAGGAAACAATTTTTGATGCAAATACTCTGGCATTGGCACAGCGGCACCCCTCTGGAAAAGAAGGATAAATAATACCCCATGCCTTATTAAGAGCATTATTAGATCAGAGCCTGAAAGTTAGACATTCTTGAGTATCTTTTCTCTAAAAATTGCCATTTACTGTCAACATCTGTGTCTAAAGTAATTAGGGAGACTCATAAGGGATGTTCAGATTTACGAATGGGTCTTTTGGAAGATACTCTAAAGATTACTGGGTGCTTACATCTAACTTAACTGCCTTTTGCTGGGAGTTAAATATGTATGTTCATCTGATTAGGTAGATTTTAAAACAAACTTAGTCATGCAAGTACAAACTGAAAATGAGGATATGAACTGCATCTTAGACACACAGCTGAGAGCTTCATCAGCTTCAGGAGGAAGGACACAGGTTGCAGGGCTGCTTGCAGGAACAGACCCATCCTTTACTTCTCATTACTGAAGCACTATCCAGTGAATACTTTTTCACAATACAATTAATTCATGAACTTTGTATCACTACTGATTTTATTTAAACACTCAGTAAACAGATTTTTCTTTCACGTTATAGTTTCCTTGAAATAAGCAACCAGACTACACTAGTTTGAATTAGAGCTGAGCCTCAATGCCATAGTTTGATTGTGAATTACAGTCTTCTAGCAGTTTATTTGCCTAAGGAACTAACCTGGACTTCCCCGAAGAAGAGTGGTTTCCAACAAGAAAGTCTGTATTAGTATAGGCTGTAAAAGACAATTGTCTGATTATAACAGTAAAATACAGATTTCTGATTGTATCTAAGAAATTAACATTTTTTAATTTAAGAAAATTAAATTTACAATTGTGCCATGAGCGTGGTTGTCACTCAAGATTTCTGGTGACTTGCTAGCAGAAGGTTGTGAATGAAGAGCCACCTTAAGGTGCTGGAGTTAGCTCTGAAACCTCACCTGCCAGAAAGGAACAGGGCTAGCCTGTACCTGGCCTAGAGGATTCAGGAGTGAAGGTGATGACAGCTAAATTATTACAAAAGGCTTCCTCCCAGGAATCACCGTCTTTGGCACCATGAGAGGGAAGAAAGCAACCGACATTTGTAAAGTAACAGAAATAAATCCCAAACACCAGCATTTGTGCAGCAATTACATGGAATATTTATCACCACAGGAATGAATAGTGATCTCTGACCCTCTAACATTATTTGCAAATGAATCCATTAGTTACAACTCCTTTCTCTTATCAGTACATGAGCCACAAAGCACTGCAGTCCTTAGTGTAGATGGGCAAGGAAAGAGGAGATTGTGTTTGTAGTAATGAGTGAAAAAGGAAGTAAACTGGCGGCATGCAATGAGACAGTTGTTAAATTTAGTTCTTTAGAATGCAATTGCTACAGCAAGCCAGAAAATTACTCTGCAGCTTGACTTGGACTGTTGCAAAGGTTTGAGTTTAAAAGAGCAGATTTTTATAGTTAAGCCAATAGTGGCTTCTGGACTGCTTTTGTTTTTAGCATATTTAAGATGCATCTACAAAGCCAACTTGCAAATTAATAAATCTTTCCTTTAATTCAGTCTGGCAAGAACAAAGACAGAAGACTGACTACTGCAGGAGCCATGTTAGTGATGTAAACCAAAGGACTGGGGATTAAACAAGGATTACTAGTGCTAAATCAATGTGTTTCCTTTTCTGGCTGCGTGTCTGTGGTGTGAAAGTGTGGATCATTACATAAAACATGGCACATGACTGCCTGGATTAATACTAGACAATGATACAGCAATGCTGAGACACAAAGTTTGATGTTTAAGCATGACCATTGTGCTACCAGGAAAGTGACAGCCATGACTAAGGAAAAAGGCAGCGGGGCTTCTGCTAAAGCATAATATTCTGAAATTCCAGCCTAGGTCCCCCTACTCTAGCTTTTCCAAGTAAACTTGGCTGTGTTTGTCTATGTCCTACTCTTCTGGGGCATGCTGGAGGTTCCTTTTCTAATGTGAAGGAAGCTATCCAGAATTAAGACCATAGTTAGGAGGAGTTGGCAATTCATGTAAGGACCTTACAGTATCAAATTAAATTAAAATACAATCTCTCGGAAAAGTTTTGCTCACCTGATTAGTGGTCTGAACTACAGATGTACATCCTATCGGCAGTGCTGTGTACTGCTTTATTCTGACCTCGGAGGAATCTGATTTGCAGTTTGGCTTGTAAGAGGAGGAGAAAGAGGAAGGGAGGGGGTAAATCAAAACAAAGGAGCCACTTGTCCCTCTGAGTTAGGTGATAGGAAGACTGTGGAAGGTATGAAGGGCCTTGGAGCAAACCACCAGCCAGATTCTCCATGGAAGAGGAACAAGGATGGCAGGAAGAGTACCTGGTAGAATTATACAGTGAGAGGTCCGGCCTCTAAAACTCAAACTCATTTTTGTCTCAGACATATTTACTTTTACTTCCCGAGCATCCTTTTTAAAAGGTGTCAGTACTCTCGGAAATAAGCATGTGCTTACCCAGAGGAGAATGTATTTATTTCTGTGCTCTGAAGAGTCATAAAACCAGAAGCTGCAGTGCCACAGGGGATAGTAGCAGGAAGGACTGAGGTCCTGAAACAGCCACATGCACTGCAGGAGAACCACCCTGGAGTATTAATTATCTCCTCAGAGGAGAGTGACATGGCAGTGAAAAAAATATTAATTCTAATAATTCTCTGTTACAATTTGAGTTTGTAATTATTAAAAAAATAAAAGGGAATTTAAAAAGCTGTTAAATTTACTTGAGGTTACAGCCAGATGCTGTTTCCTTCTAGTTTTTATTCTCAGTTTACATAAACTAGGGCAGCAAAAAACCATAGAAATCCTCAGATGCTTTCTGGACAGCCATGATTTCTCTTTCCTACCAGTGGCAGGACTGATTGAGCCTGATTATGTCCAGATCAGGAAATCTAGCCAGGATGTTCAAATGCTGAACCATTATTCTGCTCCATAGCTCTGGCACCTCACACATGCAAAAGTACATTTTCCAGGCCCCCATGGCACTGCTTGCTATAAACATGTTCTGACACAGGTAAGAAGGCAGCGGGTGCACTGGGCCTATGGAATAACTTTTAACATGACAGAGAATGTGGCTGTGGCATTTGTCCTGATGGTAATTTTAAAAATTGCTGATATGAAATCTCAGTGATTGGTAGATGCATTGTTTGTGTTCGTGGAAAAGCATCTAGGCTGCTCTTAACACTTAGAGTAAGTATTGTCTGTTCAGATTTTTTTGCCTCAGATATTTTGATGGCATGCAGACTTGGCATCCTGCTAAATAGAGACATTGAGTCTTTATAGTTTTATCTCTTGAGCCCATCTGGTTTGAAGTAGTTGACAACAAGCAGGAAAGGGAATAGAATGAAAGACTCACTTCATGTTTGCTGAAATAAAAGAAATGTGCAAGGCAGTGCTCAAATAGAACCAGCCTGGGAGAAGGGCCACCTCTCCCCACCCCTCCTCTGCCCTTTCCAGATGATGGCTTTGCCTGCAACCCCTTCACGCTCATGCTGGCTCTTGCTGCCCAGGCTTCGAGCTCACACTCAGGCAAAGGTCAGGCTGAAGCAGCCAAGCAGGAGCACAGAGAGAAGGGGAACCATTAACCCCTGGAACAAGGAACACTGGGAGCATGAAGCAAGTGGAGCAAAATGCAAGTGCCAAGCCCCTGCCCATCATCCACGCTAAAACCAATGATAAAAGCAATAGTGCTAACACCTCACACTGAGGTGCTTCTGTAAATTTTACATGTTGTTTATTCCGTTTTTCACTTTTTTTTTTTTTTTTTTTTTTTGCAATTTAAAGCCCAAGGACATCAGTGTGAGTCCCTGGGCACCTGTGCAGTCACTCCTGTGAAGGCAGGTACCGAGCACAGCAGTGGCAGCTGAGGCGCCCTGCCCACTGAAGCACCCGCTGATTGCCAGAAGGAACGTCAGGGAGGAGGAGTACACTGCAGAAAAACATTCCCTTTCCTTCTCTGTCTCCCAGAGACAACTAAGAGCTGTTCACAGAGGTATGGAGCCCAGGCTGGAGTGGACTTTGCAGGGCACTCACTCTCACAGTGCCCCTCTCAGAGAGGGGAGAGGAGGCTGCCCTTGGGGAGCTCCAGCGGCACTTGGAGCAGGAGCTGGAAGCTGCTCTACAGCCTGGCAGGATGTCACAACATGGAGCAGCAAGCCTTGAAAATGTGTAGGGCCTCTCCCTCCTATCTATGCCACTCCATCTCCTTATAGAATTAGATCCTAAATGTGAGTTTTCTGGCTCTTGTTCTTAATCACTTCGTTACTAGTTCAAATTTATAATTTTAACCTAAATAGAAGTGAGTGATTTATTGTAATTATTTTGTATAGGCTGCTCTTAATAAACTTTTTTTTTTTTTAAATCTGGAAAAACATTTAATTTCCCATATGGAAAGAACACATTTATCATACTTTACTTGGATATACTTGGCCAACTATTGCACATATATGCAAAACATATGTGACAAATTCAAGGCTGAATTTCATAAAACAGAAATGCTGTGAAATGTGATATAATAAATATATTACACAGACATATGTGGCCAATTTATAAAACTATGGTATCTTTGGTAAATTTATAATAGGTCGTTTCTATTAATGGGGGGAATGAGTGCGTTTTTTCTGGCATATGTAACACACATAATACTTTATACAGCGCTCTTGAAGGACATTGGGCCTTTGGAGAGCAGACTTGTACATGTACATACATTGTGTATACAGGACATGTCTGAGTTTTTAAAAATTAATGTGTGTCTTCAAAACCAGCTCTTCCTTTTTGCATTGATTGTGTGTGCAACACACTGGGAAAAAAAGTATGAAATACTATTCTCTGAGATTTGCAAACCTCTGATACACTGTCTAGATTTCCACTGACAATGGATGTCTCACTGTAACAGCACGTTTTATATGCACGTGCTGAGCTCATGTTAATTAAGGCAATAATAGAAATCTTTGGGTAGTCACTTCACCTAGTTTTGTCAAACACCTGTGTAAATTATATATCTTAGCAATCAGTTGAATTGGAATGATTAAATGAAGAACAAAATGCGTATTAGAAAAACGTTGCATCCATACACAAGTACTGGCCTCTACACACACAGAGTGGATTCTTAATAACACCTGCTTAAAGCAACAGCTGAGCCATTGCTGGCTGAGTATCTTCAAACTGTAACTCACAGGAGACTGCCCCTTCTTATTTATGCCAGAGTGTTTCAATGATCAAATCTTTCCTTTAACCCCCAAATCTGTATTTTCCTCTCTTCGAGTACTTCTCAGCTCCCGAAGTTGAAGCCCTTCTCGTTTTCCGAGCGTGCCGGATCTACCGCGTGCCATGCCCACTCTTCCCTCTGGAGGGAGCCGGATCTTCAGGCAGGGCCGGCCGGGGTGCGCGCAGCATCTTCCTCCTCCTCCACCGCGGCCGCGGGGCAGCCATACCTGCGGGGACCCCCCGAGGTGACCCTCGGGACACACTGGGGGTATCCCTGCCCACAGCGGCAGTTCCACACAAACGGCGGGTCAGGCCAAAGCACCCGCGGTCTCAACGCGCTGCAGCAAAACTACATTTGGTTTCAACCTATCAGGAAACGCAACAATGGAAGGCAAAGCACAAAGAACCAACACGTCTGTTCTCCCACCTTCCAGCCCAGCCGTGTTCAACAGGCTCACGGCAGCTTTTTAAACTCTTTGGGTGATGATGCTGGAACCTGCTTTGCAGGTACTGCTGCGTTTGCTCTTCCAGCCTTCTCCAGGCTGCAGGGCTCAGCTTCTGTCCCCAGCCCTAACCTGTGGGTGTCTGACTTGTTTCTAGCGGCTACGGGGATCCCTTTACACAGGCGGAACCTTACACAGCACGAGTGAACCTGCTTTTCTTATTCCATACAGATCACGGTACAGCTTCCCCTTGGTGAGGGATCCAGCATCACAGGCTGAAATCCACTTGCTGGAGAGAAGGAGGAGTGCTTGGCAGGAAAGGACAGTGCCCCAGCTGAGGTGGCCCCAAGCCCTGTAGCCCCACTAGCCATGGCTCCTTGTAGAGATGCACTAGAAGCCCATAGCTCATGGGAGACCCACAGTGCCCCCCAGCAGCCTGCTGCCTGCAGAACACCTCTCAATACCTGCTACAGTCCTCGGGTCATTCTCCACCTTGCAAGCCACCATTACACTGTAGCAGGAAGCCAAAGCAGTTGCTCCCCCGGCCACGGCCCTGTGTACATGTGCTTGAGATTGACTGAAGAGATGCCAACACCCCAGGATGCTGAGAACCAGCTGCTGGGGACTACCTGCACAGCTGTAGCCAGAGTTATAGGGGCTCCCTGAGGAATAGGAAAGACTAAAGAAAGAAAAGCATTATTAAATGTGTAAAGAGTGTGTATGAACACCGCAAACACACAGGAGTCTCATCCCCAGGCTCCTATCCTACATTGATTTTAGTCAATTCCACTAGCAAGGAAAGAACAAAATCAGCTGCAAAAAGCCATTTCCGAAAACTGGAGCTATCCTCAGTGTTTGGGTTAAATGATATAGCAAAGGCCACCCTTGTTCCACCTGCATGGGCCTAATCCTGGATTTACCCACTGAGCTAAGTGATGTGGTTTTCAGACCTCAGAAGCAATCACTGAACTCAGCCTGTACCTCTAGAAAACAGAGCTAGATGGTTAATTTATTCTCTAGCCCTATTTGGAAGAGACAAAGGATGCTTGTAACCTCCACACCTGGGCTTGTTTTACAGCAGCTTTTAAATACACTTCATATGGAAGTGCTTCATGGGACTTGAGGTGACCACAAGTGGAAGGATTGCCTGGAAATGCAGCTGCCTTCTTTCCTAGTGTGTGCCATGGACCTTGGTGACAGCATGGGCAGAGTGAAGTTTAACCAGACAGATGATCAAATCATACAAAGTCATTTGGCAAATGAATCTACAATACACAGGTAATACATGGTGTACCCATGATACATCCCAACTAATAGGCTGACAGGTAACATGACATTAAAGTGTTACGTATTTTCTGTGACTTTCAAAAGGCTTCTACTAGTTAACCTTTGTTCATTTGAAGTGGATCTTTTGTTGTGATAGAAAAATAACCATTTTTGCTTTCCATATCTGTAACATTCCCATTCAGTAAGACAGACATTGTTATGGAAGGAGGGACACCAGTCAAATCCCTGAGGAATCTTGATTTAAGGATTAAAACACAACATGAACTGGACTGCTAACATACTTCAATGTGAAATGTCTAAGCACCTTGCATGCTGATGGACTAAATGCATATTTAGAAATACCATTTTCATAGTTCAGCCTGTAGCCTTGACACAGCTGCGTGATCTCCTTCCTATTCATCCTCAGAACCTCTGCTGTGGTTCTCTAGCACAGAACACAGACTGGTGATCCTAAGGGCCCACTGACCACAGCCATAGCTTGAAGTTCTCTTTCTGATTTTCTCTTCTTCTAACAAATATTAAATTGAAAATCCTAGTCAAGGCAAGGACCTTGAGGCACTTTCATTAAGGGCACAGTTTAGTCCTGGCATCTTGGGGCATTCTATTCTACATGTGCTTGAAGAGAACAGGTGCTCACCAAAACAAACAGATCTGTTTTCACCTAGGAACCCCAACGTTGCAAAGTGTCGTATTGTGATATATTACCACAACCATGGGCACCTGCAGCAGCCAGGGACAGAAGGGAAGGAGCAATCACCTATGGAGAGCCACTGTTTGCTCAGACTAAGAACTCTCCTGGTTTAAATAACCTCATTTTGTAGGGGAGGCTTAGACTTCAGGGCAGAGAAACTGACAAATATACACAAACAATCAAACAAGAAATGAAGGAAAGAAAGAAGAGGAAAAATATTTATAAATGTCACTGTCCAATGTCTTTTCAGTTTCAATGAAATAAGATTATCCACATATATCTACAAATATCTACATGTATCTACACTTTGCAGATATGATTCTTTGGTTGTCTTCACTTTTTTTCCTACACTGCAACTATCAAGAAAATAAAAGGGCTTGTATTATCTTTGAAGGAAATAATAAATATAATAACTTCATTAAATGCTTGACCAAAGCTTTGGCACTAATCAGTTTACAGATAACAAATCATACTGAAAACTCTCAAATAACAGCGGCAAAGCAATAGCAATAGAGCATATCCAAGAGCCATTTCCCACTGACTAATAATAAGCACAAGGCTATTTTACATCAACCTTTCTGAGAACATTAATTACGGTTTAGTCAGACACTAAGAATCTCACAATTCACTGCAAATGTCAAATAAAATACATATTTCTTGCACAAGTATTTTTTTATGGATCCAGATATATTTTTTAACAGAAAAAAAAATTACATAAAATATTCATGGTAGCCTTTATCCCTTCTTAAACCTTTCCAAAAAGGTTTTGGAAGCCCAAAGCCCACTGTCAGAGACAAAATAAACATTGCTATTAACGCTGCCACCTGCACAAGGGAAAGAACCTGTTTTAAAGAGTTTGTAATGAAAATGCACAAACATGGATGAATAGATGACTTGAAAAGAAATAACCCCTATCTTTCAATGGAGTTATGTGGAATAATCAGAAAAGTGTTCATAATACTGTATACCAACACAGCTGAGGAGCTGCTCAATACCTTCTCTGAACACAAAGGGACTGCCTTCAGTGAGCATCTGACAAAAACACATGCCAGCTATTCAAAACACATCACTGGAGAACTGTGATGAACAGGGCTATCTTTTTAATGGTAAGGAACAACTACTGAATGAGGATATTAAAGGAAAAAGAAAAAATACTTACCAGCATTAAGAGGGAAGATGCAGCGAGCAGGTAATGAAGAATAGGTGCTTTAGGACTACTGCAGTTTGGGTCAGCCAAACATAAGGGGTGAGCCAGTCTGAGAAAAAAAACCCTGAAGTCCCTTTAAAAGGCACCTCCATGGGAGAGTATTCAAGAGCTCAGGAAAGGATGCAGGAAGGCAGGACTGTGTAAGGCTGCCTGGGAAGCAGGTGGGAAACACACAGCCGGAACTCTGCAGATATTCTCCCATCCCCAGGCTGGTTTTTAAACCTTTGCAGGTATTGTTGGGAAAACAAGATGCAAACACAGCTGCACGTGGCCGTGCTCTTGGCCACAGGCCCTTCTCATAGCTCTAGAAAATGCTGCTGTGGTTAAGGCATCCCAGTGAACCCCAAAACTTACGAGTGGGTCACGGCCGGAGGAGAAGTGGGAAATTTGTTCTGGCAGTGAGGATTCAAAGCGTTCCCTTAAACTAAACTCTGCTTCCCCAAGAATCTCCTCAAAGAACCACCTGAGCCACCTGTGAACCAGCCCTCGATGTGCTCCGGGCTGGGAGAGATTGACACCAACAAGTGCAGGACGACACACGGCTCACGGCCGGCCTCACGGCCCTTGCTCGGTGCTCATGTACAGGCCCCGTGGGCAGGAAACACCCGTGGGCACCGCCAACACCGGCGGTAACACCAAACCTCCATCAGAAGACCCGGCGGGCGAGTGACAGGGGACAAGTCGCTTCACCACCACCGCCGCCTCCCCATCCTCCCACCGCATCCCAGCCACCCGACGGTTCTCGGTGCCCGGCGCGAACGGAGGCGCGGGGAACAGGGAGATAAGGACATATGGCTTCATTTATCAAAGTGCAGCCGCGGGTCACACCGCGATGGAGCTCCCGGCACCGCCGCCCTCACAGCCCCCACAGGGCGGGACGCGGGGCGGGGCCCGGCTGCCGGCGATTGGGTTGTCGGGCTGTCGATCAGGTCACGCTGGCCAATCAGCTCACTCGTAAGGCGGGAGGTGAGGGAAAGGCGGGAAGGGGGACGGCGGTGTCTCTCGTGCCGTCGGTGCCCCGTTACCGGGGCCCGTAGTCGTAGCCGGCGGGTGCCCCGGCCGGCGAGTACATGTTGGCGGCCGCCGCCGCTGCGGCCGCCGCGTTCATGTGATGGTGGTGGTGATGGTGGTGGTAGCTGTGCCCGCGGATGCTGGGGAGGGGGTAGGGGGCGGGCCGGCTCTTCGCCCCCAGGTAGTGGTCGTAGGCGGCGGCCGCAGCGGGCGGGTACTTGTAGGGATGGTGGTGCAGCGGCTCCGACGCGGCGGGCTCCAGGCGCAGTTCGTGGGGCGGCGGGGGGGGGCG